>CM045762.1:145113094-145623575 GCA_025200525.1 Camellia lanceoleosa
GTGGTGGAAAACAATGCCCAGATCTAAAACCAACCTTCTTGCAGAAGCCATCACAATCAGGAATATTCTTCACACTTTCCTGACAAACAATGTTTATCAACCCAAATGCCAAACTAATTACAAAACACGAGGTACAGGTTAGAAAAGTATATTTCAGTGGGTTAATAAGGTGGAGTACTAATATGTCTTAATTGTTAGATTTAATTATTGTTAAATTTACAAAAATAAGTTTTAATAAAATTTTAGTTAAAAAATATTTTTTTATGATATTTTTTACAGGTCGTTAAAAAATTAATAATTAAGGACTTATTTGGATAGTTACACTCTATTGTTTCTGGATTTGCGCTTATCATAGCCTCACCTTGAAATTACATCTCCCAGACTCCAGCCTTTTAATTTTTAACACCTTGAAAAATTGAAAAAATCTGTTAGTAAAATCTCAAACTTTGTCAAACTCTTTAATTTCCTGGGGTCTACAAATCGAGATAACTATATATGAAATATAGTTGAAATTCGAATGAAATAGTTACCAAACAAAGTTAAATGGTAAATAAATATAATTAACAGTCAATTAAATGTTACTAATATATAGAAATGACTTATTTATTAATTTTAGGCTATAGATGATTTGATTTTTTAGTAGTTTTTTTAAAATTAGAATTAATTTGGTTAAGAAATTCAAAAAAAATTCATTTCTGCTTAAAAATAATTTTTTTTTATTTCTTAACCAAATTAATTTTTAATTTTAAAAAATTCTAAAAAATCAAACCATATAGCCTAAGAATCTTTGATAAGTTATTTCTTATGTTGGTAACTTATTTAATTATTTGTTAATTTTACAACATTTTTACCATCTAAGACCAAGCTTAGTAACTATTTGCCAGCTTTTCGCTTAACTTATATTTACAAAAAATTTTAAAACTGGCCATAAAACTTGTTTAATAATTTTTTTGGTTCATAAATGGTTGTCTCAGTTTATAAATTTGAGGAAAAAATGTAAATTCAAAAAATGAGTTTACATTAGTTTTTAAACAAAAATTTTAAAATTTTATTAACAAAATTTTTTTTTCAATTAATTTTTTTCCAATTAAAATTTTTTTTTTCAATGAATTTTTTTTTCAACTAATACTAACTGAAGGGGCAATTGGTAATATTACTTTAAACCTTAGGGAGGGGATTGTAATTTTTAAAATGTGAGGGGTGTCAATGTAATTTATCCAATGAGGGTAAAATTGGTATTTAAAAAAATTAAAAGGGTTGTGGGGGAATCTGTAATGAAACTTTAAACCTCAAGAGGAGATGTAATTCCAAAAGGGCGCAGGGGGTTATAGGGAAATTGTAATAAATATAAACCTTAGGAGGTGTCATTGTACTTCATTCACTTATTTTTATCATGATTTTTATAAATTGTTACTAAAACTTGCAATTAGTAATTTTTTGTGACTTAATTTTAAATTATTTCTAAAAGTTAAAATTAGTAAACATTTTTATGATAATTTTTGTAAACCTGCCTTTAAAACTTATAATTAGTAATATTTTTGTAACAAAAATTTTAAATTGTCAGTTGAAAATTAACAATTAGTGACGTTTTAATAATATTTGACTAAAATGCCATTAATTATCATATGATCTATTGAATAATGAATTCATCTATTAGTACCTACCTACAAATCTCAAAAATAATAATTACATTACAGATGGAATATTTTTGTATAAGTTTAACATATGAAACAGATTTGTACCATGAAAAATAAAAGAAAATATTTGGGAGTACTAAGATGCTAACATCGTGAGCACTAATGATGCATAAAGAGTAGGCATGTTTGTTTTTTTTTTTTTTAGTATTTTCAATATATTAATGTTATTAGTGATATTTTTTAGTGATATGAATCATTGTTGAAACAAAAAAACCTTGCACCTAGTGAAATTGAAGGAAAACCTTGTACATCGTGAAATTGAAGGAGAATAATAAGCAATTCTACTTTCTTGTTAGAGTTTGCTTGGTTGAGTTTGCTTGGCTAGAGTTGTACAAAACTCTTTAGAAAAATTCTAATTTTTGTTTTTTGTGTTTTTTATTTTTATTGATTTTTTAATATTTTAGCCAATTTTTTTAATTTTTAGACATCCCTACCATAAATATACCTAAAAAGTAAAAAAATTGTGAAAAAAACCTTTTAAAAATTCACCAATACCAAAAATCCAAAAAAAAAAAGAAAAAAAAAGAAAAAGAAAAGAGAATTCGTAAATTTTTTATGTATTTATTAATTTTAAAGTATTTTTTAAATTTTTTACTTTTTAGATACATCTAAAATAAGGTGCATCTAAAAAAGTAAAAAAAATGTTTAAAATTTTATAAATATTCACTAAAAAAAATACAAAAATTAAAAAACTCAAATTTGAACAAATTTAATCCCAAAAACTCAAACCAAACACACTTATAATTCACTATCCCCACGTATATGAGATTTTTCCAAGAAACAATTGGTCATGGACAAAAGAATATACTTGTTCAAAAAAAAAAAAAAAAAAAAGAGTAAATTACACTGACATTTCCTGAGATTTATGTTTATAACATTTTACCCTTTCATATTTGGGAAATTACACTGATTCTCTTGTTAATTTAATTTTATGTATGATGATCATTACGGTAAAAGGAGGAACTGTTGTAAAACTTAAACTTCAAGAGACAATCTATAATAAAAATTTTAAACTTCAGAAGAGGGATGTAATTTTCAAAAGTAGGAGTGAACAGAATAAATATAAACTTTAAGAGGTGTAAATATAAATTTACCCAAAAAAAGAAAAAAGAATATACTTTGTAGATCCCTTCCTATGTGATCAGGTGGGTCCTAAGGGTAGGTTGACAATGTGACACTTTACATCTCTAATTATGGCATCATCTAAAATGACCATAAAATAGAGATTTAGAGATTGTTTTATTGATCTAAATAATTGTATTTTTTGTTTTTTTATGAAAAGATGTACAGAAAAATAGAGAGGTGATATGATAGAAAAAAGATAAAAAGATAAAAAGATAGATTATTTTAAGGATGCCAAACTTGACCTTACTGTGTTCTACAATAAGGAGATTGATGAGTTATTTGAAAAGAATCAGGATGTGTCTACAGAGGACCCGCTAATTGGTTAAAAGGGGTGGAATACAAAGCTTTTGATCAAGAATTTGATGAGAAATTTAAAAAAAAAAAAATTTTAAATAAAATATAAATATATTTTATTTATATTTCGCTCGCAGATTAAAGTGTTGATGGACCAAGATGGGACTTGGTGTACTGTGGGGGTAGATTTGGATCGGATTGTACTGAACTATTTTGACAAATTGTTTACTCTGGATCAGCCGACGGAGGTGGATGTGGTGACTGGTGCTATTCCGTTATGCTTAGATGAAGGTATGCAAATCCTAAAACCATAAGAACTAATAGAGGAGGAAAACTAAAAAGTTTGGTATCTCTCAAGTTAAAATATATATAAATGTAATAATCATGTTCAGACTGTAAGATTTATTACAAGTCTTATTTTAATAATTTGAATTATTTATTTTAAAAAATCTTTGTATACATCATTTATTTAAAAAACTAGAGAGATTCAATAATCAGACATTTTTATTTTATCACATTTGTATTCAAAAAATAAATGAAAAATGTGTTTTTAAAATAGACTATATATATATTTTAAAACAAATGTGATAAAATAAAAGATTACGATTATAAAATTGACTTAATTTTTTTTTTTCTTATAAATAATATATATAGAGAGTTTTACAAAATAAATAATTCGATTATCAAAACAAACTCCATGATGAGCCTTACAAACCCAAATATGATGATTAAATTCAAATTTAAATTTGAGATAAAACCAATTCAAAAAAAAAAAAAAAGAAAAAAGAAAGACATAAGGTTCATATACTGGTGAAAATTAATAAAGTTTGTTGTTAACTTACCAAATGAAGCAAAAAGCAGCGACTACTATCAGCATTATGAGTTTCTTCCAGATGAAAGAGAGAGACCTGGCATCCATTTCTTTTGGCTTTTGAATCCTCCAAACTATGAAATTAGGTGGTGTATATGCATGGTATTTATACTATATATTAGGATAAATTACAAATACACCCCTTGAGGTTTGATTAAAATACTTAATCGCCCTCGTGGTTTTGAAAATTACATTCCACCCTCCGAGGTTTCTAATTTCATAATAAATCACCCATTTTATTAATAAATCATTAAGTCAATTAATAGTTTTTAATGATGTTAAAAAATATGTTTCAATTAATAATTTAAGTAATTTTATTATTGTATATGAGAGCAATTATGAATTTCATTTTTTAGTTAATTCAAGTAAATAAAACTGATAAGAAGGTATTTGTAATTTTTCAAACCACATGGAACAATCCACACTTTTAATCAAATCTCAAGAGGTGTATTTATAATTTACCCTATATATTAAGAAAAAAGAGGTTTTTGATGAAAGGAGTTTTGTAAAGTTCACAATCCTTATATTATTTTTTTAGAAATTCTGGCTTAAAAACTAAATCATGATTAAAAAAAATTTTATTGGCTAACATTTATTAAATTATTTTAAAAAAATCTTATTATGCTTTAATTTACAAATTTTTTAAAAAAATAAAAAACTTAAATAATTCATTTAAAAATTTAAATTTAAAACTTGAAAAGGAAAATTAACTAATCAATTTCAAAATTTAAATTTTTGTACCACTAAAATATAGGAAGCAATTCATGTCTTTAATATATTTTTTCTCTTGATGTTTAATTCTTTAAATAATTAAAAAAAAAATCTTCTATTGACTAAATTTTATTGAATCATTAAAAAAAAAAAATATCATGTATTGATTTACACATTTCAAAAGAAAAGTTAATTAATCCATTTAAAAATTTGAAAAGGAAACCTTACTAATCAGTTTTAAAATTTAAATTTTTGTACCACTAACATATACTTAATTAATTCACATCTTTCATATATTTTTCTCTTGATGTTAAATTTTTAAGTAATTAAAAATTTTGTTTTTTATGAATTGATAAAAACACCGTAAACTTTAAGATTATATATATATATATATTTTTAAGATATTGAGTTATTAAAATATTATGTAGTATAGGCTTAAATCAATAATTGTTGAATTTTTTTTTTTTTGACTTGAACTAGATCTTCTAGACTCATATTTGATATTTAATCTAATATTGAACCTCCAAACTAGCTCATACCTATTACCGAACCAATAAAGGCAATTTTTAATAATTAGGTGAATGTCACATTGAAATAAATATTGAGCCAAGTAACTTTTAGGTCACTTCTAATATTTAGTCCAACACCACAGTCAATAGTAATTCATTTTTATGTAAGAGTTATGATATAAGATAATTTACAATTTCGAGTAGACAAACTTTTAGATTTTACAAAATAAGAAAACATTATTATATTAACAAATGTAATTTACTACTATCATATGATAAATTAAAATTACAAAACTAATAAAATGAATTGTATTTATAATTTATCGTAAATGTATCTTTTTAAATTTATTCTTTAATTTTACCTATTAATTATGACATGCATTTTTTTATTAAGAATTTAGAACACACAATTAATGACATCCAAATAAAATATTTTCTTATATGTAACTCTGATAAAAATGAATAAAATTTAATTGATTATAAAATATTTGTACTATATAGTTTTAATAAATTTTACATTATTATTTTAATTTAAAGACTAATTTTTAATTATTTATTTATACATGTAGTGTGTATATATATGTGAAGTATTGTTATTTAAAATAAAAAAGATTAGACTTAATTTTGAAGTCCAGCAATTTGACAATCAATTAAAATATTAAATGTAATACTATCTCTCATATCTTATCTAATTATCATTTTGGTAGTTTAGAAATATATCCCCTGAGATTTGTTTAAAATACGAATTACGCCATGTAGTTTGAAAAATTATAAATACTTTCTTGTTAGAATTTTTCATTTAACAGATTTAATTGAAAAAGTAAAATTTCTAACTGTTCACCTATACAATAATAAAATTATCTAAATTATTAATTAAAGTAAAAATTTAATATTATTAAAAACTGTTAATTAACTTGATGATTTATTAATAAAAAAATTTATTTGTTATGAAATTAAAAATCTTAAGAAATATAATATAATTTATAAAATTATAAAAAATAATTTACAATTTAAATAAATCTCAGATGATGTTTTTATAATTTATCCATTATCATTGTACATAATTTTCCATATAAAAACGAAGACAACACTAAAGTAACAGCAATGCTAGGTATCATGAAAAATCTTTTATGAAAATAATCATAAAAATTTTGTGACTCTTGGATTGCACTTAGAATAAAGCACCATACACTAATCAAGGTAATTCAAAGATCATAACTCTTTCATGATCATTTTCATGAAAAAATTTTCATGATCCCTAACTTTTCTCCTAAAGCAATATTCAAAAATGCTAGAGGTCCCAAAATTCTACTAAAGTTTATTAAATGTCTCATATGGGTGTGGGACCCACATGGGACCCACATTGTGTGAATCCCACACCCATATGAGATATTTGATAAAATTTTTTAGTAAAATATTTAGGTCTCTAGCATTACTCAAAGAATATTTCTAAAGCAATATTTTTTTTACTTGATATGGCATTTCTAGATTCGGGCCCCCTTTCGGGATTTCTCACGGCCCTATTTCTAAAGCTTGCATGTGTTGACTTTCGAGGCTTGGCATATCTAGAAAGAATAAACGTTGAGACCCCTTTGGGAGTCACCTCCTTCACCCCCTTTAGTTTTTATTGGTCAACTTTTTTTTTTTTATTCTTCTCACCCAATCCCCAACTTCCATGTGTGTGAGGGAGTTGTGGGAATTAGTGTTTTCAGGGGGTCTAAATCAATACCCATCTAGAAAATCTCTCTAAAGGTGCTTGTAATCCCAAAAGCACATGATAGGCAACACTTAATGCACCAGTAACGGTCCGTGCCATTAAGATTTTGGGATTATGACCTTCAAAACTTACACTTAACGCAGCAATAACGGTCCATGCCATTAAGGGGTTGTTTACGATCTTAAATAAGTATTTTTTTTTTTTTATCTTTTTAGATTAAAAAGTTAAGAAAAAAATATAAATATTTGAGTTAATTTTTTAACTTTTTATGAAAAAATGTGTATTAAAAAATTATATAAATAAATATGTAGGAGAAGATTGTGATAGAAGTGATGGAATAGCTGTATTTCAGTATATTTTTTTTATCTTTTAGATTAAAAGTTGAGAAAAAATATAATGTTTGAGTTAATTTTTAACTTTTTATGAAAAAATGTGTATTAAAAATTATATAAATAAATATGTAGGAGAAGATTGTGATGGAAGTGATGGAATAGTCAGATTTCAGTATATTTTTTTATCTTTTAGATTAAAAAGTTGAGAAAAAATATAACGTTTGAGTTAATTTTTAACCTTTATGAAAAAATGTATTAAAAAATTATATAAATAAATATGTAGGAGAAGATTGTGATGGAAGTGATGGAATAGCTGTACGGTGAGCGACATTGTAGGCAAACTAGGAGGAGGGGAGATGATTCCGTGCTTTTCGGACTGTGAATTGAAGGTGTTGTTCAGTTCGTGGGGGCTTATCACGGGTCCCGTTTTGTTAATCAAATCGTTGATGTGTAAAACTCGTCGAGTATTATATGCTTATAAAAAATCACGTTGATCGGATATCGATAGTTATCTGATCGGATTAGTTTTTTTTCAACCATTAACTATAACACTATCCATTTTATAAATTTTAACTGATTTGATCATATAATTATCGATATCCGATCAACGTGATTTTTCACAAGTATATAGTACTTGACGAGTTCTACACATTGGACGGTCCAGGTTATTAAAACGAGGCCCATGATGGCTCCCATGGACCGAACAATACCGTATTATGTGTACTCCTAAATAAGTGCAATTTTTCCAACAACAAATGCTCTCTGCCATTATGATTGTTTGAAGAGAAAGATGGTGAAAAGATAATTTTCTAATATTTCTTTTGGATGAATAGTAATAACTTTTTAATTTTTTGACTTTTTCTAGAGTACCCAAACCAAGCCTAAGATTTGGGGATTATGATCTTCAAAACGTAGGGGGATTAAGGAGATTCTAAAAATTTTATTAAAATTTTTATTAAATATACTACAATAAATATTTAATAAAAATTTTAGAGATTAAATATTTTGGTCTTTAAAAGTAAAAATTTTGTTATAAAAGATATTTAGAGACTAATTTCTATCGTCATGAGGATAGTCGTTAAAAGATATTTTCGAAAAGTCCAAAATAAGACTTTTAACGACCAAATTTTGAAAATTTCACTAATAAATAGACTTTTAGAGACAAAATAATTTAGTCCCAAAAGAATAATAATTCATCAGTAATGTTTAATTTTTGTTGCTAAAAATATAATAACGTAACTTTTCGCAACAAAAATATTTGGTCCCTAAAAAATAATTTTGTTCCTTAATTTTGATCTCTAAAACCTTAATTCATTGTAGTGATATCTCACATGGGTGTGAGACCCATACAATGTGGGTCCCATATGAGTCCCACACCCATGTGAGACATTTGATAAAACTTTGATGTAATTTTTGGGGTTCTAGCATTTTTGATTAGTCAAAATCTCCTCATAATAAAATTTTAATGTATTAAGTATAAGTACAAAAAAAATTTCTTTTAAAGTTTAACACATACCATTATTATCAAAATATTAAACTTTAAAAGAATAGCGAATTACACTAATAGTCCCTATAGTTTGAGATTCGTGTTACTTTGGTCCCTGACTTTCAATTGTGACAAATTTGACCTTGAATTTTGAATCTTGTTCCAAATAAAGACAATTGAAGATACCATTATTTTATTTCAAGGGCAAAATCGTCAATTTGATAAAATATAAACTAATTTGATAAAAATAAATGTCAATTTTTTTTTTTTAAATTTTAAAAAATTATTTCTACCCACCAAAAATAAAATTATGTAAAATTGATAAATCTTTTGGATATTTATTTATTTATTTATTTTACCAAATTAATTTTTATTATGTGTCTGGATGATGATCATGTAATGGGTGGTTGTTAGGATTTTAATGTGTAATCGATATATTTAATATATGAAATGTTTTTAGTTTTGAATTTTTTGATTTAATAATAATGATATTAAAATTGTCGCCATATTTGACTTTTGAAAAAATAGAAACTAATTTAGTGAAAATAAAAACTGCCCATTACACGATCATCATCCAAATGCATAATAAAAATTAATTTGATATAAATAAATAAATAAATGTCTAGAAGATTTATCAATTTTACATAATTTTATATTTAGTGGGTAGAAATAATTTTAAAAATTCAAAAAAAAAATTGACATTTATTTTTATCAAATTAGTTCATATTTTATTAAATTGACGATTTTACTTTTGAAATTAAATAATGGTATCTTCAATTGTCCTTATTTGGAACAAGATTCAAAATTCATGATCAAATGTGTCATAATTGAAAAGTCAAGGACCAAAGTGACACAAGTTCCAAACTATAGGAACCGTTAGTGTAATTCGCCTTTAAAAGAGTATAACTTTTGATATAGATATCGATTTTTAATAAAATTAGTACTTTTAAAATTCTATCATCAAGATCTATTGAATAAAATCTATATTGATTATGAAATTCTTTAAAAAAAAACAAAATTTATTACCATCAAAATCAATGTAAATAGTAATAGTAACATGTTACTATTCTTGACAGTTACTCTGTTTAACAGTAACTCTGTTTGGCAATATTGTTCCAAAAAAAAAAAAAAGAAAAAAAAGAAAAGAAAAAATATTTTATCCATACTCAAGTATGTGTTTTCCCCTTAGGGGGTTTATGCAACAAAATAAATTGGGTTGTCCTTTTTATGAAGCAAGGGTCCAATGAAAAAGTTTTGACTAAATTTCTATAATTTAAGTCCCTAAATGATTAATATAGCAATTACCTCCTTGATTAATTAAGTTAATCATATGACTTGCATTGATTATGTGCTATGTGCAATTATGTGTTATATGTGAATTGAAATGTGTTATTGTGAATAGATATGATTAGGATATGAACTGAACTTGTCCGAATTAGTAAATTTATACTAGATAAAATTAAATAATTGGATAGAAAATTAGCATCTAATTCACATTAGTATGATTAAGTTGGTTTAATTTAAATTAGATTATAATGAGAATTAATTTAATTTAAGTGAATTTGAATTAGTTAAAGTCAATGAAATTTATTCATTTAAATTTCTAATTAATTAGAGGTTAGAAGAAATTAGTACTTAGTGAAACCTTAAGTGTACTCATAAAAAACAAGTAGGAGAAGAGAGAGACTTAGTGGGTTTTGTTGAGATAAGAAGAGCCTTATACTTGAGAGAGTTCTAGAAAGGATAAGAAGAGCTCAAGAAGAAGAGGAAGAAGTGCAACTAAGCAAAATCTTCATAATCAACCTTTTAATGTAAGAAATTCTTGCTAATTTTATGAGATTAAGGCTTATACACTTGTCATTGTGAAAGATTGAAGCTTAAATTGAAGGATACATGGTTATTTAGGGGTTTTAAAGACAAGTTTAAGGTTGAGAACCTATATGAACATATAAGAGAGGAATTGTAGGAATTGGTTCAAGATTTGTACATACAAGGCATAAGTTCAAGAAAATCATGATCATAAACTTGTTTTCTTGTGTGGCCCCTTATGATTTCAAAGGGATTTTTATATATGAGCTTGAGTTGGAGCTCTTAAAGTTATATTTCTTGATTTTACAAATTTTCCAAAGATTTGATCTTTTGTACGGAATTAGATATGGTAAAATCAAGTTGTTTTTTTAGAGTTTTGAGCCTTGATATGCATGGATTTGAAGATGGATTTGGAAAAGAGTAAGTTCCAATTCAAGAATAGATTTTCGGACTGAATTTTACCCAGATCGCACGTGCGGCCGACCTTTCCTGTTCCAAATTGTATGATGCTAAAATTGCATGTGCCGGTGCACATGAAGTGTTGGTTCCAAGATGTGTGGTTTTTAGGGTGGTCCCGATTTCGTTTTCTCTTTGTTTTTCAAATTTTCGGGCCTCCATTTGCATGGTTTTTACATATTTTTCACATTCCTATGCATATCATGAACACGAGAGAAATTAAAGAATAAATAGGAATAACCGAACTAACAAGTACGTATCAAAGTTTAAGAACCAACCGAATGAATTGAATTTATTTTGAAGTGTTGTGCTTGAATGCGCTTCAGAGGTCGACGTTGTATTTTGATCACGTGATTCGTTATAATTATAATTATTTTTGACTTATAATATGTTGTTGTTGTTGTTGTTGTTGTTGTTTTTTTTTTTTTTTTTTTGAAATGATGATTTCTAACTGAATGAATGATTGTCCTATTTGTGAAATGTATTTGTAGCATCCATAGTGTTTGTTATTGTTATCATGCTATTGGTAATCATGTAGATTCTATCGCCCAATTCTTGGAACTACTGTTTATTGTATTGATGACCGTCATATATGACTATTCGGTTTTCTAAGACCTACTGTACTGTTCTGCTAATGGATGTACCACGTATAACTGCTATGATTGCAATATGATTCTGAAATGAGGAACTGATTCACTAATAATAATTGACTGTTATAAAAACTGTAGGGACATCATTCATAACCACTTTATAGAGTTGTTATTCGCTAGGCTTTGGCTCACTGTTTATATATATGTAGGTGACCAAGCTCAAGATCGGACTTAGTGGCATCAACCTAGCTTCTGTTTTGTCAAGCCAACTTTCGTGCCTCACCGTGAGGTTTCTAACAGTCAAGCTTCAAGGCTTTATGGGTGGTTTAGAATTCACTATTTTGTGTTGTGATCAAGTGCTATATGTGATTTTGATTATTGAAAGGACTAACTTTTGTTATTGGGATTAAATGCCTAAGTTTTGTTTTGCTTTGGTATACAAGCTTGACGTGGACTTATGTGTATATAAGTTTAGTGGTTGGACTCATGTATATGTACTTGCACATACAAGGTGTGTTTTGTCCATTTAAGTCTTCGCAGCTCATTAGACGCTATATTTTATTATTTATTGGCTTCCGCCAACCTCTATTACTGTATTATTGTTAAGTAGGCCTTTGGTAATCTCGGATTATCGCCACTTCTTTAATCCCTTGGACCGGGATTGGGTCGTAACAAAGTGGTATTAGAGCACAAGTTATACCGCACACACGCGTCCAAATGAGCTATAGGATGCCCTAGAAGGGAAAGTAGGGCATTGCATTAATATGTGAGTGTGTGTGGAATTGTTACGTGCACATCTAATGAAAATGTAAATGTGAGGATTTTATTTCCTGTGTTTATTATTACCATTTTTGCATATAGACCAATGGATACCGCAAAACATATAGATAAAACTGAATCATCAGATACAAGAATTGACCGATTAGAAAGAATAGTTGAGTTATTGGCAGAATCTCTAAGACAACAACAATAGAGTCAACAATTTCCATCTCCTTCGCCACCGGTCCATGTTGAGGCAAATAATAATGATGACATCATAGCTTTAACCCATAAATTTAACAAAATGAAGCCACCGACCTTTCAGGGAGGAATTAAACCTTTGAAGGTCGAGGCTTGGATTTTAGAAGCTGAAAAGTTGTTTGAAGTTTTCTCAAAGCTTAGAGGCACAAAAAGTGTTACTGGCAACCTTCACTTTGTAAGAAGAAACAAGACGATAGTGGATGCTTATTCGAGACAACAATGGATTGACGACATAGGCTCAATTTAAAGAAGCTTTTTACGAGAAATATTTCCTTCAGTGTGTCTGTGATCGTAAAGTGTCTGAATTTGAGCAGTTAAAGCAAGGTACTATGTTTGTGGCTGAATATAAAGCCAAATTCACAGAACTTGCTTGGTATCCTCCACACATGGTAGATCCTGACAGTAAGAAAGCTAGGAAATTTGAGAGTGGACTCAATGTTGAAGTACTTGATCGGGGTCAATGTTCTCAAATTGACAAAATATGTGGATATTCTTGATAGAGCTCTTATGTTTGAGGCAAATATTGCAACGTTAAAGAAGGCCAAGACACCGGTGACTGATTTGAGAGGTAAAAGGCAAGGGTTTAATTTCAAGAAGGGCTGTAATAACTCACAGAATAAGAAATAGAATACGACATCAAATAGTCCCAGTCAAGGGAATAATTCTACACTACCTTGTCGCATGTGGTAAAAGACATAAGGGTGTCTCATAGAAGATTTCGAGCATGCTTTAGGTGTGGCAAACCGCCACATGGTCAAAGATTGTCCTCTCTTACCCCAAGGCACTAATAGACCCATGGCAAGTTCAGCGACATCTGCCTCAACACCGAAATCAAATCCCAAGGCTACTTCAGGGAAAGAAACTCTAAAGCAAGGCTGGGTTTTCTTGCTAGTGCCAGGAGATATGCAAAATGTTGAGGCAATGGTGTCTGGTATACTCCTTATTTATGCTCCAAATGCTTATATTTTGATTGACTCGGGGTCTATACACTCATTTGTATCGCATGCTTTTTCGAGAAAATTAACTAGACTACTGGAACACATGAACTATTTATTAGTTGCATCTTCACCAACTGGGGGGGGGTTCTTATGACTTGTGCATATAAGTATCCTGTATGTGAGATTATAGTTGGGGATGTGATTTTATATGTTTATTTGTTACCTTTGCATATCGATCATTTTGACATAATCTTGGGGATGGATTGGTTGACGAAATATCATGCCACTATTGATTGTGTAACCAAACAAGTTGTATTTCAACCACCTAGATTGCTTGAATTTACATTTTACGGAATTGGTGTTGTACCTCCCCCATAAATAATTTCCTATGAAAGCATGCAAATTGATTAGAAAAGGTTGTAGGGGATATTTGTGTTGTGTATTAAATGTGCCAACTGTTGAGAAAGCTAATGTGAACAGATTCCTATAGTCAGAGAGTTTCCAGATGTTTTTCCAGGTGATTTGCTGGGGAATCTGATTGATAGAGAAATTGAGTTCACTATTGAGGTAATACCGGGCACATAGCCAATTTCCAAAACTTCGTACAGAATGTCAACTACTGAATTGAAAGAATTGAAGATTCAATTACAAGAGTTGTTGGACAAGAAGTTTATCGACCTAGCACTTCACTGTGGGGCACTTCAGTCCTATTTTTGAAAAAAAAAGATGGTTCACTGAGGCTTTGCATTGATTACCGTGAATTGAATAAGGTGACTGTGAAGAACAAGTATCCGTTATCTCATATCGATGATTTATTAGATCAGTTGCAACAGGCTCAAGTCTTTTCCAAGATTGATCTTAGATGTGGATACTACCAACTGAAAGTTAAAGCTGAGGATATAGAAAAGACTGTTTTTCGAACAAGGTACGGACATTACAAATTTCTTGTTATGCCTTGCGGAGTAACTAATGCGCCAACTGCTTTTATGGATCTTATGAGTAGAATTTTCAAGCCGTTCCTCGATAAATTTGTTGTTGTTTTTATTGATGATATCTTGATTTATTTTAAAAGTAAAGAGGAACATGAACATCACTTGAGAATTGTTTTGCAAACCTTGAAAGAGAAGAAGTTATATGCTAACTAACAAAGTGTGAGTTCTGGCTCGATAGTGTTATGTTTTTGGGGCTTGTGATAAGTAAAGATGGCATTTCAGTTGACTCGCAAAAGATAGAGGCCGTTGTAAATTAGCCTAGATTGACCAGTCTTACTAAAGTTTGAAGTTTCTTAGGGTTGGCCAGTTACTATCATAGATTTGTGAAAGAATTTTCTAAGATTGCTTTGTCACTTACTTAGTTGACACATAAAAGGGTACCGTTTGAATAGATTAGTTAGAGAGAGTAAGCTTTTCAAGAACTGAAGACTCGGATTGTGACTACACCGATCCTCACCTTACCCTTAGGAATGGATGGTTTTACTATTTTCAGTGATGCATCTTATAAAGGTTTGGAGTGTGTATTAATGCAGAATGGAAAAGTGATAGCTTACGCTTCTTGACAACTGAGACCATATGAAAAGAACTATCCAACCCACGATTTAGAGCTTGCAATAGTGGTATTTGCATTAAAAATTTGGCGCCACTATCTATATGGGGCAACGTGAAGCTTATACGGATCACAAAAGTTTAAAGTATTTCTTTACGTAAAAGTTGACTATGACAAAATGGAGATGGCTAGAGTCGATAAAAGATTATGATTTGCAAATTTTGTACCGTTTGGGGGAAGCTAATATCGTTGTTGATGCACTTAGTCAAAAATCAATTGGGAACTTAGCTTGTTTACTCACCGGACAAAGAGCATTGCTACATGATTTAGAAAGATTTGAAGTTGATGTTGTTTTGTGAGAACAAGATGGGACTTTGGCTACTATTTCTGCTCAACCAATAATATTAGAAGAAATCAAAGAAAAATAGTAAGAAGATGAGTTTCTGAAGAAAGTTATTGGAGAAAGAGAATCCAAACCAAGGCCGGACTTTGCTTTTGAATATGGTGTGCTAAAATTCCAAGGAAGGCTATATGTCTCGAATGATACAGACTTGAAGAAGTGAGTTATGCAAGAAGCACATAGTTCAAAGTTTGCTATCCATCCAGGGAACACAAAAATGTACCAAGACTTGAAACAACATTTCACGTCTTAAATGAAGAAAGAAATGCTGAATGTGTGTCTATGTGTCTACAATGCCATCAAGTCAAAGCCGAGCATTAACGACCTATGGGATTGCTTCAACCACTACCAATACCGGAGTGGAAATGAGAGCATATCACCATGGATTTTATTGTGGGATTACCTCGTTCCAGTAGAGGTATGGACTCGATTTGAGTTATTATTGATCGTTTGACTAAATATGTTTATTCTTACCTGCCAAAAACAGTTTATAATGCATATAAGTTGGTTGCAATATTAATGAAATTGTGAGATTGCATGGAGTGCCTATGTCCATTGTTTCTGATAGGGATCCGAAATTCACTTCGAGATTTTGGCAAAGTTTGCAGAAGGCATTGGGGACTGAATTAAGATTGAGCAATGCATATCATCCATAAACCGATGGGTAGTGAGAAAGGACAATACAAACTCTAAAGGATATATTGTGCATGTGTATATTAGATTTTCAAGGAAACTGGAAAACTCATTTGCCTTTAATCTAATTTTCTTATAACAATAGCTTTCATTCAAGCATTGGCATGGCACCTTACGAGGCGTTATATGAGAGAAAATGTTGGACACGTATTTGTTGGGTTGAGGTTGGAGATAGTCCTTTAGTTGGACCTAAAATTGTGCAAGAAACAACAAAAAAGTGAAGTTCAAAGAACGATTGAGAACTACTCAAAGCTGACAAAAAAGCTAAGCAGATGTTCGAAAATAAGATAGGAATACGAAGTAGGTGATCATGTCTTTATCAAAGTGACACTAATGAAAGGGCATACTCATTTTGGAACCAAGGGCAAATTAGCACCTCGGTTCATTGGACCATATGAGATCATTGAGAAAATTAATCTAGTGGCGTATCAGGTAGCTCTCATTCTCGATATGGAGCATATGCACAATGTATTTCATGTTTCAATGTTGCAGGGTTATCTCCGGGATCCTTTTCATGTTATTGAGCCTATCCATGCTCTTTTGAGTGATGACTACACCCATGAAGAACGGCCCATTCAAATTGTAAATCGGCAGATCAAAAAGTTAAGGAACAAGGACATTCCGTTAGTGAAAGCAAATGGCAAAATCAAGGTGGGATTTATGCAACTTGTAAAAGAGAAGATGATATGAAGAAAAGATATCCTGAGCTTTTTCCATTTGATCCTATGTTCTTTTTGGAGGAAGGTAACTAAGTTTGGAGGACTAAACGTCCTAAGGGGAGAGAATGTAACAACCACCTCCTTAATTAATTAAGTTAATCATATGATTTGCATTGATTATGTATTATGTGCTATGTGTGAATTGAAATGTGTTATTGTGAACATATATGGTTAGGATATGAACTCAACTCGTTTGAATCAAGAATTTATACTAGATAAAATTAAATAATTGATAGAAAATGAGAGCCTAATCCACATTAGTATGATTAAGTTGGTTTAATTTAAATTAGATTATAATGAGAATTGATTTAATTTAAGTGAATTTGAGTTGGTTAAGGTCAATGTAATTTATTAATTTAAACTTCAATTAATTAGAGGTTAGAAGAAATTAGTGCTTAGTGAACCCTTAAGCCTACTCATCAAAAAAACAAGTAAGAGAAGAGAGAGACTTAGTGGGTTCTGTTGAGATAAGAAGATCCTTATACTTGAGAGATTTCTAGAAAGGAAGAGAAGAGGTCAAGAAGAAGAGGAAGAAGAGGAACTAAGCAAAATCTTCATAATCAACCCTTTAAGGAAAAAATTTCTTGCTAATTTTATGAGATTAAGGCTTGTACACTTATCATCTTGAAAGATTAAAGCTTAAATTGATGGATTCATGGTTATTTAGGGGTTTTAAAGACAAGTTTAGGGTTGAGAACTATATGAACATATAAGAGAGGAATCGTAGAAATTGGTTCAAGATTTGTACATACACGGCATAAGTTCAAGAAAATCATGATCATAAACTTGTTTTCTTACATGGCCCCTCATGATTTCAAAGGGATTTCTATATATAAGCTTGAGTTGAAGATCTTATAGTTATATTTCTTGATTCTATAATTTTTCCAAAGATTTGAGCTTTTGTATGTAATTAGATATGGTAAAATCAAGTTGTTTTTGAAAGTTTTTAGCCTTGATATGCATGGATTTGAAGATGGATTTTCAAAAGAGTAAGTTCCAATTCAAGAACAGATTTTCAGACTGAATTTTACCCAAACCACATGTGTAGCCTAAGGCCCTGCACATGTGGCGAACCTCCCTGCTCCAATTGCATTCGCTAAAATTACATCGCATGGTACACGTGCAAAGGGTGGTTCTCAAGACGTGAGGTTTTCGTGACGGTCTCAAATTTCGCTTTCTCCATTTTTGAAACTTTTGGGCTTCCATTTGCATGGCTTTCACGAGTTTTTCACATTCCTATGCATAGCATGAACACGAGAGAAATTAATGAACAAATAGGAATAACCGAACGAACAAGTACCAAATAGGTTTAAGAACTAACCAAATGAATTGAATTTATTTTGAAGTGTTGTGCTTGAATGTGTTCATGTAGGTCAGACACCGTATTTTGATCACATGATTCAGGGAGCCAACTGTGAGTAACAACCTTGTAAAGATATGTTCAAGTTATAAGTATTTTCTGACTTATAATATGCTCTGTTTTTGAAATGATGATTTTTAACTGAATGAATGATTGTCCTATTTGTAAAATGTATTCGTGGCATCCATATCGTCTGTAATTGTTACTGCTACTATTACAGAGATCTCTATCAATTCCAATTCTTAGAACTACTGTTTGCTATATTGATGGCCATCATATATGACTGTTCGGTTTTCTAAGACCTATTGTATTGTTCTGCTAATGGGTGTATCACATATAACTGCTATGATTGCAATATGACTCTAAAATGAGGAACTGATTCATTAATGATAATTGATTGTTTTAAATAAGGACATCATTCATAACCCCTTTACAGCTTGTTATTCATTGGACTTTAGCTCAATGTTTTATATATATGTAGGTGACCAAGCTCAAGATTGGACTCGCTTTTGTCAAGCCAACTTCGTGCCTCATCGCAAGGTTCCTAGTAGTCAAGCTTCACGGGTGTTTTAGAATTCACTCTTTATGCAGTGATCAAATGTTATATGTGATTTTGACTGTTAATAGGAATGGCTTTTGTTATTGGGAGTAAATCCCTAAGTTTTGTTTTGCTTTTGTATTCAAGCTTGACGTGGACTTACGTGTATATAAGTTTAATGGTTGGACTCAAATAAGAGGGTAGGGTTTGTGTTTATTTTATTTTATACTAGTGGTGGGCACACACATGATAGCAACAGTCGTGAGGAAGAAAAAGGGATATATATATATATATATTGGAGAGAAACTTTCAGCAACATTGGTGGTCAACAACTCTAAGGTATTGTCCTATTTTATTATATTTATATATAGTGATGGTTTATGTGTGTAATTTGCTTGTTTTTGGGAACGAATAGGAGAAACGGGTGTGTTGTTTGGGTGCAAAGTCAGTGGTTCGTGATGAGAAATAATGGGTGCAATTCTTAGTTCAAAAATTCTGTACACAAACACAAATTTTAAAAATTAAGAAACCATATCAAGCGGATGAATTTTAAACTGAAATTTTACAGAGATTAATTACATATTGAATTGCATACCTAAAGTTTCTTATAATTTTTGGGAGTCAAAATCCATATAAACTAATGCGTTTAAATCTGTCCAGAAAACTAGTACAAAATAGTAATTCCAGAAGCGTCATTCTCTTTGGGTATAAATATGAAAATTATCAAATTAGTGTCATTAGAACCGGTTATGGGTCTAGTTTCTTACAGTTTTGTCCTTGCAATGATTGCTCTTGTATACTAAGAGAACCATTAATTTGTTTAAAGTGTTGTAGAAAGCGACCTATTTGGATATTATTAATTGTAAATAATTATTTTTATAAGCAAATCAAGAAAAACCAATTGGGTTTGAAACACATGATATATTAGTTGATATTTGGAGGGTTTTGGAATTTTTCTAACAACGTGGAGTGGGTTTTTAATTTTCAAATTTAGCGAATGGATTGGGAAAATTTGTTTAAAATTTCATTTTATCTTAAAGTTACTTTTAATTAAGTTTCGATCTAAACCCATCTCTTGGGTAATTTGAGACATCGAAGAACATGAACTTAGGTATTATTTAATAATGACAATGAGTTTGGTTGAGTCGTGATGGTGCATTTTAGCTTAGGGTTACTTAGTTTCTTAATTTTTAGTATTTTTGAATTAGTAGTGACGGTAGTTTTCATACTTGATTTAGAGCACTAGTTGGACTTTCATACTCTATTCGAGGATTATATTATCCTGTTTTCAAGTGAGTAGTTGCATGCTAAATATTTTTATAAATGTCCCCCTACTTTGAATTGTTGGAAAATTAAATTATTGTTTTAGGACCAAATTGTTTTGATAAATTATTATAGTATCAATGGAATTAAATTATTTTTGAAATGTGTAAACCTCGCATATCAGAAATTGTTTGTTATGGTCTCATGTTTATAATGGTGAACTACCTTGTTTTGCAAAACTGAATTGTATTGTTCATTGGGACCATCTTTATATAAAAGTCTAGAAAAATTATTCCACTGTGTGGTGACACTAGCCACTAGAGAACAGATCTGGGTTAGGCTGTGATAACTCTAGTGCTCAATGATTGTAAGGAAAAGACCCAGGCTAGGCTAGGTGACCTTCAATTGGATCATCTTAGAGAAAAGGCCCGAGTTGCCACTTCGAGGATGACTCTTGGTTCGATATTGGATCCAATGGGCTTATTGCCTTGAGAACTTTGTGGCATGTTACTTGTTATTCTTGGTGTTAGGTCTCTACTTGTTGCCAATTCCGTGAACAAACTTGGTTTAGTCGAGTTGTAATTTTTCCTTACTTTTTGCTCTTCCCGCTTGAGCGGAGAAAGCTGCGCTCGAGAGACAAACTCACACCTTTAGTAGTTTGGCTTGTCTGCAAAAGTATTGAGAGGTGTATTTTTACACTCGAGCGTCCTTTCCAGGGCTTGAGCGTAGGTCCTTGTTCAGAAACACGCGTTTAAGTCACACTGCTTGAGCGGCCATTCTTGTGGCCAAGTAGTGATCGCAGGTCAGTTTGCTATAAAGCTGCGTTTCAGTCAGAATATAGGGAACAGCTTCCAGATCTTCTTTTTAGGGTTTTAGGGTTTTCTTCTGGAGGTTATTTGCTAGTTTTCCTTTGATTTCTTTATGAGTTTGTTCATGGATCAAGAGAGTCAACTCAAAGGGTTGTTGGTTTGATTTTATCAATACGAGAGTGTTGTTCTTCGGTAGATTCTGGAGATTCAAGCATGGAATATTCGAAGGAGTTAGAAGCTGCACGTGGTCATTGATTCGACATGGATGTTGTGGATTCGACATCAAGCTAATCAATTTTGAGATGAAGGCGGTGGTGAAAGAGATACAGATTGTTGAAGACAAATTGATAGAGTTTGGTAATTTTGTATTTTTTTTTTCTTTCATAGTGGATTGATTAGTAATGTTTCACCCGTGATTTTTTAATCACAATTGGAGGTGTTCCAATTATGATTTTTCTATTTAAAAATCGGTTGTGTCGATTTATTGATTTTGAAGCAACAATCTAAATCACTTTTGTACATGATAGATGATTTAGATTGTTAGGTTTAATTATGGGAGTTGTTGTAAGTAATTCTGGTCCGAATCGCGAATCACTTAGGTTTTTCAATTGGTATCAGAGCAGGTCACTTTTTGTTTTTATCAAAACTATAGAAGTGTGATTTTGTGTGTTTTGTGATATGGATTCAATTCGCGAAGGTAACTCGACCCATAGACCTCCGTCACTTGATGGTACAAACTATTCTTATTGGAAAGCTTGTACGAGGGCGTTTTTAAAATCTATTGATGAGAAGGTTTGGCATTGTGTGGTCTATGGAGGAGTGAACCTGTTGTCACCATTGATGGTGTTGATATCCCCAAACCACTTGATAGATGGAACGCAATCGATTGTCAAAACTGGCGTTGGAACAGTAAAGCACTCAATTCCCTCTTTTGCTCCATCACACCAGAAGAGTTTGTCATATTTACACATGTGAGGTAGCAAAAGAGGCTTGGGACATTCTTAAAACTATTCACGAGGGTACTACTACTGTTAAAAGATCAAAGTTTCGACGTCTCACCTCCTTTTTTGAAATCTTTTTATACGTGATAATGAGATGTTTGATGATTTTTATGCTAAACTTAGTGATATCGTGAATTCCTGTTTCATACTCGGTGAAAAAATGCCTGATTCTAAGGTTGTTGGAAAAATTTTGAGGTCATTACCTGTAAGGTTACAATCAAAAGTGACATCTATTGAGGAGGCTCAGGATGTTGAGAACCTCAAGCTTGTCAGTTGGTTGGAAACTTGTAGACTTGTGAAGCACACCAGATTTCTATGAAAAAACAAAAAGATAGTGTGGCTTTTACCAGTGCTCATAAGACTGCTAAGAACCCTGAGGTTTAGTTTAATCTAGAGTCTGAAATGACGACTCTGTTTACCAAATAGTTCAAAAAAAAATTAAAGAAAAAGAAGCCTAATTTCAAGGATTCTAGTTCAAAAGATAAGGATAATGAAAAATCTAAAACTTTTCCACCAAAAGTTGCTTCAAAGCCTGAGAAGAAGATTGTGAAGAGGCAATGTGTCGAGTGTTTTGAATGTCAAGGGTTTGGACATATTGCATTTGAATATCCATCGAAAAAGAACCGAAAGAAAGTCTATATAGTGACTTGGGATGATAAAAGTGGGTCAGAGCAAGAACTCAAAGAAACTGAATCCAGTGAAGAAGGAGATAGTACCTACATGGCTTTCTACTCTACCTTCACTCAACCACCTCCAAAGCCATTTGCATTTGCTCATGGTTAGAGTCTGCACCGTGCTTCTACCTTTGATGGGAGTAATTACTTATACTGGAAGATCAGAATGAGGATGTATCTTAGAGCTGATAACCCTGAAGGTTGGCAAGCAATTGAAGAAGATGCTGAATGTGCTTACAATCTAAGTAATCAAAGAGTTTTGAATACCATCCGTGAAGCAATTTCTGAAAAAGAACAACCAAATGTCCTCTTGAACTTGTTCATATGAATCTTATGGAACCTAACTTCACTGAAAACATTAGAGATAAAAGTTACATTTTTTTAACTGTTGATGATTACACTTGCTCTTCATGGGTAAATTTTTTAAGAGAAAAATCTGATACGTTTGATGCTTTCCAGTCCTTAGTTCTTAAAATCCAAAATGAATAGGGTGTTTCTATTTGGCGTATCATAAGAATCTGAACTGATCATGGTCATGAATTTGAAAATAACTCATTTTCGAATTTTTGTGATATGCATGGAATTAAGCATGAGTTTTTTAACCCATTACTCCAGTGAAAAATGGAGTTGTTGAGAGAAAAAAATATGGTAGTTCAAGAGATGGCTAGGGTCATGCTCCTTAGCAAGAAAATTCCTTCAAAGTTCTAGACTGAAGCCTTAAATACTGCTGTTTATGTTGTAAATCATGTGTATTTAAGGTCCGACACTTTACAAACTCCATATGAATTGTGGAAATGGTTGAAACCTAATGTAAAATGCTTCAAAACTTTTGGGAGTAAATGTTATATTTCCAAAGATAGAAAGCCTTTGGAAAAATTTGACTCCCGAAGTGATAAATGTATTTTTCTAGGGTATTCAACCACCAGTAGAGCTTTTTCGCCTATAACCTGTGATTTTACCTTTAATGGAATCGATCAATGTGGTTATAGATGATACAAGCACTCCTACTTCATCTATACGTGGGGAAGAAGATGGTGAGTCTCTAATCTTGGATATTAAACCACAAAATCAAGAAGAAATACAGGGCCAAGCCCAAGCAGGTGAGCCAACACCAACTTCTATGATAAGTCCGAGTCCAAAGAGTTCACAAATAGACACCACCTCCGATGCTCAAGTCACTACCAGTCCAGTTTTAAAACCATCAACAAGGGTAAAACTGAATCATCCGGTTCAATAAGTGATTGAAAGTGTCTCAGATTGAATGAAAGCCCGAAAACAAATTCGGGAAGAGGTATCTCATATGTGCTATGTTTCGTTAATTGAACCTAAGAATGTAAAAGAGGGCTTATTAGATGATAGTTGGGTTTATGCAATGCATGAAAAATTAGGTTAATTTGAACATAACAAAGTGTGGACTCTTGTTCCCAAACCTAGAGACATGAATGTGATAAGTACCAAGTGGATATTCAAAAATAAACCTCATGATAATGGTACCGGTTAGAAATAAAGCTAGGTTAGTTGCTCAAGGTTATACACAAGTAGAGGGTGTTGACTATGATGAGACGCTTGCCTCTCTGTTGCATGTCTCAATCTATTCGTATTTTACTTGGTGTTGCATACTTTCTAGGTTCAAACTGCTCCAAATGGATGTGAAAAGTGCCTTTCTGAATGGGTACTTGAAAGAAGAGGCTTATGCTAAGCAACCAAAAGGGTTTGAGGACCCAAAATGTCCAAACCATGTCTACAAGTTAGACAAGGCGTTGTATGGGTTGAAACAAGCCCTTTGAGCTTGGTGTGATAGACTTACTACCTTTCTTCTTGAAAATGATTTTCAAAAGGGTAGTGTGGACAAGGCCTTATTTGTGAAACTTACTAAGTCTCATATACTTGTTGCTCAGATTTATGTTGATGATATTGTATTTGGATTCACTTCTGATTCTCATGTGAAATATTTCTTGGATTGCATAACACATGAGTTTAAGATGAGCACGATAGGGGAGTTGTCTTTTTTCTTGGGTTTTCAAATTAAACAGTCACCTTCGGGTATGTTTGTCTCTCAAACCAAGTATGCCATAAACCTTGCGTCTAAGTTCGGTCTAGAGTAAGCCAAACATGCACGCACTTCTGTGAACACCAGTCTTCACCTCTCCAAAGACTCATCTGGTACTGATGTTGATCCTACTTTTTTTAGAAGCATGATAGGGAGTCTTTTATACCTCACTGCTAATCGGCCTGACATTGTATTTAGTGTTGGTGTGTGTGCCTGTTACCAAGCATGTCGTAAGGAGTCTCATCTTCTTGCTATCAAGAGCATCATTAAGTATGTTAGTGGGACTTTGGGGTATGGGATTTTGTGTTCTACCGACACTATAGTCGAGATCACTGGTTTTTTTTTATGTTGATTGTTCATGGTGTGCTAATGATATGAAGAGCACATCCGGAGGGTGTTTCTACCTAGGGAATAATCTGGTTGCATTGCATAGCAAAAAGCATAATGCTCTCTCTCTCTCTCTCTCTCTCTACCCGGAGCCCGAGTATATCATTGTAGTTGTTGTGCACAATGTTATGGATGAAGTAAAACTTCATGACTATGGTATAGACCAAGACACTCTCACCCTTTTCTGTGATAACACGAGTGCCATCAACATGTCCAGAAATCCAGTCCAACACTCTCGCAGCAAACAAATTGACATTTGTTATCATTTCATTTGAGAGTTAGTTGAGGATGACCTTGTCATTCTTAAACATGTACCCACTGAGCATCAAAAAGCTGATATTTTTACAAAATCCCTTGATCTTCTTAGGTTTGAGTTCCTTAGAAAGACCTTGGCTGTAGTGCTTAGTAACTAGAGTGTGTCCTGTTGCATGAGTGGGTGAAACTATATGGCTATTTGTGTACTTGGATATTATAATCTCATTACCATTGATTCTTGTCATCTTTGCATATAGACTTAAATGAACACCTCTCATGCTGCTTGCAAGATCTTATCTATTTTTGTCCATAGCTCATTTTGAATGTACATACTCATTGATTTCCTGGTCTCATTCTGTACACATTTTTTTGAAAAATCAAGTGGGTTTTTGCATAAGTGATCAAAGTTTTCTATGGACTTCTAACATTGTCTCTTATACATTTCTAGAGAAATTGACCTACACTGGAAAGACTCGGGTGATGTTGAGTCTCTTAATCACCCATTATCTGTTTTCACCTCTACGGTTTCTCCCTCATTTCTTTGATGTTCGGGTATTAGGAAAAGGCTACCTCAGAGGCACCAACCGGGCCATCCTATTATTTCTATGCTTCTCTGGTTTGGTCTCCATACTCTTGAGTATGAAAGAAGCCCATGAGTGCTCCTAAGAATAGCCAATTCAAAAAGAAAGAAAGAAAAAAAAAAAAGACTTACTGATTGAGGGAAAGCTTCTGCTGTTACTCAACAAATGCCCCTTGTTTCCTGGTGGTTTAACTTTTCTCTGGAATGTTTAGATTCTTTTGCCGGAGGTCCAGCCATCCGATCACTACTAGGATTAACTCTAGCAATTGTGGACTCTCCAGACTTGCACACACACACACACTCACTATGTGAGCTCTCATGTTTGCCTTTGAGTTATGCATTCATATGTTGCTTATGATCATTGATCATTGTTTACCTGTTCTGCTCATGATACTGTGTTTTATATTGTCAACATTATGAGATTATGGGCTTCATGGTAGGTGGATTATTACATCTTAGCGTCACCTTCTTGCTATTGTGGTAATCTCCTCTTGTTTCATGTCTCACTTGTTAGTGTGCGTTGTTTTTAAATGCTCAATAGGGTGTTTTTTTGGAGTTTTTTTTTTTTTTTTTTTTTTTTTTTTTTTTTTTTTGTTTTTCTCCCCCACTCGAGTGACAACTATTACGCTCGCGCGTTGATTTCACTCATCCAGTACTTTTGTAAAGTGTTCGAGATACTAAGAGCATGTTTTTTGCACTTGAGCTCAACTTTCTTGGCTCAAGTTGATAAACGCGCATAAGTGAGTCCGCTTGAGCGTTGATTCTCATGCTCGAGCGGTTTACCTTGGTTTAAAAACCTCACCCCCTCCTTTCAAGCTCATTTCCCCCCCCAAATCTCTCCCCTAGGGCTTGCTCTCTTCTCTTTCTGATTGCTCATTGAATTAGTTTGTGCGTGCTTGTCATTCCCTTATTCCAAAGGTTCCATCTATCTCTCGTTTGTCTCTCTTCTTTTCATTTATTTTCATTTTCTTTTATTTTTATTGGTTCTATCTATCTTGGTTTGGTGATATTGGTAGTGATATCTTTTCTACTATCTCGTTTGTTTTGGGTCTTGTTTGGTTGGTCTTGTCATGCTTCTGTTTATGCTTGTTTCCTCATGCTTTGTGATTTATTCTTACGCTTGTGTTGTGTTTGGCTGCTTGCTTCCTATTATGTTTTTTGGTCTTTGACTATTTGAGTTTGTCTTGTATTTTTGCTTATTTTTTATTGTCTAGGATTTACAGGTTTCTCTCATTTTTGATGTGTTTGTTGTATGTGGGTTTTGGTGCCTATTGGAGTTTATCTTATTACTGATGTTTTTGGATCTTTGGCTTTGATTACTAATGGTTTCGGCTTTTTGGTTTGGTTACTAATATTTTTGGATCTTTGCTTTGGGGGAGGGGGGTGTTTTTGTCATGTTGGTTTTGGTTCTGTCTTAGGTTTCGCCATGTCAACCTCTAAACGTCGAAAGTCTACAGCGAACTGTCCCCTTTATAATCCTGACCATTTCCCCTCCACCCAAAACTTTCAAATATTTTTGAGTCAATCCCTATACGGCCTGTGTTTCAACCCTTAGGAGGTGACTTAGTCCTTTCTTTCTCTGGGTGCCAAAATTTAGATTAGGTCTGAGATTTTTACCACAACATTGAAGGGGTCAATGATGTCGGTCCTTTCTTTAAAACCTGGGTTAGATCTAAGGAAATCACTGTCAACCAGGACCTCATTCGTTCTCTCCTAGGCATCGGCCTAGTTGTCAACTCTTACTTCTGTTTCTTTGTCCGCCCCACTTGTGACTTCAACGAGGTGGCCACTGAGTTGTGTGGTACACCTAGAACTTGGATTAAGGGGGCTCTAATTAAACATAATGAACTCCTTCCCCGATTTCAGTTGCTTCACCTCATTGTTTGTGCCAATATCATTGTCATCACCCACAGTTTTGAAATTAACCAAGACCAAGGCTATACCCTTTACTACATAGATCGTTAGTTACCTATCAATCTTGCCACTCTTATCCTCCGAAAGATGATAGCTGTCATTGGGAACAAGCAATTAGGGTTACCCTATGGTGGTCTTATCAACCACCTCCTTTCTAAACTTGAGGTCCCGATCCTAGATGAGGACGAGTTTGCCACTCCTATCAAACCCTTCACTAAGAAAATCATTTCTTAGAGTCAGGCTCATGTTAAGGGGGAGTCGTTTGGGGTGGGTACTTCTACTACAGGTGATGATGATCTTCTTGCTAATGAGGCCGAGATAGATATTGCAGCCGCTGGTGTGAAGGAGCATGATGTCTGTCCACGGACCATTCGTGGCTAGTTTCTCTAGCTTGAGCAATCCATGACACAGCAGTTGGATCACATGGATGCTCGCCTTGATGCCTTTGATGGCCGACTTAGACATCTTGAACAGTCTGTCGAAAAGACTACTTTTCAGCTTGCTCAGATTATATCCTTGCTACAGATGCAGCAGCCTCCTCTACCGCCGCCAATTCAGTGATTTTGTTTTCTTTCCTTGGACAATTTTTTGTTTGTTTGTTTGTTTGTTTGTTTGTTTTGTTTTGTTTTGTTTTGTTTTTTTTTGTCTTGGATAGTTTATACTGCTTTTGCCTTCTGTTGGCTTGTCTCTCGGACAAAAATGGGAAGTAGATCTTTTTGTTTTAGTTGTTTTAGTTTTAGATATTTTTGTTTTAGTTCATGGGTTTTTGGCATCGATATGGATGTTGGATGTTTTTGATGTACTTGGATTATTTTTGTATGTTTATATAAATCTCCTATTTCCACAGTTTTGGTTTGTGTTTTTTTAAATAGGTGGTTTGTTCAAGGTGTTTCTAAATTGGTTTGTCAAAGGGTTGGTTTGTAGTTTATGTTTCGTTGATGCTGTGTCTAGTGCGTGTGTTTGTTAGGAAAAATTGTTAGAAAGTTTTGTCCCGGGAATTAACAAAGGGAGAGATTATTAGGTCCCTACTTGTTGCCAATTCCGCAAACAAACTTGGTTTAGTTGAGTTGTAATTTTTTTTGTAATTTTTCCTTGCTTTTTGATCTTCTCGCTCGAGCAAGGAAAGTCGACTCGAGTGGCAAAAGCACACCCTCAATAGTTTGGCTTAATGAAAAAGTATCAGAGATGTGTTTTACGCTCAGCGCCCTTTCTAACGCCGAGCATAGGTCCTTGTTCGTAAACACGATTTAAGTCACATCGCCGAAAGCCATTCTTGCGCTTTGAGCGGTGATCGTGATCATTTACTCTAAAGCTACGCTTCACCAAAATTTATGGTACAACTTCCGATCTTCTTTTGAGGTTTTAGGGTTTTCTTCTAGAGGTTATTTGCTAGCTTTCTTTTGATTTCTTTGTGAGTTTGTTCATGGATCAAGAGAGTTAAATCAAAGGGTCGGCTTGATTTATCAATACAAGAGTGTTGTTCTTTAGTGGATTCCAGAGATTCAAGCGTGGAGTATTCAAGGAGTTCGGTCACAAGTGGTCATTGATTCAACATTGATGTCGTGGATTCGATATCGTCGATCAATTCTGAGATGAATAGTGGTGAAAGAGATACGATTGTTGAAGACAAATTGATAAAGTTTGGTAATTTTGTATTCTTTCTTTCTTTCATAGTGGATTGATTAGTGGCATTTTGCCCATGATTGGAGGTGCTCCAATTGTGATTTTTCCACGTAAAAATAGGTTTGGTTGATTTATTGATTTTGAAGCAACAATCTAAATTACTTTCGTACGTGCTAGATAATTTAGATTGTTAGTTTTAATAGTGGGAATTGCTACAATTAATTTTGGTCCAAATCATGAATCACTAAGGTTTTTCACTTGGTACCTAGAAAATTATTGATGATCATGATGTAATATGTTTTAAGTGGAAAATGTCATTTGTTATGTTCTTGAGAGACATGAATATTTTAACTGTTGAACTGTGGAATTTTCTTTTTGAAACAGATTATCTTTATCAACACTGTATGCCAATCTAATTTCTGTGATATATATCTTATTTTATTGAACCCTGTTTTCAAAACTGTATTTACTATCCATGCTTCTACTCACTGAGTTATTAGCTGACCTGGTTGTTTGTTATTTCCTGGTAATAGAAGGACTTAGAGTGGACTCATAGCATAGCGGGGACTCAGTTGCACTGACTTCTAGGACATTCGTTTATTTTGTTTTAGCTTGTTATGTCGGTTTTGTGCATACATTGTGGTTGGGTATTTGCATATACAAATGTGTGTTTTGTCCATTTAAGTCTTCACAGCTCATTGGATGTTATATTTTATTATTTATTGGCTTTCGCCAGCCCCTATTACTGTATTAATGCTAAGCTAGCCTTTGGTAATCTCAAATTATTGATTGGTCACTTCTATAATCCCTTGGCACAGGAGTTGAGTGGTGACAATTAGAGTCAACTTTTTCGGTATTCAAATTCGTTTATGAAGAATTAATCGAGTTCGAGTTTGGCTTATCAAGTATTTGAGCAAAAGGAAAAACCTACAAAATCTTATCCAATTTATCAAAATAAAAAAGGGACACGCTTAATGACATACAAAAAGGCTTGACTCACATTTTGTAGTTCTCTACGAGAAAAGGAAGCTCAAGTGTGAAAAAGAACCGCAGGTAGAACTTGAAAAGGAAAGTTAATTAATCAATTTTAAAATTTAAATTTTTGTATCATTAAATGCAAGAATCAATTCACATCTTTCAAATATATTTTCTCTTGATGTTTAATTCTTTAAATAATTAAAAAAATACATCTTATATTGGCTAATTTTTATTGAATCATTTAAAAAAAAAAAAAAAAAACTTATGTATTGATTTACACATTTCAAAAGATAAGTTAATTAATCCATTTAAAAATTTAAATTTTTGTACCACTAACATATACGAATCAATTCACATTTTTCATATATTTTTTCTCTTGATATTTAATTTTTTAAGTAATTAAAAATTTTATTTTTTATTAATTGATAAAAAGCACCATAAACTTTAAGATTATATATATATTTTTTATGATATCGAGTTATTAAAATATGATGTATTATAGGTTTAAATCAAGAATTGTTGAAAAGAAAATTTTTTTTTGACTTGAGCTAGATCTTCTAGACTCATTTTTAATATTTAACCCAATATTAGAACCCTCAAACTAGCTCATACCGATCACGAATCAATAAAGATAATGTTTAATAATTAGGTGAATGTCACATTGAAATAAATATTGAGCCAAGTAGCTTCTTGGCTACTTCTAATGTTTAGTTCAATACCACAAGTCAATACTAATTTATTTTCATGTAAGAGTTATGACATATGATAATTTGACAAATTTTTAGATTTTTCAAAATAAGAAAAAATTAGTATATTAACAAATGTAATATATTATAAAACTAATAAAATGAATTTTATTTATATTTTATCATAATATAATTTTTTAAATTTATTCTTTAATTTTTACCAATTAATTATGACATGCATTTTTTTTATTATTAAGAATTTATAGCACACAATTAATGACATCTAAATAAAAATATTTCCTTATATGTAACTCTAATAAAAATAAATAAAATTTAATTGATTATAAATTATTTTTACTATATAATTTTAATAAAATTTATATTGTGATTTTAATTTAAAAATTAATTTTTAATTATTTATCTATACCCCGTAATGTATATATATATTTATATATAAAAAAAAGTGTTACTATTTAAAATAAAAAATTTGATTTAATTTTTAAGTTCCGTAATATGATAATTAATTAAAATATTAAAAATAACACTCTTTTATCTGTCATCAAATAATCATTGCTTGTATTTGATCTTCCATATAAAAACAAAGACAACACTAAAATAATATTTCTAGAGCTTGCATATGTGGACTTTCAAGTCTCGACAGATCTAGAATATCTCTCTAACGCTATGTTTGGTAACTTAGGAGAGAAAAGAAAAGAAATGATTATTTAAGTAATAAGAGAAAAGAAAAGAAATGAAATGATTGTAATTTCTCTCCTTTTTGTTTGGATAAGTAAGAAATAAAAGAAAAGAAATGATTGTGATTTTTCTCCTTCTTGTTTGGTTAGATTTCATTAAGAGAAAAGAAAAGAAATTATTTTATGTTATATTACCAAAATAACCTTTTTATATTTTCAATCATTTTATTTCTTTTATTTTTATAGGGGTAAAATTGGTATTATGAAAATATAAACATTGTGGGTTTCTTTTCTCTCCCAATCTCTCCACTTTTGGGAAGATTGAAAATAAGGGTTATAAGATAAATGAGTTTCTCTCATTTCTTCTATTTCTACCCATTTCTCTCCACTTAAGATAACCAAACAAGGAAGAGAAATACATTTCTCTATATTTCTTTTTTTTTCTCTCCAAACCCCTCAATCCAAACACAGTGTAAATGTGCTTGTAATCCACAAAAGCACGTGATAGGCAACAGTTAATGCACCGATAAAGGTCCAGGCCATTAGGATTTAGGGATTATGATCTTCAAAACTTAAAGTGGAATTTGGTCAAAATTCTCTTATAATAAAATTTTAATATATTAAAGATAAATAGTATTATTTTTTTAAATTTAACATATATCATTATTATCAAAATATTAAATTTTAAAATAATATAACTTTTTATATAGATATCGATTTTTAATAAAATTAGTATTTTTAAAATTTTGTCATCAAGATCTATTAAATAAAATTCATGTTAACTATAAAATTCTTTAAAAAAAAAATATTACCGTCGAAATTAATGTAAACAGTAACAGTAACATGTTATTATGTTTGACAATAACATATTACTCTGTCTCACAATAATATGTTATTTTGTTTGACAGTAATATGTTACTTTGGTTCATAGTAACATGTTACTTTAGCAATATTATTCAAAAAAAAAAAAAGATATTTTATTTTGTCTTTACTCAATTATGTATTTTCTTCTTAAGGATTTATAAAACAAAATAAATTAGACTGTCCCTTTTATCAAGCGAGGGTCCAATAAAGGGGTTTTGATTAAATTTTCCTAATTTGAGTCCCTATTAATTAAGGTCACAAACAATTAGAATCAACTTTTTAGGTATTTAAATTCGTTTACAAAGAATTAATAAAGTTCGAGTTTGATTTTGACAATGTCAAGTATTTGAGAAAAACAAAAAATTACAAAATCTCATCCAATTTATCACAATAAAGAAGGGGCATGCTTAATGACATACAAAAAGATAGGACTCACGTTCTGTAGTTCTCTACGAGAAAACCAAGCTCAAGTGAGAAAAAAGAAACCTAGGAAGAAGTTATAATAACTGCTGCCTTTAGTTAGGGCCTGACGTTCTCCTTGAAGTTGTCTTGGCACTCTCCCCCTTTAAGAAGTTTGTAAAAAGGCGACCATTCTTTTTGGCTTACAAATGATTCGAGTTTCAGTTTGAAAAAAATTAAGAGAAATGCGCCATTCTTCCATTTCATCACCCCAAATTGCACATATAATGAGATGGGAACCAATAACAATTAATCAATTCTTTTCAAAGTATGGAACCACTTCACATGGGGTGAGTCACGTTATTAGAGACAGGAATGTAAAATTAGAGAGATGTAACACTATTCAAAAATTAAACTTAAATTGACTTGTTTATTAAGGGTAAAAAAGAGAAAATCATAAGCAAATATAAAATAATACTTATATTAATAATAAATTCCATTAATCAAATATGTAAATTTATACACACACCAAACACAAATAGAAATAAAATACATTAATAAAAATTGATTTGACATATTATTAAAGACAAATATTAATTCTTTTTTTTATATTCATTATTCTTACCAAGTCGTGCTTGGAGTTACTTAAGCTTTGCTCGTACACCAATCTAGCCTAAAATGCAAACTTAAACTCATACATTTAATAAATTAACCGAGATCAAAAGAACTTTAAATGAACCAAGCTCAAAAGACAGTTTGATTTAATTGCAGCATTACCATTATTTAATAGTATACAATTTTTTAAAACAAATTAAATTTAGGATTAAAAATTTTAAGAACTGCATCTTACAGTTTTCCTTCTCTCTATTCTCTCTCTCTTTTTTTTTTTTTGGGGGCTAGTGTTCTCTATTTCTTAAAGCCATATTTGTTTAAATGAACTGGACAAGGGGATTATAATCCATCGTGACTATTAATCATACAATACATAATCTCTGACTATTTGCTTGGAAATTATATACATCTCATATTTGTTTTCTCATAGGATTAGATGTCTAAAAATGACTATCTTATTGAATTCAATGTTTGATTGGAATATTACGAAGAATGATAAATACTCAAAATGTTATTTTACCATTTTCAATTATATAAGCAATAGCAATATTAAACCTATCTTTAATATTTTAATTATTTTTGACTAAATTAAATAAAAAATTATTTTATTATATTTTATTTTTTTAAAAATTAAATAAATTTATTTTTTTAAATAAAAATTTAAATAAATTTACTTTAAAAATAATAATAATGAAAGAATGAAATTAAATAAAACATCAATAAAAATTTAAATAATGAAATTAAATGAAACATCAATAAAATTTTTAAATAAAAAATCTATAAAAATTTATTTAAAATAATTAAATAAATAAAACATCAATAAAAAAAATTATTTTATCTTCAAATTGAGACATTTAAATTTTATTTAATTTTACTAAATATAACACATAATTAAATCAAATACTTAGAGGAAAAATATGTCATTTTACCATTTAATCCTGTGTAATTCTATTTACACACCATCGATCATCTCAGTACACATTATTACTTAGTATACATATATAATAATTTTTAAATTGCAAAAATATCTTAGTTCACACCATAATTTTTCCTTTTTAACCCTAAGCTAATAAATTGGTACACGCTACCATCAAATTTTCAATTTTTTATATATGAACATTTAATATTTGATAAATCTTAATAATTTGAACAAAATTTTGTTCAAATATAAATAATTCAACATTTTATAAATGTTCAACTGTTGTTTGAATATATGACAAACGAATAAGCCATTTTCTATACTAACCAGATAACACAAAAAAAGTAAATTAACATTTTTATTGTTGTATTGTTTCAAATCAACAATCAAAGTGTTATCCATGATATGTAATTTTTCAAAACCAATTGATTTCAATGTTCTTAAAATCCTAAATCTTCAAAGGCAATAATGTTTTGAGTTTGAAAAATAATGATAAAGATTATAATAGTGAATATGATGAGTTTATTGTGTCAGAATATAATGGTGAAGATGATAAGTGTAGTGTGTTATATTATAACGGTGAAGATGAACATTGTTGGAAGATAGATTTGTTCCAAAAGATATAATGTATAGGTGATGGTATGTAAAGAGAGATTTGTGTTTTCATATGTAAATTATTTGAATGAGTACATTTACACTCATATTGTTCTTAATAGTCATTTTACTTAAAGATATTATTATTATATAAATTTAATGATTAAATGGTGTATACTAAGAAAATTTATGATGCCTAAATATCTCCCTCTAATTCCATGGAGTAATTATTTCACTAATTCTATCCCATAATCCTCTTTAAATGTTATTTATCATGCTACGTGGGGTTCACGCTATTTAATGAATAATAAGATATACCGTATTAGGTAAAAAAAAAATTACATAAGAAATGAGGAGTTCTGATAAATTATTTTGGTGATATATATAGTAGCCATTGTAGTTTATTATTAGGGTGAAGTATCAATAAATCCTAAAATATGATCTTATGAATTGTTTAGGTGCTGGTTGGTAACACTTACTTTTGCTTATATTTACAAAATTTTAAAAACTCAAATAAAAATTTGTTTGGTAAACTTTTGATTTATAAATCGATGGTCTCATTATAAATTTATAAAAATGAAAACACAAAAATGTGTTTCCATTTTGATTATTATTGTATTGTTTCAAATCAACAATCAAAGTGTTATCCATGATATGTAATTTTTCAAAACCAATTGATTTCAATGTTCTTAAAATCCTAAATCTTCAAAGGCAATAATGTTTTGAGTTTGAAAAATAATGATAAAGATTATAATAGTGAATATGATGAGTTTATTGTGTAGAATATAATGGTGAAGATGATAAGTGTAGTGTGTTATATTATAGCGGTGAAGATGAACATTGTTGAAAGATAGATTTGTTCCAAAAGATATAATGTATAGGTGATGGTATGTAAAGAGAGATTTGTGTTTTCATATGTAAATTATTTGAATGAGTACATTTACACTCATATTGTTCTTAATAGTCATTTTACTTAAAGATATTATTATTATATAAATTTAATGATTAAATGGTGTATACTAAGAAAATTTATGATGCCTAAATATCTCCCTCTAATTCCATGGAGTAATTATTTCACTAATTCTATCCCATAATCCTCTTTAAATGTTATTTATCATGCTACGTGGGGTTCACGCTATTTAATGAATAATAAGATATACCGTATTAGGTAAAAAAAAATTACATAAGAAATGAGGAGTTCTGATAAATTATTTTGGTGATATATATAGTAGCCATTGTAGTTTATTATTAGGGTGAAGTATCAATAAATCCTAAAATATGATCTTATGAATTATTAGTCTTTCATTTTTTCTTATGAATCCAAAGGTCTCATTAAAGTAGAAATTACACAAAAGGCTTGTCACTTACATGTTTGACTTTAATTTTTCAAGGATAAAAGTGAATTTTTCTAAATGTAAAATTACACATTTGGGTAATTCGCACTATAGAAGTTTTGGATTTTCCCTCATTTCGGAACAAATCCCAAATTATGAACAAAAATGTAATACTCTAATGTAACACTCCAATAATATAACACTCCAATAACGTAACAATCTAATATAACACTCTAATGTAATACACTAAAAAACTCATTGCTGTACTTTTTCCAAATGTAACAACATAATACTTAAAAAAATTTCTTAGTATACTTTTCTCAAATATAATAACATAACACTCAAAAAAAAAAAAAAAAACTTCTTAGTGTACTTTTTTCAAACATAACACTCTAAATATAATACAAAAAAGCATCTTAGTATATTTTTTTTCCAAACGTAACACTTCAATGTAACATACTCCAATGTAACACACACGATAACATTAAAAACTCCTTAGTGTACTTTTTTTAAACACAACACTCAGAGTTTGAAATTATACATTTGCCCAAAACTTATGAATTTTTATATTTCTTTTGTAATGGTTTGAAGAATCTCTCATCCTTTTGGAATGGTTTGAAGAATCCCACATCTTTTTTTCTGGAGTGTTACGTTTGAGAAAAGTACACTAAACAATTTTTTTAGAGTATTATATTGGAGTATTGCGTTCGAAAAAAGTACACTAAACATTTCTTTAGAGTGTTACGTTTGAAAAAAGTACACTAAAGAGTTTTTTTGTGTATTACATTGGAATATTATACTAAGGAGTTTTTTTTAGCAATTCTGGTTTATACCAAACCCATTAGATGTTTTGGATCCGGGTTTCATTGTCTTATATAGTTGTTCATGTCTTGTTTCCCCGTATTTCTCCTTGAGTTTGGCTATTGGGATGTGTTAGTTGCGTTTGGAATAGGTTAGTAGCTTGTTTTTCAAATTGTAGTTGTCTAGATTTTGGCTTCTTAAGCATAATGCCCCAAAATAAATACAATAATCCATTCAAGACAACAAGTAAATGACGATATGAATCATAGTATAATATCCTTCCATTACATAAGACTCAGTTGTACAAAATGGTGGCACATTCGAATATATATTCATAAGTCCTAACTCTGAATCTATAGCATGTGTCAGCAACAAAGATATGAAATAGAAGTTAAACAGATAATAGAAATGCCTTGAAGGTTACAACTTTCCAAGACTATACTTAGTTACATCAAAATGGATTTAAATCCAATACAGATAAAGCCCTAGACTTGTACAAAATAATAATAGCAAGTAAACAAAATGAAGTTCTTGCTCCAGTCCTCCCAAGCTACTGCTTTGGCGGAGGCATCTCACCAACACATGAAAATGGTTTTCGCATATAGAGTAAGCCAAAGCCCAGTAGAAATAATCCAATACAATATATGAATCTTAACAAAGATATGAGGGTGAAATGTATATACAATGCCCATTTCAAAACGTTTTACATTTCTTTCCCAAAGACCATGCCATGCTCAATTTATATCATAATTTTCAAATCATGTTCTTTACAATAGTAAACAAAGGGGAAATCTCAAACTGGTACAACCTTTCACAGATATTTTGTCAATAGGAAACCGTCAAACGACATCCATGTAAACGTAACATATACAAGTGCTACTATTGCCATTTTACAGATATTTGTTCTATGGGAATCGGCACCCACGTATATGCATGTTTTTGGGGACTTTCACATTGGACACACAAGACAACTTAATTTGGTGATACACACATCTTTCCAATATTCATCCAGTTTTTTTCTCAAAATCATATGCATTTGTAATGTATTAAATGGGCAACAATGCTCAATGCACATGAATGAAAAATTAGTTTCATTTCATCTAATCCTTATACAATTTTTACAACAATCATAGCTATCCTCTACCGATAGGCTAAAACAGATGTTTCTAAACATATATAAAATCTCCAATACAGATAAACTTTTCAAAATTCAAGATGTGAGGGATAATACATATTCAACTCCACCATCCATATCAATATTCATCTAATTTCACATTTCTAACATCAATTCCATTTATTTATACAAAATAGATATTTGAGACATTTAGGGAAAAAATATTTTTTCTTCCAAAATCCACTCCAAATATCACAATCAATCATATTATCACAACTAAATTGCATTTCCACTCCTAGAACTATTTTCAATACATCCATTTGAAAACCCCTCTTTTGATTTTAAACTAAAACCCTATGTTTGTTCAAAATCCTTCAAAATCATAAGGTTATTTTATAAAAATAAATAGCTAAGTTAAAAATCATAAAAGAGTGTAGAGAATCCCTACCTCAAGGCTAGAAGACGAGACAAACACGGATGAAACTTGAATGAAGTCGAAACACAACTCTATTCCAATGAAAATGAAGCTCTAGGCGAGCTCTACCTTTTTAACTAAGGGAGTAGGGTAGAGAAATCAATAGATCCAAGTGTTTTAGAAGAGAGAAGATCTCAACTTAGGGTTTTTAGAAAGTTTAGAGAGAGATATATGAAAAAGTGATGTAAAAAGTGATTTTTATGGACTGATATGCATGCAGTCTGCTTGGGCACAAGAAGTGACGCTCGAGCGTCCAGACACAAAAATGGTTACCGCTTAAGTGTAGGAAGTGTCGCTCAAGCGTAGAATACATTTTTCTAGTAGTTTTACAGACATATGCCTCCCGCTCAAGCTCAAGCATAGTCGCTCGAGCGCAGGAATCCCCACTCGAGCGTAGACTACACTCTCTCGAGTTTTGTAGACCTACAAAAATCTTTGAGAGTTCTAAAACGCTCAAGCACAAGTAACGCTCGGCGTGAGGTAGAATTCTAGGCAATAAGGTTTTTGAAAAAAGAGATACCAACATATTCCAAACACAACCAACACATCCAATAGCTAAACTCAAGGAGGGAAAAGAGGAATAAGACAAGAACAATAATACAAAACCATGAAACCCAAATTAGAATATCGAATGGGTCGGGTCTTAAACTAGAATTGTTATAACCTCTTCCTCTTAAGGAATTTCGTCTCCAAAATTATGAATCAAACTTTAAAACCATGCTTAAACCAAAGACAACTATGATAATCAATCAATTCCAATACCATGACCATCCGCCGGTCACTCATTCTCGTCAATTGTGATAAACAAGTTGTCAATACTAAATATACAATTCATATTTGCAAAACATATACAATGTTTATATTAAATTAACTTAACAAAACTTTCAATACAAGCTCAAGCAATAACAAATAGATCCGAATATTTCTCACATACTTACAACTCATGTTCCCAAGTTGCTTTCTCAACTCCGTGATGTCGCCACAATACTTTAACCAAGGAAATTGTCTTGCCTCGCAAAACTTGGTCTCGAGTATCCAAGACTCTCACTGGTCTCTCTTCATATGAGGCATCCTCATCTACCTTTAAGTCGGTCTAATCCAACACGTGCTATGGATCCGACTCATACTTTCCAAGCATACAAATATGAAACACATCATGGAGCTTAGAGAGCTGTGGCGGCAATGCCAAGCGATAAGCTACATCTCCAATTTGCTCAAGGATCTCAAAAGGCCTAATAAATCTAGGGGACAACTTCTTAAACTAGTGAATGCGGCCTCAAACTTGACCACTATGTACTCAACTGCTTGAGTTGAGAAAATTGGTCCCTTAACTTCTCCCTAGCAGTGGGAGGCAAAAACTTATCTTGAAAGGTGTCAACGAAAGCCTCCCAAGTCACCCCAATGCCCTTATGCACATACTCCCACCATTGACCAGCATCTCCCTTCAATTGGAAGAACGCTAAGGTCACTCTCAAACCACCGTCTTCGATGCCAAGCATCTTAAACATCTTCACCATTTGTTCGAGCTATTCATCCGCTTCCAAAGGCTCTTTAGGATCACCTAAAAATTCGTTCGAGTTGGACCGAAAGGACTCTCTCTTTAAGAATAACAGCCATGCCTCAGCTACTTGGGCCTGGACTTGATTCTCAGCCTTGAGAATGTCCACGAATTCCGGCAATGTTCCGGCCATTTCGTGGGCTAAGGCGCCCATGGCCTGCTGACCAATTGGTTCGACCATGTTAGTTTGACAAACTCCCTCCTCTTGTGCTGGAATATTATCCGGTATCAGCACCTCCAGCTGTCTAGGCCTACCACGCCTACTACCATGACCACATCCTGACATTCTAATAAAGATAACAAAAGAGATTAACATATTTACAAATGTGCCGAAGCTAACTCACTTGAGTCCTAATGCAATGGACAACAATAGGTCAATCTGCATAAGCATGTAGTCATATAAATACATACGAATTCCTTCCTAGATAATGATCGTCCCGCGGCATTGCCAGAGTTCCAATTAGAAACAACAGCGATCAAGTGCTCTTCTAACAGGACTTTTAGAAATCCGTAGACCCAATCAATATCTTAAGAATTAAATCCCATACCCATATAACCACATAAGCATGTTATTACATAGCATACCATACATACTAATGTCTTTATCAAGTGAGACAAATCCATTGTGGTAATAATCACTTCCCACGTACCCAAAGTATTCAAACTTGGTACATTGTGATACCAAGTTGTAACTCCCTGAAATAAATACAATAATCCATCCACGACGACAAGTAAATAACAATATGAATCAGAGTATAATGTCCTTCCATTACATAAGATTCAATTGTACAAAAGGGTGACACATGCGAATATACATTCATAAGTCTTAACTCTGAATCTACAACATGTGTTAACAACAAAGATATGAAATAAAAGTTAAACAAATAATTGAAATGCCCTGAAGGCTACTGCCTTAGCGAAGGCATCTCACAAACACTTGGAAATGGTTTTCGCATATAGAGTGAGCCAAAGCCCAGTAGAAATAATTAAGCACAATATATGAATCTTAACAAAGATATCAGGGTGAAATGCATATGCAATGCCCATGCTAAAACATTTTACATTTAATTTTATTTTGGGAGAAGTCTTCTTCGATTCATATTTGTAAATTTAGTTGCAACAGTGTAACGCAGTTTATTTTTAAATAAGAATTTGAAAAAGAAAAAAAATGTGTGAAATATAATTATATTCTATTAATATTTTATCAACATATTTTCTCATTTTTTTTTCTAAATTCATATCTAAATTTATAAATTAAACACAACTTTAAAGTATGTTTTTACTTAAGAGTTATAATTTATGCAGGGTCGGCTTGGGCTAAAGCCACTAAGGCTTGTCCCTAGCAATGTTTTCAAACCCGGATCAAACCGGCCGGTTGGACCGGGAACTGAGCCTTGTTCCGGTCTGGTCAACCCCCTAAACCCGTAGTGGGAGCAAAATCGGTGAAAACCGGTGACCCAGTGGTCGGATCGGTAAAACGAGTGACCCAGACCAGTTTGTTTTTTTCCGGTTTTTTCTTTTATTATTTTCTTTCTTTCTTTCTTATATTTATATATATATATATATATTTTAAAATTTTGACTAAAAATTCTTATTTCAAGAGTCTCCTCTCATAAGGAAGAGTCTCATTGAAAGCTTGAGAAGATTATGAAAGTCTATTCCTATTTATAGGAAAAGATTTTTCAAAGAGAACCTACAAAATTCTATGTGGGATTCAATCAAATTATTTGAAACATATTGATTGGAGGGAGGTTTGAAAATTTCATTTCCCTCCAAAATTAAATCTAGCATTCAATCAATTTGTTTGGAGGGAATGTTTAAAAAATTTAATTTCTTTAAAATAAGTGACTTTTTTTATTTATCAATTATGACTTTATTAAATATTATTAATAAATACTATGCAACAATTTTTATTTTTATTTATATATATTTTTATTTATTTATAATTTATAGTAATATTTTTTAATTATATAATATTAATTATGACGTCACGGTTCAACCGCTTTGACCCGACGGTTAAACCGATGACCCGTCCACCCGGTCTCTTTTCCGGTTCGCTCACCGGTCCAGTTTTGAAAACATTGGTCCCTAGGGCCTCTAAATTTTTGTCTAGAATAAGATCTCAAATTTATTAATTTTATATTATATTAAAAGTTCAGAGTCCATTCTTTTTTATTGTTTGAGGCCTACGCTAAAAGGCTGCTCAAAAAAATTTGTTGGGCTAAATTAAAAAAAAAGAATATACATAATCATTGTTAGATCCAATTAAAAATTTATATAATTAGTTTAAACAAATATATATGATATAATGGGTCCAAATAAAGTTTAATGTCATGATTTTAATAGAATAAATAACTTTATCTTAATGTTTTTGCCATCTCTTTTTGTCATATCTTAATTGAATAATTTTACTCTAATTTCTTTTCCTTAATTTTGTTTGCCCTAATTTTTTTGCCCTCTATTTCTCATAATTTAATTCAATAATTTTACCTTAGTTTTTTTCCCTAAATTTTTTTTTCCCAAAAATGTGTTTTGTTATCAAATAATTAGTAGATTGTGATTTGTGTGAATTATGATTGTATTATTGAATATCATATTATAATAACATAATCATTTTATTATCAGATATCAGTAAATTAGGTTATTTGTGTTGATTATTGCTGAACTATAAAATAATAAGATACTATTTTACTTTATTTTTTATTCTTCGTAATGATTTTTTCGTATCTTAGTGTTCATTTGGGAAGTTGTGGTTTGGGGCTTTTTGGCTAACATAGTCACAAAAAAATAAAATAGGCTTTTTAGCCTAATTAGACAAAATATCGCATCTAACTCTTAATCGTTACATTTTTTCTCTTACAAAAATCAAAAAAGTCAAAAAACCTATCTTAAACGAGATTTTTAGCCCAGGACTAAAATAGTCAAAAAGTCAAAAACAATCCACTTCCTAAACGAACCCTTAATGTATGAAAATAAATTTTAATGACTATATTTGTAAGGAAACTTTTTATAACTACTAAATAATAAAAAAAATATTGATAACTCATTGTTTTATTCGTAACTTTTTTGTAAAAAAAACATATGTAGGAGGCCTTACTTTCAAAGCTCACCTAAAGTCCATAAATCTCAGGTCGGCCCTGAATTTATGCATCTACATGATTACTTTGGCGGGTTTTGGAAAAATGATATAAAGTAATTTTTTAGCTTTTAATTAAATTTTTTATTTTTTTAGATAAGTGATTTGAAAAGTTAGTAAAAAGTTACTTTTGATTTTTTTGATTAATATTTATTTGTGATGTTAAATCACAATAAAATGACGAAATTACTCCCATTCAATTTAAAATATTTATAACTTCACCCATATAACATATTTTGATTTATGAGGAGTAAAATTATAACGTCGCCAGTGATTGAAAATTAACTTTTCAAGCGTCTTTAAATATAAAAAAATAAATTTTTAATTTTTACTACAAACACACAAACGTAGTTAAAAGTCAAATACTTAAAAGAGGCCATCCTTTATTATTTTTGGTGATATTTTTTTTTGATAAAAATATTTATAATAAATTTAAGAAATTCGGTATAACATGGTTGATATTTTGTTGTGCAGGAGAAATATGAGGAATTCAAGAAGCGTGCGCGGAGGATTAGAGAGAGAGCAAGTATCATGATGATTAATCGAGGTCACCCTTCCCTTGTTGAGGTAAATTTTAAATTGATTTATATATAATAAAAAATTATTCACCATCACATGCTCATAATATCACCAAGAAGGATGATCCTCTTTATAGACGGGAGGGTAGTGTTTCAGCCTATAAGATTCCTCATAAATCTTATTTTGAAAATATAAATTATTGATTTTATTAAGTATTTTATGTATTTTATTCTAAAAAAATTAAATCGATCTAATAATTATAACTAATTTAATTTATTATGTTTATTATTAAAAAAATATATGATTTTTTTTTTCATTCATTTTTTTTTTTGAAAAATGTGATAAATTTAATTAATTATACTTATTAGATCGATTTAATTTTTTTAAAAAATGAAATACACAAAATATCTAACAAAATAAATAATTTAAATTATCAAAACAGAACTTATAATAAATCTTACGGGCCAAAATAACATCTTCCAATAATTTGGATTGGAGAGATCCTCATACACCCTATTTATTTAGGGGTGAGCTTCTTTCCAGTCCGATCACGGAGTGGAGGGTACTATTGAGCCCGTGGAGATTTAGCACGGGTTTCATTTCGATAATTTGAACTGTTGAATATGTAGAACTCGTCGAGTATTATATGTCTATATAAATTCACATTGTTCGGATATTGAGAGTTGCGTGATCAAATCAATTTTATATAAATAAAAAAAAAAATAGACGATGAAAAAATAAATATTTAACGAAAATCTAATCCGATGAGATAGCTATTGATATCTGATTAACAAGATTTTTTACAACTATATAATATTCAACGAGTTTTACATATTGACGATTCAAATTATAAAAATAAAATTTGTAATGAGTCTCTATAAATTTAACAATACCCTCTAAATCGATCACAGACGGGAGAAAAACTCAATCCATTTATTTATGAGCTGATAAGCAAAAACCAAACGAATAAAGGGCGGGTGATATTTGCCATTTTTTCAGGATAATGACAAGTACTTTGTTGGTAGTCTATTTTTGGTTACATGCCTTTTTTTTTTATTCAAAATAAAAAAAAAAATCAATATTCCTTGGATAAAGATTTATAAACATTACGATTTGTTCAAAATATAAATTATCTTACCAAAATTTTTTATTAATTGAAAATATAAAATTTTTAATTATTTTCTTATATAATGATAAAATTACTTGAATTATTAAATCGAAATAAATTTTTGATATCATTAAAAATTATTAATTGATTTGATGATTTATCAATAAAAGTGACCATTTGTTATGAAATTAAAAACATCCTGAAGTGAAATATAATTTTTAGCACCATAAAGAATAAATGATATTTTAAGCAAATTTCAAAAAGTGTATATATTATTTATCCAAGACTTTTAAACCACTTTTGACTTAAAAAGAAAAAAAAAATGCATATAATATACAAATTTTAAACGGTACATTACACTCACCTCCTTTCAGATTAAATATATATATTATCTATATTGAAAATGTCTTAAAATGTATGTGAGATACATTTTGATCTAATGATCTAAATTGTCTCATCTCAGCATCAATGGTTGAGATGTCTTTATTTCCCTCTCTCTCCATCAATGGTTGATGAGGAAGGGGCTTTATTTCCCTCTTTGAGCATCAACGGCTTTATTTCCCTCTAATGGTCAGAAAATCTCTCTCTCTCTCTCTCTCTCTCTCTCTCATCTCCATCACCGGTACTCATCTCCTCTCTCTCTCTCTCTCTCTCTCTCTCTCTCTCTACCTGCATCAGAGCCCATCCCGTGCGACGCCGACGACCACCGACCACCTCTCCTCTGTGTGTCATCCTTTCTTGACGACACCACCAACCACCTCATCTCCTCTCACCCTCCTCTTTCGTCTCTCTCCCCTTGCAAGGTAAACTGAGTAGAAGCAGTAGTAGCATTCAGGGCTCTCCAGGTCCAGGACACACAAGAAAGATATTTGTTGGAGGTTTAGCTTACACAGTCACAGAGGCTAACTTTAAGAAGTATTTTGAGCAGTTTGGGACCATCACCGATGTCGTGGTAATGTATGATCACAACACTCAGAGACCAAGAGGCTATGGATTCATCACCTATGATTCAAAGGATGCGGTGGACAAAGTGTTGCTGAAAACGTTCCATGAGCTGAATGGTAAAATGGTTGATGTCAAGCGTGCAGTCCCCAAAGAGTTGTCACCAGGTCCTAGCCGAACTCCACTTGGTGGATATAACTATGGTGTGAGTAGGATCAATAACTTTCTCAATGATTACGCTCAAGGCTACTCTCCAAGTACAGTGGTCTTAGAATGGATGGTAGATCATTCAATCCAATCACTAGTGGTCGAAGTGGGTATGCTCCATTTGGTTCTGGTTATGGAATGGGTTTGAACTTTGAACCAGGACTGAACCCAAATTTGGTTCTGATGGAGGAGGGAATGGGTTTGAATGCAAATTTGAATAATACTCTCAGCTATGAACGGGTATGATGGAGGAGGGAATGGAGGAAACAGTTCCTTTTTTAGCTCAAGGACTGGGAATTTGTGGGGAAATGGAGGGCTCAATTATGGAACAAACTCAACAAGTCCGAGTGCCTATGTGGGGTCTGGAAGTGGAAGCATTGGGGGCACCTTTACCAACAGTGGAGTTAATTGGGGGTCTTCTCCAATTTCACCTCAAGGTGGGGGTAATGTATTTTTTGCTTGAATCTAAATTTTTAATTTGTTGTTCCGATTTTGAATCTGACTTTGAATCTGACTTTCCACGGGCATAAACTGAATCTGACTTTGCAAATCATAATTTCAGATGTAGTAGTAATTCCTTTTCAAGTCACCATCCTTTTTATCCAAATTTCATCTAGAATGACTTTGAATCTAAATCAGACTCTTTTTAATCCCAACCCTTTTTATTCACATCTTTTTATCTGAATCTGAATCTGACTTTCCACAGGCATAATTTCAGATTTTGCCTAAACTAGATGGAATAAATGTTTTCTTTCTCCTAAGTTAGGCAATATGCTACTGTTGAAGGAGGGCAAGATCTGTATATAAGAGTTTTGGCTTCTGATTTAGGTATGTTCAATTTGAATTGTTTCCATTGTTTGGACTTATAAAATTAAAGGGTAAATATATTTTTCATTCCTGTAACTTAATTTTTAGTTTGATTCCAATTGTTTTAATTTCAACAATATTAACCTTAGATTTTAAATTCACAGTTTCAATTTACCCCTTTGTCTATATGTATACATGTGCTACTGCTAATCATTGTTTAACTTTAATTAATGAAAATCATTTTGCAAACAACAATTCCATACAAAACATACTACAAGAGTGATGTGGTAATGACATTTTAAAAATTGTAAATCATTTTAATAGCTCTTTTAATTTGAGATGAATAGATACACATCTGTCACCTCATTTTGTGTAAAATTTTATATTTATATATTATCGCTTCTAATTAATTAATGGGGTACATGGCAGGTAGAATTTGTTGAATTGGCCATAAAAGGAACAAGAAATGTGCTAAATGCATGTTTGAAGGCAAAAGTGAAGAAGGTGGTGGTGGTGTCATCTGTTGCTGCTGTTATGGTGAACCCTAATTGTCCCAAGGATCAACCCATGGATGAAAATTTTTGCACCGACCCTGATTACTGCAAACAATTGGAGGTATCTATCTAATTAATTAGGCTAAGTCAAGCCCAAGGGTTGAGAGTTGGGGCCTTCTCATTATTATTACTATTTTTTTGAAAATCACACTTTTAGTTTTAATCTTTTTGCTCAAGCTGTTAATAGTACATGCAGTGAATTTCAATTCACAAATCATAGAAAATTATGTACTTATTTCCAAATATCAATAAAATGAAATTTGTCTAAGAAAATGATAATAATAATTAGCAAGTCCATATGTAGAATTTATTTTATTTTATTTTATTTTATTTTTTGTACATGCACTAACTCTTTTTCTTCTTTTTTTTTTTTTTTTTTGAAAGGAGAGGGGGAGGGGGGGAGGAATATGGTGGTATGAATATGGTGGCATTGCCTAGGCAAAACGACAGCGGAAAGAGAGGCAGTGGAATTTGGAAGGAGAAATGAAGTAGTAGTCAAAATCATCACAGTTTGTCCAGCCCTTGCCATCGGCCCCATGCTCTAATCCACCATCAATTCCACTATAAATAATTACCATAATATATAAGAATGTAACTCACCAACTTATAACATATGACCCGAACCATTTATTGCCTTACCATTCCTCAGAATAATTTAGCCATCAATATATAAATACAATTAATTAATTAATTAATACCACTAAGAAATTTAATTCACAACCTTAATATAGGCTATTGCAACCAACTCCAAGGTAAGGCTATTCATGCGCAATTGCATTAAGTTTGAATTGTGAAAATAAACGCCAATTGGTTATTAATGTGTTATTTTTTTGTCTAATCTCTATTTAACTGGGTATAGTTTCCTTCTCTTCGGCTTCACTTCCATTTGTATCATATAAATTTTGTGTGTTTCAAATAAAGACACTTGCCAACATACAAATATTCATAAACTTAATTTTCAATTTCTTTTCAGATTTTCCCTCTCTTTGTTCTCCATTACATTCTTCTTCTTCCATACCCTCGCTCCTGAAACTGCTGCTCTCCAGGTAAGATCACTCTTTTCGTTTTATATGGTGACTATGTACTAGATTTTATTTGTTTATAGATTGTATACATTTTATTTGGATATAAATTGTATAGATTTTTTTTTATAGATTCTATAGATTTTTTACAAAGAATTTGGATATAGATTGTATAGATTTTATTTGGATATACATTGTATAGATTTTTTTATTTATATATAGATTTTTTACAAAGAATTTGGATTGTATACATTTTTTATATATATTATCTTTGTGAGTATGTTTTTATTTAGTTAGGTAATGATTTAGTTTCCGCTTGAAATTTCAGGATTTTATCTTTGTCAGTTTCCGCGATACCTCTCTCTCTTTTTTATTTTTATTTGTGTTTGTGTTTGGCTGGGCAAAAGAATAATTTCTCCTAGGTTTCCTTTTCATAAATTTAACTTTTTTTCTTTCCTTTTAAACAAAGCCCAAAGTAACTGATATGGGTTTGTAGAGTCGTACCTTAAGTTGGTGAGACACATGACCTGTGAAATTTTGACAGTGCCATATGAAGCCCAAAGTAACTGATATGGGTTTATAGAGTCGTACCTTAAGTTGGTGAGATACATGAACTGTGAAATTTTGATAGTACCACATGAAATTGATGTTTGTGGTGGTGACCATTGTTTTTTACTGGGGTTAGAGAAATAGACGTTTTGATGCCCATTTGTGAGGAAAATAAGGAGTAGTAGTAGATGGGGAAAAGAGATGGGGGTAGTGATGGATCATGGTAAGGGTAGCAAATGACTGTCAACACCAAAATAAAGGGAAAAAGTTGTTAGACTGTTTAAATGGCCCATAGAAATGAATGGTTAGAATTAAAATATCTATTTCTCTACTCTCTCAAGCTCTGTAACGATCTACAATCTATCAAACGATCTGAGCTCTCCAACACAGGTATGTAAATATCTCTTTCTCTCTCTCCTCTCTCTCTCTCTCTCTCTCTCTCTCTCTCTCTCTCTCCGCCTAATACTGATTTTGTTGATTTGATGTTACTGGTTAGCGAATTTGCACTTGTGGTTTGCTTCCAATTTGAAAGATTGTTTGATATCCTATATTCCCAATTTATCTATCAAACGATCTGAGCTCTCCAAGATAGGTATGTAAATATCTCTCTCTCTCCTCTTGGTCTTTGATATTTTGTCAGTCAATACAGTTGCATTTTTTGTATTAGCCTAGCATTTGGGTTATTGGGTTGTACTTTTGAGAGCTACTTAACTGAAACATTTTCTTCTCACTTTTGAGAGTAAAGAATAAACGGTGTGTTTTGAGTTGGATTGCATTATACTGACGGTTTGGTTTGGAGCTCATTGTTTTGTGCTTTTAGACTGGCTTTTTTAGGTTCACAATAATTGCAGTTTGGTTGTCCAAGATAAAGTTTGGGTTGTCTTTGTAATCACAAAACTCAAAAGTGGCTTCAAAAAATAATAAGTGTCTTTGTAATCACAGAATTAAATTTTTAGACTGTGTTTGGTTGTAGCGATTTGAAAAGAAAAGGAAAAATGTAAGTAAAAATTAACTATATTTTATTCTTATTTAACCTATCTCTTTCCTCTTTTTTTTTTTTTTTTTTTTTTTTTTTTTTTTTTTTCTTTTCTTTCTTTCTTTCTAAATTTCTACACAAATTCATGAATCAAACACATTATTTTTTTAAAAAAATTCCTACCCCAAACACTTCAATCAAATATGTGTAGTATGTGTCATTACGCTATGTTTATATCATGTATTTGGTTAAGAATTTAAAAATAAAAGGAGAAAATGTGTGTAAAAAGTAAAATGAATACTATATCTTATTTGCATCTCACCCACTTATCTTTGTGCTAATGAAGTCTCAAAAAGCCTCCACCTTTATGCTACTAATGTGCCTCTTTGGCATTCATGAATTCAGATTTGGCCAGAGCATTGGCTGCTCCAGATACAGACCATCCAAATGGAACACCAGGCCATAAGAATTATGGGTTGAGTGTTCTTCAGCAACATGTGGCCTTTTTTGACATGGACGACAATGGAATCATTTACCCTTGGGAGACATATACTGGTAATTTCCATGCATTTACTTTGTCATGCTATCATTTGTTTCCTACTGGACCATAACTTTACCTTCCGAAAAATAAAATAATGAGGAAAGAAAGACAGAAAATTTGATTTGATTGTTTTTGTGCATTTTGTCAAGATGAAACTGTTGGTCAATGGCTATGGCCTTGACTATTCAAGTTTCCCAAGTTTTGTCTTTGGCCATGCCAATATGGTGGTTGGTTGAATCACTCTGCTGCCCAGAAAAATGCCGGGTCACGAGTTGTCTCACACTACGTTTGGATGAGGTGGTTTGGTGAGAAATGATGCAAAAGTGAACTCTTTTCTCATTTTCAATTTATCAATTGTTTATAAATTGAGTGAGAAATGGTGAGAAAGTGAATTTGTTTACTAAGGCTGTGTTTGGAGATTTGGAAATGGAAAGAGAAAAGGGATTTAGAGAGAGATTTGGAAATGAAAAAGGGAAAAGATAAGTGAAATGTGAGAAAAATATAATTACATTTCACACATCTTTATTCTGTCTTTCCAAATTCCTTCTCAAAATTCATGAACCAAAGTAAGTCTGTTTCAAAATTAAGGAAAAAAAATTATACGGATCAAGTTTAAATTCATATCATACTAATTCAAATTTTAAATATTAATTTTTTTTTCCTGTAGTACGTAGCATTTATTTTTTGATTTAGTAGTTTGTAAAATTTTGCAGTACATAAATTTCTGGTGGATGTGATCTACACACTTGCCTTAGTTCATTATTGTTTCGTTAGCAATGTCGTTCAAAACAAAAGCAGATGGCCCAAGATTAGAACAATTACTTTTCCAACATGGATTCAGTTTGGTCTTTGTTAAAAAGCCATCGTATTACGTACTACTAGATAAGATGGAGCAAAATTATAAACCTTACATTTTTTGGTGCATATGCTAGTTACGAGAACACCTTGAAGCTACCAGTTCATCTTCCCAAAATCATGATGTCTTTGCTTCTTTTAGCCCCAAGTAGATCATCACTTTCTCTTATCGGTGGTTGATTTGTTTCCTGCTTGTTCCTTGCAATTGAGAACTCATTGAACTCTTGGCTGAACCATGTGCTATCAACAACTTTGACATTGACAGACAAAACCCCTCGGTGATGTGTTTTTCTTCTCTCTTTCTCCTATACTCAGTTATATCTCACAGATGTACAACATTTTGATCTTGGGGATAAATTACTTGGCTATGTCATGTATCTGTGGAATTGCTAAAATGACTGATGATTTCAATTGTTGCCATAACAGGATGTGATATGCAGTTTAGAGTGGAAGGGTATTGCCATCTTGATGGGGGCATAATTTCTCAAACTAAGATGACAATGATCCACTCTGGTACGTACCCTTTTCAATTTTTAAATATTTTTGTTTTTAACAATCAGTAGGAGGGGGAAGAGGCAAGGGGAAGTTGCATCACGCAACAGGTAAGACTCGAACCCAAACATCACCCCTGGCAAGGGAGCACCTCATCTACTAGCCCAATCCTTGGTCTTACTCTGGTACATACTTCATAGAGTCAAATTTGAGAAAGTAAGACCAGAGACTTCATTAGCACAAAGATAAGTGGGTGAGATGCAAATAAGATATAGTATTTATTTTACTTTTTACACACATTTTCTCCTTTTCTTTTTAAATTCTTAACCAAATACATGATATAAACATAGCGTAATGACACATATTACACATATTTGATTGAAGTGTTTGGGTAGGAATTTTTAAAAAAAAATAATGTGTTTGATTCATGAATTTGTGTAGAAATTTAGAAAAAAAAAAAGAGAGGAAAGAGATAGGTTAAATAGGAATAAAATATAGTTAATTTTTACTTACATTTTTCCTTTTCTTTTCAAATCGCTACAACCAAACACAATCTAAAAATTTAATTCTGTGATTACAAAGACACTTATTATTTTTTGAAGCCACTTTTGAGTTTTGGGATTACAAAGACAACCCAAACTTTATCTTGGACAACCAAATTGCAATTATTGTGAACCTAAAAAAGCCAGTCTAAAAGCACAAAACAATGAGCTTCCAAACCAAACCGTCAGTATAATGCAATCCAACTCAAAACACACCGTTTATTCTTTACTCTCAAAAGTGAGAAGAAAATGTTTCAATTAAGTGGCTCTCAAAAGTACAACCCAACAACCCAAATGCTAGGCTAATACAAAAAATGCAACTGTATTGACTGACAAAATGTCAGAGACCAAGAGGAGAGAGAGAGATATTTACATACCTGTGTTAGAGAGCTCAGATCATTTGATAGATAAATTGGGAATATAGGATATCAAATAATCTTTCAAATTGGAAGCAAACCACAAGTGCAAATCCGTTAACCAGTAACATCAAATCGACAAAATCAGTATTAGGCGGAGAGAGAGAAACCACAAGTGCAAATCCGCTAACCAGTAACATCAAATCGACAAAATCAGTATTAGGCGGAGAGAGAGAGAGAGAGAGAGAGATATTTACATACCTGTGTTGGAGAGCTCAGATCGTTTGATAGATTGTAGATCGTTACAGAGCTTGAGAGAGTAGAGAAATAGATATTTTAATTCTAACCATTCATTTCTATGGGTCATTTAAACAGTCTAACAACTTTTTCCCTTTATTTTGGTGTTGACAGTCATTTGCTACCCTTACCATGATCCATCACTACCCCCATCTCTTTTCCCCATCTACCACTACTCCTCATTTTCCTCACAAATGGGCATCAAAACGTCTATTTCTCTAACCCCAGTAAAAAACAATGGTCACCACCACAAACATCAATTTCATGTGGTACTATCAAAATTTCACAGGTCATGTATCTCACCAACTTAAGGTACGACTCTATAAACCCATATTAGTTACTTTGGGCTTCATATGGCACTGTCAAAATTTCACAGGTCATGTATCTCACCAACTTAAGGTACGACTCTACAAACCCATATCAGTTACTTTGGGCTTTGTTTAAAAGGAAAGAAAAAAAAATTAAATTTATGAAAAGGAAACCTAGGAGAAATTATTCTTTTGCCCAGCCAAACACAAACACAAATAAAAATAAAAAAGAGAGAGAGGTATCGCGGAAACTGACAAAGATAAAATCCTGAAATTTCAAGCGGAAACTAAAATCATTACCTAACTAAATAAAAACATACTCACAAAGATAATATATTTAAAAAATGTATACAATCCAGATTCTTTGTAAAAAATCTATATATAAATAAAAAAAATCTATACAATGTATATCCAAATAAAATCTATACAATCTATATCCAAATTCTTTGTAAAAAATCTATAGAATCTATAAAAAAATATATACAATTTATATCCAAATAAAATGTATACAATCTATAAACAAATAAAATCTAGTATATAGTCACCATATAAAATGAAAAGAGTGATCTTACCTGGAGAGCAGCAGTTTCAGGAGCGAGGGTATGGAAGAAGAAGAACGAGTGGAGAAAGAGAGGAAAATCTGAAAGAAATTGAAAATTAAGTTTATGAATATTTGTATGTTGGCAAGTGTCTTTATTTGAAACACACAAAATTTATATGATACAAATGGAAGTGAAGCGAAGAGAAACTATACCCAGTTAAATAGAGATTAGACAAAAAAATAACACATTAATAACCAATTGGCGTTTATTTTCACAATTCAAACTTAATGCAATTGCGCATGAATAGCCTTACCTTGGAGTTGGTTGCAATAGCCTATATTAAGGTTGTGAATTAAATTTCTTAGTGGTATTAATTAATTAATTAATTGTATTTATATATTGATGGCTAAATTATTCTGAGGAATGGTAAGGCAATAAATGGTTCGGGTCATATGTTATAAGTTGGTGAGTTACATTCTTATATATTATGGTAATTATTTATAGTGGAATTGATGGTGGATTGGAGCATGGGGCCGATGGCAAAACTGTGATGATTTTGACTACTACTTCATTTCTCCTTCCAAATTCCACTGCCTCTCTTTCCGCTGTCGTTTTGCCTAGGCAATGCCACCATATTCATACCACCATATTCCTCCCCCCCTCCCCCTCTCCTTCCAAAAAAAAAAAAAAAAAAAAAAAAAAAAAAGAAAAAGAGTTAGTGCATGTACAAAAAAAAAAATTTAAAATAAAATAAAATAAATTCTACATATGGACTTGCTAATTATTATTATCATTTTCTTAGACAAATTTCATTTTATTGATATTTGGAAATAAGTACATAATTTTCTATGATTTGTGAATTGAAATTCACTGCATGTACTATTAACAGCTTGAGCAAAAAGATTAAAACTAAAAGTGTGATTTTCAAAAAAATAGTAATAATAATGAGAAGGCCCCAACTCTCAACCCTTGGGCTTGACTTAGCCTAATTAATTAGATAGATACCTCCAATTGTTTGCAGAATTCAGGGTCGCTCCAACAATTTTCATCCATGGGTTGATCCTTGGGACAATTAGGGTTCACTATAACAGCAGCAACAGATGACACCACCACCACCTTCTTCACTTTTGCCTTCAAACATGCATTTAGCACATTTCTTGTTCCTTTTATGGCCAATTCAACAAATTCTACCTGCCATGTACCCCATTAATTAATTAGAAGCGATAATATATAAATATAAAATTTTACACAAAATGAGGTGACAGATGTGTATCTATTCATCTCAAATTAAAAGAGCTATTAAAATGATTTACAATTTTTAAAATGTCATTACCACATCACTCTTGTAGTATGTTTTGTATGGAATTGTTGTTTGCAAAATGATTTTCATTAATTAAAGTTAAACAATGATTAGCAGTAGCACATGTATACATATAGACAAAGGGGTAAATTGAAACTGTGAATTTAAAATCTAAGGTTAATATTGTTGAAATTAAAACAATTGGAATCAAACTAAAAATTAAGTTCTGAGAATAAAAAATATATTTACCCTTTAATTTTATAAGTCCAAACAATGGAAACACTTCAAATTGAACATACCTAAATCAGAAGCCGAAACTCTCATATACAGATCTTGCACTCTTTCAGCAGTAGCATATTGCCTAACAGAGGAGAAAGAAAACATTTATTCCATCTAGTTTAGGCAAAATCTGAAATTATGCCTGTGGAAAGTCAGATTCAGATAAAAAGATGTGAATAAAAAGGGTTGGGATTAAAAGGAGTCTGATTCAGATTCAAAGTCACTCTAGATGAAATTTGGATAAAAAGGGTGGTGACTTGAAAAGGAATTACTGCTACATCTGAAATTATGATTTGCAAAGTCAGATTCAGTTTATGCCCGTGGAAAGTCAGATTCAAAGTCAGATTCAAAATCGGAACAGCAAATTAAAAATTCAGATTCAAGCAAAAAATACATTACCCCCACCTTGAGGTGAAATTGGAGAAGACCCCCAATTAACTCCACTGTTGGTAAAGGTGCCCCCAATGCTTCCACTTCCAAACCCCACATAGGCACTCGGACTTGTTGAGTTTGTTCCATAATTGAGCCCTCCATTCCCCCACAAATTCCCAGTCCTTGAGCTAAAAAAGGAACTGTTTCCTCCATTCCCTCCTCCATCATACCCGTCCATAGCTGAGAGTATTATTCAAATTTGCATTCAAACCCATTCCCTCCTCCATCAGAACCAAATTTGGGTTCAGTCCTGGTTCAAAGTTCAAACCCATTCCATAACCAGAACCAAATGGAGCATACCTACTTCGACCACCAGTGATTGGACTGAATGATCTACCATCCATTCTAAGACCACTGTACTTGGAGAGTAGCCTTGAGCGTAATCATTGAGAAAGTTATTGATCCTACTCACACCATAGTTATATCCACCAAGTGGAGTTCGGCTAGGACCTGGTGACAACTCTTTGGGGACTGCACGCTTGACCTCAACCATTTTACCATTCAGCTCATGGAACGTTTTCAGCAACACTTTGTCCACCGCATCCTCTGAATCATAGGTGATGAATCCAAAGCCTCTTGGTCTCTGAGTGTTGTGATCATACATCACCACGACATCGGTGATGGTCCCAAACTGCTCAAAATACTTCTTAAAGTTAGCCTCTATGACTGTGGAAGCTAAACCTCCAACAAATATCTTTCTTGTGCGTCTTGGACCTGGAGAGCCCTGAATGCTACTACTGCTTCTACTCAGTTTACCTTGCAAGGGGAGAGAGACGAAAGAGGAGGGTGAGAGGAGAGGAGGTTGTCGGTGGTGTCGTCGAGAGAGGATGACACACAGAGGAGAGGTGGTCAGTAGTCGTCGGCGTTGCACAGGATGGGCTCCAATGCAGGTAGAGAGAGAGAGAGAGTTCAAAAATTGAAATGAGAGAGAGAAAGAGAGAGGAGATGAGTACCTGTGATGGAGAGGAGAGAGAGAGAGAGAGAGAGAGAGAGAGAGATTTTCGGACCATTAGAGGAAAATAAAGCCGTTGATGCTCAAAGAGGGAAATAAAGCCCCTTCTTCATCAACCATTGATGGAGAGAGAGGGAAATAAAGACATCTCAACCATTGAAATTGAGATGAGACAATTTAGATCATTGGATCAAAATGTATCTCACATACATTTTAAGACATTTTCAAAAAGCTTCTTACCTTATTATATAGATAATATAATATATATAAGGAGAACAAATTTATTGGTGTTGTGAGACGTTTTTCCAAATAAATTTTTGTATATTTCTAACTAGCTTGTCTCCTTAAACTCATTAAATTTATCTTCAGATTCAAATAAAAATTTATATTTTACAAATTTAACAATATACTCATTGGATGAGCACACACCACTAATACATGTTTTCATTTATTTACAACTTATTTAATTTAAAATTTAAAAGAGTAAATCACTTCACTTTTCTCATTTATGAATTTGTACATTTTAACTCTTTCAACTACAAAAATATATCATTTTCAATCACTACATGCCATCTTCAAAAGTGATGTCTGTGCACAAATTTTTATAATTGAGGGATTAATATGTATAAATTCATAAATTAAAGAGTAAAGTGATATTTATTAATAGTTGAGTGAGTACTAATGTAATTAACTCTAGTAAAAACTCAAAAATTTAATGTGTGATATGAATTTAATTAAAAAGTAAGTTCTACTATATATAAGAGTTAAGCCTAAACTACACATTATCTTTTTAGTAATAAATAGTTGTATTTAACAAGGAAAAAATTTCTATTTAGGATAAGTTTTGAAAAATAATAACAAATAAGTGGTAAAAATTATAAATATTAATAATTAAAATCATAATTTTTTCAATGAATTTGTAATAAATTCTAAAAGTAACACTGAAACGTAATTTTTTCAAAAAAAAAAGGTTGTGATAAATTATGCATACCTCTCCTGAGGTTTTCACTAAAGACAAAAGCAAAAATAATATAATTTTTAAATTTTTTTTGTCTTTAATAAATTTTTATTTTTCTTGTTCGTCTCGTCGAATAGAAAAAAAAAAATTCAATAAAAATGAAAAAAATTTAACAAAAAAGTTATTAAAAAACTAATTCCAAACGACCGAAATGTGTAAAAAAAAACATGTGATAAATATATAAAATTAATTTAAGAAATGTAAATAGTGTATTGAAATTATAAATATTTTAATATTATATGATTTTTATTGACACTTTTACACGGTCATTAATGCAACCTTTATTGACTAATAAGGATTTTGGGAGAAATTATTGGTAGTCTTGAAGCATTACTTCTCACCATTTATATGGTGCCACTTGTCCCCATTCTCTAAAAATCAACCCAAAAATAGTGAGTTTGTCTCTTTTAATTAATAAAATGCTAGTTGAGACACCACATGAATTTGCTATAAGACCATACTATAATTTTTTGAATTTTAGTAAGGCAATGCAACAAACCCAAAAGAGAAATAAATAAATAAATCAATCAAAAACTAACATTCATGATCAAGATTCACTCAATATGTGACCTAGAAGTAGCAATTTTAAATTTATGAAAAATGCTTCCTACCTCCAGTTACCCCGACCCCCAGTGACCCCCAGTGAGGTGGCACTCACGTGATAGTCACGTGACTGTGTTTACAAGACCCAAACAACAGGTTCATATTTCATTTGAAATTTTCCCCCCTCCCCTCTCAAACAACGGTAACAGAACCATAAATCTGAATTGCTACTGCCCCCCACTCCGACGTCTGACTCCCACTCTGACGCCGGCGGCCACTCATTCCCTTCACTCCGACACCGACAGCTCGTTCCCTCCCTTCACTCGCGAATCTCTCTGTCTCTCATTCCCTTTACTTCAACTGTATGTATATCTGCGTATATATCTATCTATCTATCTATCTATCTATCTATTTCCTGTTCGATGAATTGTGGAATCTCTCTGTCTCTCCTTCCCTTCACTTCAATTGTATGTATATCTGCGTATATATATATATATATCTATTTCCTGTTCGATGAATTATGGCATTTGGAAAATTTGTGAAATTTCATTTATTATCTGTGAATTTTCCTTTTGATTTGGGAATTGTGGCATTTTCATTTACGAATTGTGGCCTTTTTAGTTGGAGTCTTACATTGCCTTAAACGTGTTCGATGAAATTCCCCAACGAAATGTTTAATCTAATCATTTACCTTTCTGAATTGGTTCAATTTCTCCAGTGCATAATTTCTTTATTAAATCAATTTCAGGATTCATCTTGATTATACAGAAATTTCTGTGCATAATTGGTTCAATTTCTATGCACCAGAAGATGGTTTAATAGTCAATGCCCATTATATGGTTTACCTTTTAATATGCTTTAATAGTCAATGCTGAAGGTGCATAAGGTGAATGCTTTGATTATAAGCAATTGCTGAAGGTGCATAATTTCGACTAAATAAATGACACAATGAATGCTGAAGGTGCATAATTTCGACTTGTCATTTCTGTTGCTTATAATCAATTATGAAAACCAGTGGGTCCAGTTATAATAAAAAGCATAATGAGTAACCAGTTATAATAAAAAGCATAATGAGCTCTAGTTTCTCTAATGCATAAGAAGTTTTCATTATTGCAGAATTCCTTTCAAAACAAGGGAGGAATAAGACAAGTAGCACTAGTCTAAAAGCAAACTTGTACTTAACACACATATATCAGCATCAGTGACCTCTACAAATGAATATTGGGAATCCATCTAAGAGAGCAAACCTAGGATTGATCATTATGGAATGACTTGATGGCAATCTCTACAGAGTGTTACCTGATTTGCAGTGGTCTCAACCACAAGCTTCTTCAGTTCTTTGTCCACACCAAGCCACTGCTATATATAAGAATGTAAATAAAAAACTGAACCTTGTCATCTAGAGCCTTGTAAAGCTGCACCTTCAGTATTCATCTTCTGTATACAGAAATTTCCTCCCTTTATGTATTATTTTTAATTACTAAATTATAAGATCATTTGAATATATATATTTGAAATTTCTGTTTTATCAGTGAGTAAATAGTACATAAATCAAAACTGAACTTCAGAATGTGAAATGGTTTCCTCAACTTGAAGTATTATGTTGGTACTAACACCAACTGAACTCCTGCAGTTATAGAATGGGCCTGGCTAATAAAATTTATATTGCTTACTCTAAATGGATTTTGGTTGATAAGCTTATATTTTGGTTGCTACAAGACTCCTTATAACTGTAACTTAACTTATTCTCCATTAACTTAACTTAACTTGCTATTTGTCCCTCTTTACAGATGTCAACTTCAAGTGTCAGTGGCAGTAGCTTAGGTTGGTTGACATACATGAACAGAATTTGTTGTACATGTAACAAAAATGCCACCATCAAAATATCACAAACCGAGCAAAACAAGAACAAGTTATTCTACTATTGTAATGTTTGTGGTTTTATCAGATGGTGTTTACCTACGAATCCAGAATATGGAGGTCATCAAATTCAAACAGACGAAGTCCCAACTGTTGGCGAACAAGTTATGACCGAACGACTTCAAGCTATGACCGAACAACAAATACAGCTGACGGAACAACTTCGAATTCAGAACGCAAAGATGCAAAAGTTGATATATATGTTGTCCGTGTTGTTTGTAATTGGTGCCTTTAAACTTATGAATATGTAATAAGTAGAAGTAGATGTCAATGTACAAGTTGAAGTAGACTTAATACTTTTGTGATGTTTTGGAGGAAGTCATGTTTTGTTGTGTATTGAAACCTACTTATTGTACCTCTTTTGTTGTTAGTGGAATGGAAAATGGCTTGTTCAAATTTGTACACTTTCTTCAATACTCATTGAATGGACATTGTTAAATAAAGGAAACTGTTGAATACAAGGTAACTATTGTTGAATACAGGTAAACTATTGAACATGGTAAATTGAACATGCTAAATAAACATTGTATATTAAATAACAAAGTTTGAAACTCATAATAGTAGACTACATAATATCCAATCTTCTCAACATCAAAGTTTGAAACTCATGATAATAGACTACATAATTTCCAATCTCAAAAACAAACAGTTGGAATATATAGAAACTAGTCAAACAAGTCTGTAATATCCAAGTTTCCCGATGCAGAACCATAAATCTGAGTTGGAGCACTCATCAAACTTCCCTGTGTGCCACTTATGAAGTCCGATGGAGTAAGAGATGTGCCTCCAATACCATGGGCCACCTATGACAATTCATTGCAAAAAGTACATGTTAGAACAATACAAAGATGCAAAAGTACATGAAGTACTCTTTCGAATACAATGGCAATCAATTTTTTGTTCATCCTCTCATAGGTACTTGCATTGAAATCATTCCCAAAGCCGGTATATGTGGTTTTGATGCATGCGTATTCTCTATCCACATCTTTTCTCCACCGGGGCAAAATGTATTTACTTGGCACCTTATTTATGCATCTTCTGACAAGCACAGCGAGTGAGTGAGCGCATATAATGCCTCTAAACTCAAACAACCGACATATGCATTGAACTTCACATTCATTTGAATTAAAATAGACAACAAAGTCCACATGCTTCATCTTCTCAGAAACTACCATCGCTTCTTGGACATTATATGTACAAATTGATCCCTCCTCTTTCACAATCACCGCCTGACAGTAAACTAATCTCTTCATCTCTCCTTGAACTTCTTTGAATTTCGCATTGGTGTAGGCTTGCTGAAATTGCTTCTCAAACTCGTATATAGTTAGGCAATCAAACAATTTGTGTCGAGACTTGAAGTCTGCTTTCTTCTCTTTCTCTACCTTATTTCTCAAGGCATTGTCATATTGTTCAACGAATTGCTTCAATGTAGTTTTTGGATTTACATATCCATCAAAAAAACGCATTCATACTTTCACTTCGTTGTGTAGTTGACATGCCAGCCCAAAAAATGTCTTTAACATAAACAGGTACCCATCGATTCCGCTCATCATATAGTACCCCCAACCACTCATTATCATAAAGATTGAATGTTGCAAGCATCTCTTCCCATTTACTCTCAAATTCAGCTCTTGTCAAACAGTCATAAACTGCATTTTGCATAGCCAACTTTATGGCTTCATATTGAGCATATCCTTTCAACTTCTCCGGAATTTTCTTCATGATATGCCATAAGCACCACCGATGTCGAGCTTGTGGAAACACAATTTCTATAGCATTTTGCATAGCTCTACACTGATCAGTTATGATAGCTTTTGGCGGATGATTTGACATGCAACTTAACCATGACTTGAATAGCCAAACAAATGTGTTAGTGTCTTCACTAGACAACAATCCACAACCAAGCAAAATGGACTGACCATGGTGATTAACTCCGACAAATGGAGCAAATGGCATGTCATATTTGTTCGTCAAATAAGTTGTGTCAAATGAAACGACATCTTCAAATGCTTCATAAGTTGCCCGACTCCTTGCATCAGCCCAAAACAAGTTTCTAATGCGAAACTCCTCATCAACATCAATCACATAAAAGAATCTCTCACTATGTGCTTGCATCCTCATAAAATAACTTTGAAGTGATTCGGCATCACCTTTCCCAAGCCTCAACCTTCTAGCTCTCTCAATGTAATTTCTTGCATCTCGCTCGTCAAATGTCAATGACTCGTATCCCCCTGCTTTGACAACCATTGAATGAAAGTTCTTAGACACCCCAATCCCTGCTTCATCATTAATTTCTAATCTTCTCTTCACAGGAGTAAGAATTTTCTTATTCATTGCAAAATGACGTGAGTCAGTGGAAATCAAATCATAATTATGCTCAAGGTTAACTGTGGTTAGTTTATATCTCTTATCCTTTTGTACACTACCTCGTACCCTTATTGTGCAACCAATTTTTGTGGACAAACATGGCTTTAGAGGGTTGACTTCTGATGTCTTTCTTCTCTGCCCCGCTCGAGAACATTCAATTGCAAAGTTTAGCAATTGCCCATTATCTCCAAAATGTTGTGCTCTATGAGCTATAGAAAATCCGACATGCTTAGCATATTTGCCATAAAATGTGTACACCTCTTCCCTTGAGCTAAAACACATACCTTTTTTAGGTTCTTCAATGTGTTCGCCCTCATTTATTAAAGGATTCTCACCTTTAACATTTGAATCAACCTCCATTTCTCCACTTTGCGTACTACAATAACAATTAAACAAATATCATTACAGATTATGGAACTAAACTTCATATTTTAGATTTTATATAAATTGTTTACAGATTATGGAACTACACAGTTTACAAATTATGGAAATTATATGAAGTTTGCTACCAAGCTTACAGATTACAGATTATGAAGTTTGCTACCACAGTTGAGCACAATTACTCATAAAAATTATATAAATTGTATTTGGTTAAAATGGTGCTATGGTTGCAGAAAATCCATAAATAAAATGTTGAGGGATACAATTTCACGCATATTCTAGTTGAGCATAATGCCCAGATTATCTTTTTGCTACCAAGCATGCCTTTCTTGGCTGGAGGGCCACGGACTGTAGCCAAACAGAGTGCCGGAGTTGGAAGAGTGGAGTTCCAATATGCATTATCAATGCAAGGTAACAGTGGACGAAACTTCATTTCACACTCAGTAATTGCAATTCTATCTAGAAGGGATCCAAGAAAATGGAGACCCCCACTTTTTTCATGTATATTTTTATTATCTTTATTTTAATCTGTGAAGGGGTTTGCTCTTGTAGGAACTCAGTGACGATTACCACCTAGAGCCAACTCACTAACGGTGATGTTTCACTATGTCAATCTAGTGTAGCCAAGTTAGTCAAATCAGTTAACAGATTTGTCCACAGTTAACAGATTTACCTAAAAAACATAACTCTTGTCCAAAATGACAAATTGATTATAGTTTACAGATTATATTTCAGATTTCAGAATTAGCATATAACTGAAAGATTAGCATATGAAATTGATTTTTTACCTCATAAACTAGATTGATGGACAGAGACAGAGCAGAGCAAAATTACAGGAATTCTGAGGATAGATGAGAGCTAGTAATTTGATATGGTGGAGGAGGAGGAAATTTCACATTCTTCTGAAGAAATGAGTCAACATCTGAGACCCACTTCCACAACCCATACGGAGAATTTCAATCCTTCTGGAGAAAGACTAGTCACTAGTTTTTGCAGAAATTCCTGGCGAGCTATGGTTGAGGAGGAGGATGGCGGCGAGAGGTGAGGATAGGCGGGGGAAGACAGACGAGGATAGACGAGGATGGCGGCGAGAGTTGAGGACATACGAGGGAAGACGAGGACCTCATCACCACGTCACTGGGGGTCGCCACGTCACTAGGTGTATGTAGCGGGATTGACAAAACTTTGAGTTATCTCTTAGTTGCATTATTAAAATATATATATATGTATAGTTTGTCCCTTTGTTTTTTCTTTTTATGATGTACTTCTAAAATTTTAACAAAGTTATGATAATTTGTAATTTAGAAATAAAATTAGTATTTTGTGATAATGTCATATATTTTTTAACCATAAAATATCTATAATTACTACAAAAATATGTAAGATACTTATAGTACATACCATTAGGAGAGTGGGATTTCCTTTCTATTAAATTTCAATTTCTTATATAATTTTATTTAGTTGAATAAGAAAGTATGTAAAATAGAATTTTAAGCTCAATATAATTCTTTGGCTTTCTATTTGAATGAGTCATTTAATAAAAAAATAAAAATAGTATTTAATTTATTAAAAAATCATGTTTCACATATTTTATACACCTTTTACATATTTTAATATAATTTTTATGCACATACCAATATTAACCACTGCCCAATAGCCCATGGTAAATATGGATGAAATTACTCATAAAAATTAGGCCTTATTTGGGAAGTGATTTTTTTTGACTAAAATATGAATTTGTGACTTTTAAAAATATTTTAATTTTTTTTGACTTTTTAAATAAAAAAATCACTTAACTCAATTCCATTTCTAAATTTCAAAAACAAAAATACTATGAACCCATCTTTATTAATCCATAATTTATCCAGAATGTATATGCGGTGAAAATTAAATTGATGAAGTGTGGGGTCCATGAGTAAAAATGAATTTGAACCAATAATTTAGTTTTTGAAGTAAATTCTGGATTGATAAGGATGAATTTGTAGTATTATTTTAAAAATCAAAATCTATTATTTTTTTTATTAAAAAAATGCTAAAAGCAGTCTTAAAGACCTTTTTTAGTATTGAAAAATGGTATAAAATATGTCTTAAAGTGAAAATGTAAAGAATTTCTTAGAAATACTATTTAAAACAAAAGAAAGAGACAATTTTTTTTTTAATAATACAACCAAGAAGTAAACCAAAGCTTTGTTGGCCCAAAACGGAACCGTGGTACTGTGCTTTGAGCACACCAAAATTCCCCATCCCCAGTTGTACATTGTTCTTCCTATGTGCGGAACACATAACACAGGTAGTTTTGTTAAGAGTTTGACTTGGGTTCTTTTGGGAAGTTTTTTTTTTTTTTTTTTTTTTTTTTTTTTAAGGGTTAATTTTTAACTTTTTTATCTATTTTAGGTTAAATCATTTCTCATATTTTTTACTCACAAAAACATAAAATAGATTAAAAAATTCAAAAAACGAGTTTTTTTAACAACTTCCCAAAATACCACTAAATTAGTCATCTCAATTTAAGAGTGTTTGGCTTTGATAGGTTCATTTTGGGACCAATTTCAATAATCCAAACTGTTCATTGTTGAGTAGAATATTTATATAAAATATCAAAATGATTGAATATTAATAGATATATATGTTGGAATCAAATTTGTATTATAAAAAATGAATGACTATTTTTAAAATTATATTTGTCGTCTATTTTTTCAAAATAAATATAATTAAAACATTTAGGTAATGTTTGGTAATATTTATGTTTTTGGTTTATGTTTACAAAATTTTTATAAACTAGTTTTTGTTTATTTTTAGAAAAACATAAACTGCAAATGCGTTTGGTTTGAACAAAATATTTGAAAAATTTTAAAAACATAAACTAAAAAATATGTTTGTTCAAACCTAAAATATTTATATTTATTTTTTTATTATTTATGACAATAAGGTTATACACATTATAATTGAAAAAAAAAAGGAAAAAAAATGAAAAAAAAATTTATTTGAAAAAAATTAATTGAAAAAATAAATTTGTTAGTCAAATTTTTTAATTTTTGTTTAAAATTTCCTCAAATTTACAAACCGAAACAACCATTTATAAACCAAAAAAATTATCAAATAAGTTTTTATAACAATTTTTAAAATTTTTATAAATATAAATTGAAAACTGAAAATGAAATGGTTATCAAACAGCCCCTTAGCTACCACATGTTTTTTTACATTACTATTCTACTTAATGAGTTGTGAAAAGCAACAATTCAAATTATTCGAAATTAGTCTAAAAATGAACCTATCACATCTAAATATTGTCTTAAATTAAAATAATAGCATAAGAAAGTTAAATCCGTTTGATTTAGTTTTGAGCTTACTCAAAAAAATCAATTTTAAAAGATAATTTTTGAAAAGAGTTTGCAAAATTTAAAAACTTATTTGGTTATATATTTTGAAAATAATTTTAAAATAATTTGTATTTTTTTGGTAATTGAAGAGATGGGTGTAGGAAAAAATTAATTAATTAATGTGTAGAATGTGAAAAAATGAGAGAACAGATTAGAGAGAGAGAGAGAGAGAGAGAGAGAGAGAGAGAGGAGAGGAGAGGGGAGAAAGAAAATAAATTTTAAAATTATAAACCAAAAATATTTTTGGATTTTTCAATCTATAAACTGATTTAAAAACTAATCAAACCTAATTTTTAATAAAACTTATTGGCTTATAATATTTAGGGATGTTTTGAGAAAATGGTTAAAGTTGACTTTTTTTTGGCTTTTTTTGAAAAAATATGTAAAAAAATGTGAGAGGTGATATGGTACAGAATATGTTAAAAATTGACTTTTGACTTTTAATTGACTTCCAAATAGAGTCTAAGAGCATCTCCAATGATTTGCCATTAGAGCTGCCAAAGCCATTTTGTAGGCCTTAGAGCATCTCCAATGAATTGCTATTAGAGCTGCCAAAGCCATTTTGTAGCAGGTGGGAGGCAAAAGTGGTTCTCTAATAGTAAGTTTTGACAGCAGTTATATTTGGCAGTTGTCACATGTGCCAACTCATCAAAACCAACCGTTCCTCCATCTATTTCTCCTTTCCCTTTCAGCAAAAACATCCAAAATAGAAACAAAATTTACGAAAAATAAAGCAACAAAATAATAAATTTTGAACTAAATTTCAAAATTAGGTAGAATTAGGCAACACCCAAAAAAAAAAAAAAAAAAAAAAAAAAAAAAAAATTCAACAAAAAAACATTATATTTATTTCAACAAATTTCAAGAATTTTAGTAATATCATTCCAAAAAATAATAATAATATAAAGCAAATTTATACTAAAATTACTTGGAATTTGAAGATGTTTCAGTTTCATCTTCGTTTTTGGATTGTCTTTGTTAGGGCTTCGGCTTCATCTTCTTCGTCTTCGTGTTTGGGTCATGTTCTTTAGGGTTTCGAGTTTGGATCTTTTTTGTTAGGGTTTGGATTGTTGGAGAAGAGGTTTAAAACAGAGGAAGAGAGAGATCGAAGAAGAAGAAGAGAGAGAGAGAGAGAGAGAGAGCGCAAAGAGGGTTACAACAGACGGTTGGAGAAGAGGATTAGAACAGAGCGTTAGAGAAGAAAATTTGGAGTTTGAGGATTGAAGATCGGTGGTAGCGGTTCTAGAAACAGGGGAGACAAGAGTGTTGGTAGTGATAAGGATGGTGTGAGAGAGTAATGAAGATGGTGTGAGTGAAAGAGTGATTGTCACGACCCAAACCTGCCCCTATAGGTTTAGCGACGTAACCGGCCAGTAATCCGTGGATTACCTACGGCTTTTGAAGGCATTAACAAATATTAAGGGGCTGTGGAAGCAATAATGTAAAATAAACAAGGTCCAATGAGCTGTGATGACATACATGGGACAGAAAATTCAAAACTTATTTACATACATAATCATGCCAGTCAGATACACCCATATGTACATAATATTTACATAAAGTACCCCCAAGATCCGATTTTTACAAAACACAACTACAGACTAGCATGAAGCAAAACAGCCTCGGTTTTAGGCTTTAACCGGAACCTCCTCGGGAGGCGCAACAGCTGGCTGACAAAAGGAAACAAGAGGCCATCAACTCTGGCCGGGGTCTTGTGCCGGCTCACCTACATATATATAATAAACTGTGAGCGAAGGCCCAGTGAATAATAACTAAATAAAGGGGTTTAATGAATGAGTCCGTATAGATTTAGAATCATGATGCAACACATATCATATTCATGTTAGCTTAAACCATATACTGCACACATAAGTCAATGTTAGCACTGCAACTCAATGTGAAACATTAAACGGTCAACTTGCCAGTTCACAAAAGAACCTCCGGCCGGGCACACACAACTTATCAGTTTCTTTGAGAAACCTCCGGACTGGGTATAGCATAACTTGTCAGTTTCACGAGGAACCTCCAGCCGGGCACATATAACTTATCAGTTTCTTTGAGAAACCTCCGAACTGGGAACTTGTAAACTTATCAGTCCCATAAGGGACCTCCAGCCGGGCACATGTAGCTTGTCAGTTCCATAAGGAACCTCCGCACCGGGAACTTATAACATACTTAAATCATAGCATCATGTCATAAATGCTTGTAACATACTTAAATCATGGTATCATGTCATAAATGCTTGTAGTTGTGGGACAATCATTCATAGTATAAAACATGATATTCCATTCAACAGATCGTATTTCATATACTGAGGATAGTTTAGCTTGAACATAACTTTACTAAGTTATTACTCACAGTGGGCATTGAAACAGACAGGCGGAGTCAGACAGGTCAAACAGAGTGCGGCACGTTACCTACATAATACACCACGGATACGCACTTGAAATACGCATTTCTAAATGTACAAAATTCACACCAATGATTCTAGGTGTATACTTAACCCCTTATCCTAAGTATGGAGCCTTAAACCTGGCTTAGGAATGCCTAGGATGGGATGAGGATGCAAAGAATGCCTTAGAACACTTAGACAAATTTTCTGAAAAATAGGTCCCCGCTCGAGCGTGCCTTTCCCCGCTCGAGCGGGCATGCTGACAAAGGGGCTCCGCTCGAGCGTGTGTTCTCCCGATCGAGCGGACTGTAAAATCAGGCAAAGTGCTGGATGCATGAAATCCCCGCTCGAGCGCGAGTTTCCCCGCTCGAGCGGACTGTATAATTCGACAAGAAATACTGGATGCATGAAATACCCGCTCGAGCGGCAAAACCCCCGCTCGAGCGGCCTTCAAAAATCTGGGTTTTCCAGATTGCACCCTCAAGCTTCAAATCGACTTTTGATGCATCAAAACCAATCTTCTTGGGCCAATTTTTTGGAAAACACTTCAAAACTCATAATATTACGTGTTTCACAGATCAATTTGAGAAATCAAAGCCCAATGGTAGTTCAATTAAATCCAATTTCAATCCAAATTTCATGAACATGATTTCAATGTAACATGCATGAACTTTTCTTGTTTCAAACTTCTTAAAACATGATTAAACCCCACAAAACAACTTGAAATTTGATGATTAGATGGAAAACAAGATGAACTCATGGATTGAACCAATAATGTGGACATGCATGCAAGAATTTTCCAAGAAACAACTTAAAATCTCATGGTATGCACATGCATGCATTTAAACAACATCCAAGTTATGTCCCAAAGAAGATGAAATCATGGTTTATTCTCAAAACATAAACATGCATGTGATAATCTATGAAGAACAACCTCAAAAATGAAAGATATGTACATGCATGTAACAATTTAGCTCTAATCCAACACCTATGGACCAATTCAAGGCTCAAATCACTAGAGGCTTAAGAACTAAGCATGAACAAGCTCAAACACATTAATAAAAGGCTGGACTCCTTACCTAAAGCTTGAATTATAAGGTGTAGGGGCTCAATTATACAATTATCTTCAAAAATCTCCAAGCCTCCAAGCAAATTGCAAGAAAACTCAATCTCTCTCCCTCTCTAGCTCTTCTTGGTCGGCACAAACAAGAAAAATGAGGCTGAACAAATGTGTTTCTAAGTGTATGTATGGCTCAAAATGTAGAGGTAGTGGGCCACTAAGGGTGGCAAAATCGTAATTTAATCCAATTGTGTAATTCAACTTCAATTATTCTTATTTAATCATACCAAATCACACTTTACTTAAATACACCATAAAATCGCATAAATTATGACGATCATGAAACACTAAACGATTTTGGATTCGGTCGCCGATAAGGCCTTCAATTCGTAATTTAAAGTTTAAAATACAAACAGATATTCCGACACCGAACAGCTAATAACACGTAATTCATGCAATGCACATGCAACTAATTCCAGATTTTCCTCTTAATAATTATTAGGTATAATTAAGTCCCAATTAGCGTTAATCAGGGTCGGGGTTATTACAGTGATGAAGATAGTGAGAGACAGGAGAAAAGAGAAAGAGTCTAGTATTTGGTTTTGGAACGAAGAGAGAGAGAGAGAGAGAGAGAGAGAGAGAAACCAAAGAAAGGGGATTGATCAATATAAAAGTAGATTTCAGAAGGTGACTTAAGGAGATGAAAACCAAAGAAAGGGGATTGATCAATATAGAAGTAGATTTCAGAAGGTGAATATGAACTATTGGATTATGGTGCTCTTCTCGAACGATCCAATTTTATTAAAATAAAAATACATTAAGTGTCATTGGGTGTCATTAAAAAGATAAAACTAAAATTTAAATTTTTTTTAATTTTTAATTTTTTTTATATTTGTCTAGTCAGGTAGAATGTAAATATTTAATTTATTTTAAAAAAAGTTTGAAAAAGGTCATAAAAGACAAAAAATAAATAATAAAAAAATCACTAAAAAACTCATATCCAAACAATGCCTACAAAATTAAAGAGAGAGAAAGTTAAAATTTACCAAAATGACATGTGACCATTGGAGCACTACTACTATAATTACAATTTGACAATATTCATTGTCAAATTATAACAATGACAATAGGGTGGTGATTCATCCCACTAATTTTTTGACCACTAATAGGACTAATGAATTAAAAAAAAAAAAAAAAAACTCAAGTCAAAACATCACATCACTTTGATGAGGCCCCCTGTGCCACATCATTAGTGATGCTCTAGTACTCCCAATTTAGAGCTCTAAAACATTATTGATGACAATAATATTATAGCATTTATCATTAGAGAGGCTCTTAGTCTCCGAAGGAAACCTAAGAAACTTGTACATCTTTAAAGTGGTATTAAGCTGTGGTTTGGCATTCCAACTGGTGCTAAATAATTATACATGGACAAAAAAAAAAGTTACAAAATTATAAAATATCAAAATACTTGAGTTGAGATGTAAAATTACCAAACTGACTTACATACAAACAAAAAGTCAAAAAAATATCATTTCTAAATAAAGGACAATTTTGTCATTTCAATGTCAAAAAGCTAGGAAAGTCAAACAAAAAAACCAAATAAACAAAAAAAATTCCAAATTAAAAAAGTCAAAAAAATTAAAAAACTAACTACACAACTCATTGTCAAAACGAGCCCTAAATTGTTAGAGCATCTCTAACCAACACTTTAGGTTTATCTTTTATTTTTTATTTTTTATTTTAGGGTAATGCTATAGTGTGCAACTTACACCTTACACCTTTTTGTGTTCACTTACACCTTACACTTACACCTTTTTTACATTGCACTTACACCTTTTGTGTAAGTGGCACATGGTGTGCAACTTATACATTTCATTTATACATTCCACTTACACTTACACCTTACACTTACACCTTACACTTACACCTTTTGTGTTAGTGGCACATGGTGTGCAACCCACTTACACCTTTTGTGGATTGCACACCTAAAAAAACTCATTTATTTTAAGGATTCAAACTTTCAAAATATCACTTCAACAGATATTCTGAACCCCATCTCGTTATGAAGAGCGTGCTTTACCTCTACATTTAGGGAGGAGGAAATTTCCTAAATACAAAATATTCATTATATTTGTTTCAGAAAATTGAATCCACTTTTTAGTGATTTTTGTTAATATTTTACGTTATTTATATATTTTTTAGATACACATAATATAAATATGGTACTTCAAAAAAATTCATTAAATACAACAAAATATAAAAATATATTAATTTTTTATATTTTTTGTATTTAATGAATTTTTTTTAAAGATTTTTGTATAAATTTTTTCATTTTTTAAATATATAAGATTAAGTGAATCTAAAAATTAAAAAAAAATTGATTAAAATATTTTAAAAGATCATTAAAAGTATAAAAATACGAATTGAAAAATTCATAAAACGGTTTTTGAAAACTAAAAATCAAATAGAATGTTAATGTTTGTTTGGTTTAATTTTCAAAAATTATTTTAAAATGAGTTCTCATTTATTTTTATTAATATATATATATATTTATATTTTGATAAAATTTTTTTTAAAATACTTTTTAGATGCACCTAATCAAGATGTACCTAAAAAGTAAAACAAATTGATTAAAAATATTTAAAGAAACATTAAAAACAAACAAAATTTTAAACAAAAATGTGTTTACATTTTTGTTTAGATTTTCGTTTGTTTTTGGTGAATTTTTATATATATATATATATTTTTTACTTTATAAATGCATCTAAAACGTTTAAAAAAAAAAAAAAAACTAGAATATGAAAAAAGTTAGGCAAATGACAATCCATCTAAAAATAATTTTTAAAAACTGTAGTCCAATAGTTTTTTTTTTATTATTTATTATTTATTTTTTATCCTCTCCTTCTAGACATAAACATACACATATTATATATTTTTCTTTTTCATAAAATAAGGAATAAAAAATATTATTTAATAAGAAGAATAATAGAGAATATTGTTGGAGGAGTTGGCTCCCTAAAATTTGGAAACTCATTTTTTCATCATATTTTAGGGGTGGTTTTGGAGTTTGTTTATTTAAGATTTTTTCGACTTTTTATGAAAAGAAATGTGCTGAAAAATAACGAGATTATGTAACAACTTGTATCAAATAAGCAAATACACTACTTATTTAGATTATTGTCAAATCATCCCCTAGGATAAAAATAAGGGTCTGTATTGTCTCCATTCCAGATCTAAGATAGTTCGGGACAGTTCGGCCCATTGGGCTCACTTTTGGACTTTTTTTTTCAATAATCCAAACTATTCACATTTTTGGATTTGTTGAGTACATCATCTCTGTGAAAAAATCACATCAATCGGATAACAGATACTATATATTTAGATCATTTTTTTATAATCTGTTAATTTTTTGATCATATATTTTTTTTCCAGATAAAAGTGATCCAAGTATATAGTATCTGTTATTTGATCGTTATGATTTCTTACAAGGATGATGTACTCAACAAATCCTAAAATGTGAACCGTTCGGATTATCGAAAATAAGTCCAAAAGTGGGTCTAATGGGCTAAACTGTCTCGGATTATCCCAAATCTGGACTAAAAACAGCCCAGACCCTAAAAATAAGTAACAAATTGGCTTTTAAGATAGTAATTTGTCCTATACCCATCAATCTTTAAGGTTTAATCACATAGGGATGACTTCTAATGCTAAATTCTAAAGAGTCGAGACTCTAAAGATTTACTTTAAGTGGTGTTACACAGCAGAGCCACTTGACCATATTGCAGTAAGTCACAAACTCACACATAATATATGTAGATTTGAACCCACACTTTTGACACTAAGTAAGGTTTACATAGACTTAAAATGTTCATCTTGTCGTTTGAAAAATTGACCTCAAAGAAAGTGAAACCTAAGACCTCAAGTCCTTATCAAGTTGTCACACCCCCCTTGATTAACCTCATCAAATCTTATAAATTACTTTTTTATTATTTTTTGTTGTTGGATTTCTTACTCCATTATTGTAATTGTTGACATAACTTTTGTAATAGTTTGATGTATAATTATTTTGTGACATTGTCATTTTCATAACTTTTTTTTCTTTTAACTTAAAGTAAAAATAAAAATAAAAAACCCTTTTAGATGCTTCTAAAAAAAGATTCGAGTCAGCTTTGAAAAAAAAATTCTATGTAGACAAAAATAAGTTACCTTTTATCAAACAAATTTACAAAAATAAGCTTGTACGTTTTGTCATTTCTAAACTTAAAAAAAAAAATTCCTTTTAAGATTGTCAAAGGCAAGACAAACCTAAGAAGTAAACAAATTTGATGTATTTAAAAAATAATAAAAAATTTACTAAGAATAAAACTAACTAAAAAAAAATAAAAATGTCAACCCCTATCCATCCATGTATATACGTGTACGCTGAATGGAAATATTACGAAAATCAACCAGTTAAATATACAAATATAGATGAAAAAAAAAAAAAAAAAACCAGAATAGTTTCCAATTTTGAAATTTAAAATCTAAATCAGAGATAATTGCATAGGGACAATTTAAAAATGAAAAAAAAAAAAATGGTTAAGTTCACACCAAATTAAATTGTGCACTTTGAGTGTGTTTGATTGGACGGACTGGATAAGGGAGGATTAGAATCTATTGGACTTGAGTCCTGGGACTGTGAATCCCTCGGACTATTTGGTTGGAATGGATATATATCCTGTGTTTGTTTTTTCATAGGATTAGATGTCTGGAAAGGACTATTTCTAGTGAATCCAACGTTTGGTTGGACAGATTAAATAGGATAAATGAACAAAAGCCTATTTTACCCTTTTTCAATTGTTTATTAAGTAATAGCAATATTAAACATATCTTTAATATTTTAATTATTTTTAGCTAGATTAAATAAAAATTTATTTTATTTTATTTTTTACACAATTAAATAAATTTATTTTTTTTAAATTAAATAAATAAATAAATAAAATATCAATAAAAATTTATATTATTTTTTTAATTAAAATTTTAAATAAATTTGTTTTAAATCATTACTGTATAACAAATACTACTAAATTATGTAATAAAATATAGAGGATATTATTTTTTTTATATTATTTAATAAATCATTACTGTATAACCTGTATAACCACTAAATTTGATTTAATAAAATACTGTATAACCTGTATAAAAAATTTATATTATTTTTTAATTAAAATTTTAAATAAAACATATATTAACATTTAAATAATGAAATTAAATAAAATATAAACAAAATTTTAAAATAAAACATCAATAAAATATCTATAAAAAATTATTTAAAAAAAATAAATAAAACATCAATAAAAAGTTAAATAAAATTATTTTATTTTTAAATTGAGACATTTAAATTTTATTAAATTTTACTAAATATAATATATAATTAAATAGTAGAGGGTCAAAATGGTTATTTCACCACCTAATCCTAATAGCAAATAATCCCCCCAAAATTGTCTCACACCCCCCCTAGGATAATATAATCCCCCATATGGGGGATAAGGAGTCCGGCCGGACTCCATGTCCGCCGGACCAAAAAAAAAAAAAACATCGGATTGGATTTACTGTGCGGATTACAATCCGCATAGTAAATAATTCCCCCTTATCCCCCCAATCAAACACACCCTTTATATAATAAAATAGATAGATATATACCATGGGTTCCTTTGGGATGTAAGTTAGTTTTTTGACTTTTTGACTTTTCGACTATTTTAATCTAGGGTTAAAAAGTTTCGTTTGGGATGATTTTTTTGGTTTTTTGGACTTTTATGAAATAAAAAATAAAATGATTATAATTTGAATGTAACATTTTATTTTATTGGATTAAAAAATTATTTTGTATTTTTATGGCTAAAATAGCTCCAATCTCACCCAAACTCATATGCCAAACGAGCACCACATCAGGCATGAATATCTCACATGAATTAATTATTGTTGTAGCTTCGGGTCTCAGCCATGATTAACAATTCTCCATACATATTAGTTTTGGACTGTGACATGTATTGCAATGACTCATCATCAACTCGTCAAGCAATGTGTTTCCATCTTGATCCCAAAATGTCTCCCTCTCTAGCTTTCGTTCAATATCCTTAGAAATTTCACAACATTAGCAAGAATGATATCTACGACAGTCGAACAAGATCCATATTCACGGTACATACATAAAATGAAAACATATATTATTATCTTTTAAAAAAATATATGCTCAAGGACTTCATGATTATGAGATAATAATAGAAGAGTTTTTTTTTTTTTTTTAAATTGAAAAACTACTTTTCAGATACTATGGAAAGGTATGGATGGGCTTGAGGGACCATGTTTGTCTGGTACATGCTTTTACATAAAGAAAAAGACACTTTATGAAGTCTCATGAACGAAGGTATGTCGATAAGAGGATCAGAAATAGTATTGATTCAAAAAAATTGTTTTAGATTTTTATCTACAATATATTTGTGTAGTAAAGATTAAATTAATGTAGCGTAAAGTCTAATTATGAAATGAATCTAAGTAATAAATTAAGAAATTTTAATAAAATTTTAGAGAATTTTTTCAAATATATAATATTACTGTATAGAATATTTAATAGATAATGGACACATCGACAGTGCAATTGGATGAAGTGGCCCATTTACATTACATCCACTCATTGAAAATCAGTCTTGAGCCCAACTCCTTTCTTCTGGTGGTTCATAATTGAAAAAAGTTGGCATTTTGTGTTAGTTTTTATTTTTTAATTTTTTTTAATTAATGATAAATTATGGATACATCATACATTGCTATGAGGTTTGCTTAAAATGTAAATCCCCCTTGTTTGATTAATTTCAAATTCTCATCTATTAGAATTTGTCTATTAATAGAGTTAACAAAAAATTAAAAAGTAAAAAATAACTCAATGCACATATGTTTTTTTTTTTTTGGGTTACTGGAAATTTAGAACATGAGAGCATGTGGCAAAACAACTTCAAATCACTGTTTAATATTTCTACATAATAGTTATTTAAATCTCTATTTACTTTCTCATTAATTTTCAGATGTTGATATCATGAAACGTAAACAGTATTTTGGTTATTCCAATGACTTCATCAAATCTTTTCGGCGACATTACAAGCCGAATCACAGTGACTTTTCGAATGCAATGTTGTTCAAAGAAACCGAAATTTTAGCATCGTGTGCTTATGAAAATCAAACCAAATGGGTAAAGAGGCAAGTACATGTCCTAAAACAACAAATCCTCTCCACATTTTTCTACTTGGCAAAAGCTACCAACTTAGAAAAAGCGTCAAGAAAGTCATGTGTATTCCGTTGTTTGAAATAATGAATCGTGTTCACGCATTTTATTTTTTTAGTAAATGTGTAGAAATGCAATTGACTCAGAGAGAGGGGAATTTTTTTTTAAAAAGTCCACTAAGTGGCCTGATGGTTGTAATTAGGGCTTACATTGTGATAATTTGATCTGTTCAAATCTGTAAATTAATGTGTAGATTATCTATGATTTTTTTTTGGATTCGATAATCAATATTATTATTTTTTTTTTGAAAAAATAGACAATAATCATGATTTTGAAAATAAATAATCTATTTTTTTAAAAGAGAAATATGTTAAAATTATATAATTATCATTATTGGATTAATTTGATTTTTTCACATATATATGTAAATAAAATGAATAATTTGAATAATCAAATTATGACCCATAATGGTCATACAAGCCCAAATTGCACGGATCAAGTCCCTTAAGATTTTGGAGACAAACCCATCTACAGAAAAAATATTTCAAAAATAAACTGTGTGATGTAGGGTGTAGATTTCACCTTCTTATTGTGGCGCCAATTCATGAATGAATCTTGGCCTTAAATTGTAAATTCTAGATAATTTTCTAGTCTATTTTTTGGGTAGGTAGATGGAAATTCTATTTCCACCCATCATATTGTCTCTGTACACATTCTTTCTCACTCCACACATTTAGGTGCCGTTTGATAACACTTACGTTTTCATTTTTCTATTTATATTTACAAAAATTAAAAAAACTCAAATAAAAACTTATTTGATAAAATTTTTGATTTATAAATCAATGGTCTCAGTTTATAAATTTGGCCAAAAAATGAAAACACAAAAAATGTGTTTCCATTTTAAGTTTTCAGTTTTTTTTTTTTTTTTTACCACCCAACACTAATCACCACTCGCCACTATTTTCCACCACCGTCTTCCGCCACCACCACCCACCAACCACTTGCCACCATCACGCATCCCTCGCCACCACTACCACCACCATCCACCACTTACCTGCCATCCACCTGTCACCGCCAGCCACCACCATCCACCGCCCGCCACCACCACCCGCCATCTACTTGCCACCACCACTCACCACCCACCTGCCACCACCATCCACTACCTGTCACCACCAACCACCAGCCACCTGCTATTCACCCGCCACCACTACCCACTACCACCACCACCACCACCACCACCACCACCACCATCACCCACCACCCACCCGCCACCCAAGTGCCACTACCACCCACCACCCACCCGCCACTCACCTGCCACCACCACCCACCACCACCACCACCACCCACTCGCTACCACCTACCACTCGCCACCGTCACCCACCCATCCACCCACCCACCACCACTACCTGCCACTACCCACCACCACCACCCGCCATCCGCCACCCACCTGCCACCACTACCCACCACCCGCCACCACCACCACCACTACCCACTCGCTACTACCCACCATCCGCCACCGTCACCTACCCACCCACCATCACCACCCACCCGCCATCCGCCACCCACCTGCCATCCGCCACCCACCTGCCACCACCACCCACCACCCGCCACCTACCCGCCACCACCACCACCACCACCATCACTATCCGCCACCTACCTGCCACTTCCACCCGCCATCCGCCACCCACCTGCCACCACTACCCATCACCCGCCACCACCACTACCACTACCTACTCGCTACCACCCACTACCACCACCCACCGTCACCACTTTCCACCACCGTCTTCCGCTGCCACTTGTCACCACTTGTCATTTCTCACTCTTATTTTTATTTTAAAATTTTTTAAACATTTTGTCAATTACCAAACATGTTTGTAGTTTATGTTTTTCTAAAAATAAACAAAAACCAGTTTATAAAATTTTTGTAAATATAAACTGAAAATGTAAATGTTACCAAACACACTCTTAGTGATTTGATTATTAAGTATTTATTTTAGTCCACACACCCCACATTTCAAATATACCCATTTAATAAAAAAATGTGTGCATACTCTCACACACCTACTTACCTCACTGCACATCATTTCTTAATGCACATATTTATTAATTTGGTTATTGATTATTCTTCTACACTTGATATTCCAATTATACCTTAACTCATATCATTGTACGCACACCACACCTTTACCCATTGCAGTTGAAAGCCCTCTTTCCACATACCTGATGTATCAAAATGACTCATTGACAATTCCATTAGAGGCAATGAGTTATTCACAAATAAACCCTAGATGCATCGGGTACGGCTCAAATACTGGAACATCCCACCTGTCACTCCCACCAGTGTACCTATTATCACATGCAATCCATGTCTGATATGTAGTAGTAGTACTCTACAACTTTCCAGAAGCAATTAAGAATTCTTCTAAACCCAATCAATCAACAGTTCGTTACTTCATGATAGAGAGAAATAGTGAAACTTTATGTGTTGCTCTTCTATTTCAAAGTCGTCCCCAATTCAATCCGTTAGTGCTTTTTAATTGAAACAACACTGTATTTGCATTATAAGTTCCATGAACGGTTATACAAAATTTCTTCGAAGTTCAAAAAAATGGAGAGAAAATTATAATTATTTCTTAGTGTATACATTTATTTCAACTTTTTTTAGGGTTTAGTTTTTTTTACTCAAAAAATGTGTATTGAGATTTTTATTTTTTATTAAAGATGTGTATAGAGAAAATATAAGGGTGTGTTTTGATGTTTATTATGGTCATTTTAGTTTAGGATATAATTGTAATTATTTTAATGTTTTATTAAGTATGTGCACTGAGGTAAATAGATGTGTGGAAATAGAAGTTCACGTATGTAGACCTCTTGTTCATTTTCGAGATTCTTTTGAACGATGAAACTATAGCATGCTTTCTTCTTTGCTCCAATATGCAGGTGGGTTTCTTGTATTTCTCAGTGGTGGAAGACTACTTCACAGATTTTATCAATTTGCATGGCAAAGGTTGGATTTCAGTGTATTGTGACCCGGCAAGGCCAGCTTTTTTGGGCTCAGGCACCACAAATCTGAGTGATGTGTTGGTTCAGAGCACCAGATGGAGTTCTGGTTTTGTTGAAGTTGCTATCTCAAGGTTCTGTCCTCTTCTACATGGCCCAAAGCAGAAAGAGAAGCAGATGTCTGTTCTTGAAAGAATGTGCTATGCAGAACTTGCCTTCGTTCCTTTCTATTTCATCCCATTGTGGTGCTTTGCAACCATTCCTCAGCTCTATCTTCTCAATGGCATTCCTTTGTACCCTGAGGATAGCTTGTAACCCAAGATTTATATGAATTCCCTTTCTCTTTTACATAATTTTGATTTCAGATAGAGTAATGATACACGAGCTAACAAATTTTACAACTTTCTTTTTATAAATCTTACAATTATGACTATAATGATGGCCCTTTTTGGAATTACAGTAAGCAAGATCATTAATTTTTCTATTTGTTTAACATTATTATTTCTATTTTAATTTTATTAACAAAAATTAGTTGGACAGAATCAGATAAAAAAAAAATAAATAAATAAGCGTAAATGTGGGGCCACAAAATTTAAAGCAGATTTGAGCATGGGTGTGGAACCCATTTTTTAATTTAATTAATTTTTTGTGATTTAATTTTGTCTAACTAGACTTTTTTTCAAATTAAAATTAGAGAGACTAGATTTAAAATATAAGAACCAAATTATTTAAATTGAAACTATAAAGACTAAAGTGAAATTTGTGTTAAACTATAGGAATAAAAAGTGTTATTAACTCTAAAATCAAAATAAAAACAATAATGTGAGTCCTATTTATTAGTGCAATACAAATTTAACAAGTCTGAGAATATAAAAATTAACCACAGAACTAAAACATATGTAGATGGATAAGATCTTTTAGATGTGGATCACATCAATAATTTTTGTAAAATTTTGCACATATATATTATGTGTTTTATTATGTGATTGGTTTTTGAATTTGTAGCAAAATTGTTACAAATTTTAACCAATATGCCTAGCCACTACTTGAAGGGCTTTATTACCCACCAAATATGATCTCTCTTGTTTGGTAGGTTTCAAGCTGGTATTTCATTGTATTTTCATTCATTTTCATCTCATCCCAATCTAAACACATCCAAGAGATCTTCTCAATTGGAGGTTCAATCCAAACATGGCGCAATGAACAGAGAATGTGGATGATAAAGTCAGTCACATGTCATCTCTATGGAAGTTTGGATGCTTTCATGAAGAGAATGGGTATGAGAGAAGCCAGTTTTCTACCAACCAATAAAGCTGTTGATGATGAGCAACTCAAGAGATACCAAATGGGTAAATTTGATTTCCAAGCATCAAATATGTTGATTGTTCCAGTGGTTACCTTGGTGATTCTAAACCTAGTATCCTTGTTTGGAGGAGTTACTAGGATGGTTATCAATGGAAGTTTCAATGAGATGCTTGTGCAAGTCGGTTTGTCATTTTTCATTGTATCAATGAGCTACCCTATTGTTGAAGGGATGGTGGTGAGGAAGGACAAGGGTATGGTTCCAATTTCAGTTTCTATTTTGTCTACTGTGATTTCCATGATTTACTTGCTTTTGGGATCTCTTATTATCATGTATTGGTGACAAGTAGATCATGTAGTTGGGTTAGAATTTTGTATTAATGTATTGCGATGCTGTTAGTATTTTGATTTTAGATCTTTTCTTTCTAAGATGAGGAAATGAACAACTCGATTGAAAATGTATTGTATGGCCCATAGTAGGTTTAATTCTTCTATCCTTTCTTTGAAATCCATAACTATTGATAACTATTACAGTGACCCCAAAAAGAGTTCAGCCCAATGTTTTTAACCTAGTCGATTATGATTCGATATTAGAAATGTTGAATAATTTAGAGTTGTATGTTTATTTTCTCTGTATTGAGTTAGTCAAATTTGTCCTAGTCTGTAGGAATTGGTTGCCCTAGTTTTTAGGATTTGGTTAATAATGGAGTATTGTTCTACATATTTTTATTTACCTAGTCTATAGGAGTTTGTTTTGCACATTTGAGTAATGCAGTGCAGTGCCTACTTTCATGCTATTAGTGTTGAGTAGTGCCTACTTTTATGGTATTTTATTTTATGTATGATCCTATATAAAGACAGTCCTATTTGATGAATAAAATCAAGTCCTTAAGTCTCAGCTTTTCTTTATCTTCATTGCTTCTAACAGTAGTATCAAAGCCAAGTTTAGTTTGTGAGAAAGCAAGAGAGAATTCCCAAAATTGTGAGAGTCATCAAAATTGTCCCCAAAATAGTCCAAAATAGCAGCAGTTATTTCATCTCCATTGATTTTTTACTGGAAATGATGGCTACAAAGACTAATTTTGTGCAAGTAGCAATCACTCGCTTCGATGGTCACTATGACCATTGAAGCATGCTGATGGAGAACTTCTTGAGGTCTAAAGAGTGCTGCCAAGTCATTGAATCTGGTGTAGCAGCACCTATAGTTGGCGTGCCACTCAAAGAGGCACAAGAAATAGAGCTAGAAGGACTGAAGTTAAAAGATTTGAAGGCAAAGAATTACTTATTTTAGGCCATTGATCGATTTATCCTGGAAACAATTCTTAACAAAGAAACTTCCAAGGATATTTGGGATTCAAAGAAAAAAAAATATCAAGGCTCCTTGAGAGTGACGCGAGCACAACTTCAGGCATTGAGAAGGGATTTTGAGACTCGACAGATGAAAGACGGTGAGTCAATTACCAATTATTGTGCAAGGACTATGGGGATAGCAAATAAGATACAATTTAATGGTGAAAAGATGGAAGATGTGGCTTTTGTTGAGAAGATTCTACGTTTATTAACCCCAATGACTATGTGGTTTGTTCAATTGAAGAATCGAAAGATATAGATGAGTTCTCTCTTGATGAACTCTAGAGTTCCTTATTAGTCCACGAAAAAAAAGATGAACCGAAGTTCAACTATAGATGAGCAAGCTCTAAAAGCTTCTACCTTTATTCAGTTCTCAAATTATAGAGGAAGAGGTAAAGGTAGAGATAGAGGAATGGGAGGTAGAGGCAATAGAGATGGGAGTCAGATCCATCCGATTTTTAAAGGTAATGAAGGGCACTCAAATTATAGAGGATGCGATTAACAAGTTGACAAATCTAAGATTGAGTGCTACAGGTGCCATAAATTTGGTCATTACTGGTCTGAATGTTATACCAAACTATCCAACGATAACGAAAAGTTCAAGAAATCAAATATTGCTGAAAACAAGGAAACAAAAACTCTGTTAATAGCTTCTCATGTTAGTGCGGAACCCGAGTCAGATGTTTGGTATGTGGATACAGGCTGCAGCAACTACATGTGTGGAAGTAAGTCTTCTTTTTCTTATTTAAATGAAGGCTTTCATTCCACTGTCAGTTTGGTGATTGTTTTACTGTGAAAGTAATGGGAAAAGGTGATGTTAATATTAGAACCAATAATGGTTTTGTAAAAACAATTTCCAATTTTTTTATGTACCTGACTTGAAAAGTAATTTGTTAAATGATGGTCAGTTGCAAGAAAAGGGTTATGTGATAACTATTAAAAAAGGTGCCTTTGAGATTTATGATCCTTCAAGAGGAGCAATTGCTATTGCTCAGAAGAGTTCAAATAGATTGTTTCCTTTGAAGATAACAACAACTTAACCATGTTTAATAGCTGAAGTAAAAGACCCCTCATGGCTTTGGCATTTTCACTATGGCCACTTGAATTTTGGCGGATTAAAGACTCTTCAACAGAAAAATATGGTTACCAGTCTCCCACAAATTGCCATTGCTTCTTAAGTTTGTGAAGAATGTGTTGTTGACAAACAACATCGTTCTTCATTTCCTCAAGGAAAGTCGTGAAGAGCCAAAACTGTCCAAAGTTGGTTCATTCAGATATTTGTGGGTCGATAAATCCATCTTCTAATGGGGGTAAAAGATATTTTATTATCTTCATTGATGATTATACTCGAAAAACTTGGGTTTATTTTTGCAGGAGAAATCAGAAGCTTCTGGTATATTTAAAAGCTTCAAGACACGAGTTGAAAATGAAACAGGAAAAACCATCAAAACCCTCCATACTAATCATGGTAGAGAATACTGCTCAAAAGAATTTGAAGGTTATTGTAAAGATCATGGTATTCGAAAGGAACTCACAAATGCTTATACATCGTAACAGATTGGTGTATCAGAGAGCAAAAATAGAACCACCCTCAACATAGTGAGAAGCTTGTTGGCAATAGGAAATATTCAAAAAAGATTATGGCCCGAGGTAGTAAATTGGAGCATTCATGTGTTGAACAGAAGTCCTAACTTTTCTGTTCAAAACATGGCACCTAAGGAGGCTTGGAGTGGGCGCAAAGTAGCTGTAGATCATTTCAGAATTTTTGGATGCATAGCTTATGCACATGTCCCAGATGAGAAAAAGGAAGAAGCTTGATGACAAAGGAGAAAAATGTGTCTTCCTTAGAGTAAGTTAACACTCCAAAGCCTACAAATTGTTCAATCCAATTACTGAAAAGGTAATTACCAGCCAAGATATGGTTTTTGATGAAAAAAAGATATAGGATTGGATTGGAAAGGGCAAAGAACTACAAAAAATTTCAGTTGATTTTGATGATGCAGAGAATAGGACTGAAATGCAGTAACAATCCTTTGATGAACACTTGTCCAGTTCTTCAGCGATTTCACCAACAAATGAGCAGCCACCTGAGAATCAATGTCCAAGGAAAAGACCAGCTTGCATGATTGACTATGTAAGTGAAGATGAACTCTTTGAGGATGATCCAATCACTAGTTTTGCTTTATTTTTAGATTGTGACCCTACAACTTTCAAATGTGTTATCCAAAAATTAAAATGGCAGAAGGCGTGTAGACGTCCCCGAACGCCTCGGGAGGGTGAGTCCCATTCTGTTCATATTGGGCTTACTACAGTTCGGACTCGATTTGTCACAGTTCTAAATCTGAACCAAAGAGTCCAAACCTGGCAAATTGTTTTGAGAAAAACAGATTTTTTTGAAAGAAGTACCAAACATGGACTGCTTTGCCAGATACAGAGTTGCCACCTAAATATTTTTTAATGGGGAAATTTAGGAAACCTTGACTTGGTGTCAAAGGCCATGTGTCCGTCATCACCAAAGTTGCCTCGGCTCGGGAACTTGGGTACGATTGGGGAAAGTCAGCTATGAGCACCCCCTCTCGCCCGGTCCGAAGACCGGCCTCTACTAATCATGATATCCAATTTTGAAAACGTTATGTGTTCTTATTCCGGTTATTAGCCTAGATTTACTATGTTATGCGCACAGCAAACAAGTATGGACCAAATTGCCTAAATTGGAACAAAACATTTCATGTTTGTTTTGAAAATGGTTTGCTACTCTCAAGTAGGCTAAAATACAGATTTTGCCACCCTCAAGTGGGCTTTAGAAAAGGTGGTTTTGCCACTATCTAGTGGGCTTAAAACTCACAGTTTTAATGCATTATTCCAATTTAGGTAATTCAACCTCCATCCACATACATTCAAGCAGTTATATCACGTAAGCAGCTAGCCTCATGGCAATCACGCTATTATGGCAACACTCACACGCATGCGGTATGCTAAAGCATAAAAGCTTACCTAGTACTCCGTGCTAAAACAGAAACTAGTTAATAATCATGCATGATCCTAGTTCATGTTAAAAATGGCTAATGCATCACATATAGAATGTCACTAGAATAGGCTCGGCTAATCTACAATGACATGTGAAATGCTACAAATAACACGTATTCAACTTGGAATTTGAGTACAATACAGTTAGTATGATGCACCGAGCCTGGTGCATGCAGTACAGATGAATGATGCACGCATGCATAGCATAAGGATGCTAAAATAAATATGCCCTAGTACTAACCATTGAAAGCAAGTAAGTAAAAGAGAGAAAGAAGTGAGGGTTGGAAGACATGCACACACTTACCCACACTTATTACAAATTTACCCTCGCTCGGAGGGACCAAAAAAAAAATACAAATTAATTAACCTACAAGCTAATTAATGATTACAGACCACTTAATTAATTAACAAATTAACTAAGCTAAGAAAAGCAGTAAAAGGCCTTGGGAAGAGGGATGCACGCATGCTCGGATTGGCCTCGCCCAGAAATCCATTGCCATGGCACTGTTGCCTCTGTTTACACTGCCTTGCCCCCTGAAAACTTGCACAAGTCCCAAGAATGCTTCTCTGGACACTGGGGAGCATCATCGGCCAAGTAGAAACACCACCGGCCAAAGGGAATGATCACCGGCCACTTTTTTGTCTATCAGCCAAAAATTGATGGCCGGCCGGCACTATATTTAGCCGACCGGCCAAAACTTCCTGCAGAACCTACAATTGACAGCAGCAGAGGACAAGCAGTGTATGGCATGGAATTTTCAGGCAAATGTATGCATGGACACACTCCCTATCATGTAATGGACTCAAGGGAGTGTGGCCCTCGATCCTCGGGCCATCAATTGTGCATTTTGATGCATGATGGCCTAAGAGGCCAAGGTTGCAATTCAATGAAAATGCATGCAACACAAAAATGAATACCAAGACCCTATCATGTCAAAGTCAAGGGTCTCGGTGACCGAGAGTTGAGACGTGTTACATCACTTGGAGTATGAACACTTCTCAATCCTTACACTTGGCTTGACACCCCAAACCAAGCAATGCAATGCATGTCATGCTAACATGGCTCAAAGATGCAACATGAGATTAAGATGTAAGGCATGCCAAATGCAATACAACATGTCATGGCAAGTATGCAAAAGAACTAGCATGTGACAACACATCATGAATCAAACATGCAACAAACATGTGACAAGTAAGCAATGGTGGACTTAAACCATGAAGGGGCAGACCTCAGCCCATCCCAAAACAGTGGCCAAAAGCATCCCAAATGATGGACAAAATGCACAACAAACATGCAAGTCAAAGAGGCCCAAAGTTAAGGTATAACAAAGGGGCATTCTACTACCACTACCCCAAGCAAACATGGCATGAACCATACAACCCAAAACAGAATTCTAACATGCAAAATAAGACCCAAATACCCTTGATATGGCAGCCCCAAAGCCTCAAACATGGGGCTATGCACAATGACCTATTCCTAGCAATGAAAGGCCAACTCTTCAAGGCATGAATAAGATGATAAATGGAGACATGTGAGCATGATATAGGGACTGAAATAGCATGTTAAATGATTCCAAATCATTGAAATAGCCTAACCAATGCATGTTTATGATTCACACATTCAAAGCTCACAAGCCAAAATGTGAAGCAACTATGCCAAACATGCTAAACAAGACCAAATCAGTGGCCAACAGACCTTAAGCATGATAAAATATAGCCAAAAACTTCATAAAGTAAAGCCAAGATATGAGAGCATGGTAGTCAAAAGTCATGGTGCACTTTTAGGCACAAACAAGGGAATACAAAGCAAGTATATTAAGCATGCAAAGGGCCACAAATCCGACCAAAAACACAGACAACATGTGACCTAAATAGCACCAAAAATATCTGATATGGAGCCAAAAACAAACCAAGCATGCATGTTGCTCTTTAAGCCAAAATAAGGATAAAAGATGGACAAAGGGGAGAGGGGTGTCCCTCCCCTATACAAGGCCTCAAACCCTCTTATTTACCACTAAAAATCCACTGGATTTCAGTGGTGAAAAGAACAAAACACTCAAGCAAATGAAGCCTAACAATAGAAGCACCAAAAGGGCCAAATAAGGCCTAAGAGGGTGAGTTCGACCCCAAACCACAAAATGACCTTAATGAAGTATTTAAAGCATGCAAATATAAGACTTTTTCTAGTTATACACAAAGCTCAAATCATTATGCAAGACAGGTAAAAAGCTGTTGCAAAATTGGGGAAACTAAAGCAAAGTAGTTACCCTTGAAGAACACCTCAAGAACAGCAGGTCCAGCCACTCTCTTCTGATCAAAACAAGTCCAAAAACTTAAGAAAAGACCCTCTAAGTCCCTCAAGGTCGAAGTAAGGTGTGGTAGTGTGTCTGTGTTAGTGCAAAACTAAGGCAAAATTGCACTTTTAGGCCACAAAACACACACAAAGGATGAGAGAGAGGGGAATATATATATATAGAGAGAGAGAGTATATATCAGATGTGTATGCATATATTCTCTGGTTTTTTGTTCAAAACTTCTAACCCTTATGAATGGAGAAGAAGAGGGGCTTATATAGACAAAAAGGAGCTTGAAGCTTCTCAAAGAAGCTAAATGAAAAAGGGCAAAGGGTGCAAAGGAGTCAAGGCTTCTAAAAGAAGCTAAGACAGCTGGCCAAGCTTCCCCAAGAAGCTTGGCCAAAGGGGTCACCCTTTTAGAAGGAAAAAGGGGTCAAAGGCTCAAAGCAGCCATCCCCGTGCATGGGGAGTGGTGTTGGTGTGTTCCAGTTGGCACAGCTGGCATACACCAAGCCTGAAGGGGTGCAGAAGGGTCACCGGCTGGCAAAATAGGTCACCGGCCAAATAAAGTGCCGGCCGGCCACAGAGAGTGCCGACCGGCCATTGATAACAAGCAACAATGGCCGGTGGCAACAAGGAAAGGCCGGTGATGTAAAGGGAGGGCCGATGGAGTGTGGGGATGACCAACAAGTCATTCCCTGCCTTCCAAGGCAAAAACATAAGTGTTTGGTGCACAACCAAACACTAAACGAACGAGTTAAGAGATCCCGAGGCAAGACGTGCAGCCGAGGCCTCCGGGAACTCAAAACGAACACTAACAAAGGTGATCACTGAGTGTTCAATCAGTGATGTCCAAGTCTTGAGGACGGTCAAAAATGGGGTGTCTACAAGGCGATAAATGATTAAATTGTAACCTTAGAAAGAAATGATACTTGGGAACTATCTGATTTTCTAAAAGGGCACAAAACCATTGGCATGAAATGGGTTTACAAAACAAAATTGAATGAAAATGGTAAAGCTGACAAGTATAAGGCTCGATTGGTGGCTAAGGGATACAAGCAAGAGTTTGGAGTCGACTATAAAGAAGTTTTTGCCCAGTTACAAGGCATGATACAATCAGATTGGTAATTGCATTGGCAACACAGAATTCATGGCCTATCTTCCAATTGGATGTCAAGTTTGCATTCTTGCATGGAAAGTTGAAGGAACAGGTATTGTTGATCAACCTCCTGGTTATATTAAGATGGGAGATAAGCATAAACTGTATAGATTAAAGAAAGCTCTCTATGGATTAAAACAAGCCGCGAGTGAGGCTTATTTTTTGAAAGAAGGTTTTGTCCATATGAGCACACACTTTTTGTTAAAGTTGGTGATGGAGGAAAAATACTCATTGTCTGCTTATATGTAGATGATCTTATATTACTGGCAATAACAGTGTCATGTTTGAAAAGTTTAAAAAGTCTATGATGGTTGAATTTGAAATGTCTGATCTTGGTATGATGTATTATTTTCTTGGCATTGAAGTGGTGCAGTCTGCCACTGGGATTTTTATTTCTCAAAAGAAGTATGTGCAAGAAATTTTGGACAAGTTTCAGCTAAAGGATTGTAATCCTGTAAGTACTTCAACTGAGTTTGGCTTGAAGCTACACAAAGATCATAGAGGAAAGAAGCTGGACAACACACTCCATAAGAAAATTGTGGGTAATTTGATGTATTTAACTACAACAAGACCTGACATAATGCACTTTGTGAGTCTAATCAGCAGATATATAGAGAATCCAACAGAGCTACATCTTTTAGCTGCTAAGAAAATTTTTCATTACTTGCAAGAACTAAAGATTTTGGGCTGCTCTACAAGAAGGCTAAAAGGTCAGATTTGATTGGGTTTACTGACAGCAATTATGCAAAAGATCAAGATGATAGGAGGAGCACTTCGGGTTATGTTTTTATGCTGGGTACAAGGGTTGTTTCGTGGTCATCTAAGAAGCAACCAATCGTCACTTTCTCCACCATTGAAATTTGTTACTGCAACAGCTTGTGCTTGCCAAGCTTTCTGGCTAAGGAAAATTCTCGAAGAGCTACATTTCAAGCAAGTGAAGCTACGACAATTTTTTGTGACAACAGCTCAATCATCAAACTCTCCAAAAATCCTGTGCTACATGGAAGAAGCAAACATATTGACGTGAAGTATTATTTTTTAAGAGATCTTAGAAATGATGAAGCAATTGATTTGAAATATTGCATAAGTGAAAATTAGGGTTGATATATTTACTAAATCTCTCAGATCTTTTTCTTTTCACAATTTGAGAAAGTTGTTGGGAGTTTGCACTTTGGAGAATCTTGCTTGAAGAAAGTACTGCATAATTAAAATGAAGTCTTAAAACTTTTAGTTTAAGGGAGGGTTTGTTGAATAATTTAGAGTTGCATATTTATTTCTCTGTATTGAGTCAGTCAAAGTTGTCCTAGTCTGTAGGAATTGGTTGTCCTAGTTTTTAGGATTTGATTAATAATGGAGTATTGTTTTACAGGTTGTTTTTATTTACCTAGTCTATAGGAGTTTGTTTTGCATATTTGAGTAGTGTTGTGCAGTGCCTACTTTTATGGTATTTTTTCTGTTATGTATGAGCTTATATAAAGGTAGTTTTATTTGATGAATAAAATCAAGTCCTTAAGTTTCATCTTTTCTACTTATTTAATTCTATTCATACATAGATCTATTTTCTTCTTCTTTATGGTGGTGAAGTTGTTTGATCCATGCGGTCTCATTAATTCTTATTATCCAAGCATGTTATTGAACTGAAGTTCTTACACTTATATGAATTTGACAGTTTTGCAGATTTGAGTATTATGGAATTTTGTTGATTGTTCTCATCAAATTGGTTTGAAATTATAGCATTGAGCTGGATAATAATTTGGGAAAATTTCCATTCAATTGAAGTTTCTAAAAACAATTATAAATCAGTGGTATATTTTATAAATTTTAATAATCAAAATATTAATTTTTTTAGGATAAATTACACTTACCTTTTCAGAGATTTCTGACAAAGACAGGGACCTCTCATGTGGTTTCAATAATTACAAAAACCTCCCCTACTTTAATTGATAATATCAAGATGCTCTCATGTTTTGACTGTCGTTCACACAACTAACAGAAACTGCTGATGTCATCAAAGATAACTACTGAAATGCTGATAATGTCCTCCAGAGTCTTGTTAAGAAAAAGCAATACCCAGATTCAAACAAAGCAATACCTAGTTCAATTGATTTTTCAAATCTCATATATACGAACAGATACATATGTGTATATATATATAAACACATGCAAACATATTTTGATTTTAGCAAAGAAAATAAAATCCAATTAAATTAATTCCTAAATTTGTAATAGATATATGTGTATATGTACACACATTCAAACATGGCAATGACTTTTTTTTTTTTTCCTTCTAAATTTAAGATACACACACATTAAAATTCAAATAGGAACTTGTTTGAATTTCTAGCAAATAATAGAAACCCAATTTAACAATTGAACAAGACGAATGACTAACACAGAACAACTGAGAAGTCATCCAAGACTCACTAATCCATTATATATAGTAGCAATGAAGACAACAAAATAACAAAAAAAAAAAAAAAAAGTTGATAAAAATGGTTATTGAAGTGATCAATCCACATATTCAAACACCTAAGCCCTCAATTCTAGCAAAATTGAGCTTCGATATTATTATTTCATCACACTTAGAAGTAGATCAAGCTTCGATCTTGGTTGAATGTGCACTCCCAACCAAAAATCATAAAGAAATTGGTAGTGACCTCCCAAATTAAAAGTAACCAACTTCCAGCTAAATCTTCAAAATTAAAGAAAATTAAGTACACAAAACCATAGCAATATCGTGTGCTAAAAAAGACAATCAAAGCAAAACTTATATACCATAGTCAAGAATGAAACAAATCAGCTAAAAAATTGGTAGTCATGTCCAAAACAAGAAAAGAAGTAGAACAACAAAATTATGATATATACATAGTATTAGTATATATATACCTGCAATTGGAAGCTATGGTAGTGATGCCATCAATGGTGAAACCCTCAGAGCCAACTAAAACCAAAGACTTGAAATTTACAAAAAATCGAGAAAGTAAGTCAAGACCATTATCGAAAACCAGCATCCTCTTTAAGCGTAGACCCTCCAGATTGATACCATTCTTGGTTATGGTTTTAATCCACGGGTACACAAAGCTTTTCGAATCATGTGGGACCAAATTTAAGTTCGCAAAATGGGGCTTTCCTTTCTACATTAGAGACCTAACTCTAAAAAACCTTTTGATCAACTTCTTCAGACTAATTGCATAATAATTCCCAACGAATACACTTTCTCTGCTGAACCTCTACATCTTATACCATGACTTCCACACCACTGATACCGAATTGCAGTCTTTGTGTGACGTCAAGAAATCAAACACATGCTCTAAGACCTCATCTCGACAATAACCCTAATCCCTCTGATCTTCTCTCTCTCTCTCTCTCTCTCTACTTTTCTAGATCTAGTGATGGTGATAGACAAGCGAGTGCGATGGAAATGAGAGAGGAGAGAGGGTGGCGAAAGAGAGAGGTCACCATTGGAGGAAGGATATTGAGGAGAATAATCACCGGTGGGCTTTGGGATAGCCGGAAGCAATTGTACCAGTAGTGGCCGGAGTGATTATAAGGAGGAAAGCGGAGACAAGAGAGAGAAAGAGAGAGAGAGAAAGAGAGAGAGAGAGAGAGACAGATAGACAGACAGACAGATAGATAGACAAATAGACAGAGCATGGTGAGGTAGGTATGAGAGTGTGAAAGAGAGAAAGAGAGAGAGAGGGGCAGAGCATTGTGAGGTAAGTATAAGAGATTTAGGGATCAAAGGGTGTTTTCGTCTTTTCATGCTTAAATTAAAGGGTAACATGGTCATTTTATATAATCAAGTAATGTCGTTTGTATAAAATTGACGGATTGAGAGAATCTTGATATTGTCAGTTAAAGTAGGGGAGGTTTCTGTAATTATTGAAATCACAGGGGAGATCCCTGTATTTGTTTGAAGCCTCAGGGGAGATAAGTGTAATTTACCCCTTTTTTTTTTTTATGAATACATAATTATTTTGTAAAAAGTCATCTAAATTGTAATTTTCCCTAATAATTTTGTCTTTCCATTGTTACACCAAACTTCCTCATCTTTAAAACTAAATTGTTATTGTTGAAATCTTACATTTCAACAAAACACACCTACTCCTCTTGTGATGGGGGCTAGAAAAATCAAGATAAGCACTTTAATGTACACAAATATAAGGATAAATCACAAATATATTCCTAAGATTTGTTGGGGTACTGAGTATTCTAATAAATAACATATATTAATCACTTGCGAACAAATTCAACTTGGACTAATAAGGGTATTTTTGCATTTATGACCTATCAACCCAATCACATGTATTTGCAGTTGAGGAAAGGGCGGTGATCTATGTATTTTGGTATTACTTTTTATGATCATAGTGAAATAGCAACGATTATAGATAAGGTGTTAATTTTAAGGTCAACCACATAAACTTTTTATTGTTGTATATGTGATTTATAATTTATAATTTGCTTATTTTTTTTGTTTTTCACATTTCATATATCCTTACTAAAGATTCCACTATCCTTAATTATTTCAAAGTTCTCCACCGTATGATCAAGTTAGAGGTGTTTTAGAAAAGTAATTTGGTATAAGGAAGGATCCAAGGAGAATATCCAGCCAGCAAAGAGAGAATCCAATAGTCTAATTCTTTGCTCATTTCCACACTCTCTTCCCCATTGATCATACCAATCATGTTCATCACTTTTTGCCGCTGATCATCCAAACTCTTCTTCAACAACATCAAACTCCTCCATCACCACCTCCTTATCCAATGATCCACCACAATCTCACTACCACCCATTTTAGTTTGTAAATCCAACTTCTCTAACTCTTTTCCCCTGTCTAATTGATTGTTTCGCCTCCAAATTGAACTTTTTTCACACTATGTTTTCTATATTTGGTGATGGTGGTGGTGGAACGAAGGTGGATGTAGAGGTGGTGGCATGATGGTGGTATGGTGATGACGGTGGTGGTGGTTGTGGTGTGGTGATATTAGTAAAATTTTAGATTGAAAAATATTTTCTGTCTTTTAAAAATAGAAAATATTTTTTATCCAAATAAACTTGTTTTCAAATTACTTTTGTTTTCTATTTTACCAAATAAGAAAAAATATGAAAAATATTTTTTGCCTAAACAAACGGTGTGTAAAAGACTATATATTGTTTTGTAATTCTAGCTATTTGAAATATAAGAGTAGCTTGAGACCTAACAGAATGAGAGTGGGCCTCACACTTGGTCCATAGTATGAAGGTTGGGTTGAGCAGATGCTAGGTATACCTGGTAGGAAAAATGGACCAAGCTAGAATCATGCCAGCTTGTGAGGTGCTCAACTTGAATAAAGCACTACACGAATCCTCAGTCTATAGCTTGGGAGTCCTTTGGCTAAAATGATTAACGAATGACTAAGTGTGCAGTGGTGGCAGGAGCAATTGGGACGAGCAAACCATCTCTATCTGGTCTACCACGTGAGAAGTGGATATACTTCAAATTACAAACTTACAAAGTTTATGGTGCTTAAGTATAATAAATCTATCATTTAAGAGGTAGACTCCTAATAGATTGGGTTTATGAATAGAAATTACAAATTCATTAAGACTTTACCAAAGAAAAAGTTAAAAAAGTCACAGGGTTCATCTAACAAAAAGGTAATATAATTCTAAGTACTCAAACTCTCTATGCTTTCCTTGATTTTGATCCTAAAAGTGTAACTTAGGAATCGAAAGGGTTTTTCTGACATACACCTATCAATAGTTGATTTGACTTGATCACAAAGTGTTTACTTGTAAAGAAATTTATTGTCTGTACATTAATTATAATATTTTAAAATTTAAATTTATTTTATTAAAAAATTATATAATATATTTTGTATATAAATATTTTTAATAAATATAAAGAGAGGAGAAGGTTGAGAAAGATATGTTCAAGATGCAGGGGATGTAGAGGTGGACACGTCACTTGTTTAATATTTGTCAACTAGCCGGGTATATGTCATTGACAAACCTTATAAAAGTGGGGATAACATTTACCGAGTAGTTAGGGTTGCAAATGAGTCGAATTGAGTTTTGTTGAGTTTGAATTCGGTTCGTTTGCTTATTAAGTTTGTTTATTGAGTTTGAGCTTGGCTCGATAAGTAACTGGGTTTGAGCTCAAGCTTGGCTCGGTTTGATAAGATTTTTTATAATATTATTTATATTAATTAAATAAAAAATATTATTTATATTATTTAATATATAAATAATATATTTATTATATAATTTAAATAAAGATAAACAAGTCGAACTTATACGAGTTTGAACTAGAGCTCGACTCACTTACTAAACGAGACTTTGAGTTCGAGCTTGGCTCGTTTACTAAATGAGCTGAATCAACTCAAGCCGAGCCTATTCGTGAACAATTTGGTTCATTTGCAGCCCCATGAGTGGTTAATACAACAAAATCGAGTCAATTTATTAGTCTGTTTTAGAAAGAAAATTATAAAATAGTCTTGGAGAATCACGTGATCATATTTCTCATCAATTATTATTTATTATGTCTTCTCATATTTTTTAATCACCAAGCACAAATAATTAATATGCTATCTTCTGTATCAATCATATTACTGTAAAGTATTACATAACCGTACTCTGAAACTACCGAATAATCCCGTTTTAGAATATTGTTTTGTATCAGTTGACGTATGACATTTGTCTTTTTATTTTTTATTTTTTTTATGAAGACATTAAAGTGAAAGGATTTATTTTTTTAGCCAATCAAATTTAAATTGAAATATAATTTTTTAAACTTGACTCCTCCAAAAAGGTTTTTAATTTAGATTTGCCTTCTCTCGAATTCAATCCAATCATTGATGGGAGAAATTATTTGAGCCCATGAAATTCATTACAATTTTATTTTGATGATCTAAATTGTTTATTTTGTTAAATTTTTTGTGTATTTCATCTACATAAAAAAATTAGGTCGATCCGATAATCATAATTTATTTAATTTATTCCATTCGTTTCAAAAAAATGAATAACAAATATGTCTATAAAAATAGATATTTTTTTTTTGATAATAAACGATAAATTACGAATATCGAATTGATTTTTTTTTTTAATGTGAATAATATACACAAAAAAAATCTAATAAAGTGAAATCTTATAATCCTAAATAATTCCTTCCAATTTAGGTCATAGATAGGGGTGCAAATTTGGTCCGGCCCACTGTTGCGTCGTGCGGGCTCCTGCAAAAAATTAGGTCAGGCCAGCCCATTTGCACAAAATTGCAGCCGAAGCTCGATGGGTACTTGGGCAAGACAGGCCTCGGGCTAGGCCACTGGGCCTGGGTCTGGGCTTGACCATTTTTTAATTTTTATATTTTTTCCCACCAAAAATGATATTAGGCCCAACAAGCCAAGCCTTGAGCGGGCCGATAGGTCGAGCCTAGAAGGCCTGACTTCGAAGCAGACGGCGCAGGCTGAAGCCTAGGGTAACAAAAAAATAAATCTGCTAAAAAAAACCAATTTAGAGAATACTATTGATCTTCTTAAAGATGTGGTTTAAAAAGTAAGATTTGCATCAAACCAAGCAAGATCTACTTGAAAGTCAGTTATCCTTCTCCCTACTGCCCAATTTCACCACCATTGTCGCCAGACTTTGGACACTACTAGAAGCTAGAGTTGAGAAGAATGTACATCCATAATGATATAAGAGAGGGCTTGAGAGAGGAGGGAACCATCGTGGGTGTCGAAATCTAAAAAATTTATGCCGAAATCAAATGGGAAAACTTTCAACACTCCTATTTTAGACATAAAGTCCAAATTTACACTCTAAAACTGCAAATTTATATTCTAAGAGAGAAGAATGATAGGAACAATACACTTTCATTAATCTGAATTGATATACAAAAGTGACACATGCGATATACGTTCATAAATAGTTCATCTTGAATCTACAGCATGTGTTACAAGTAGTAAAGAGGAATGAAAGCTAAACAAATAGTTATATGCCCTGAAGGCTTACACCTTTCCAAGTCATTACTTGGTTACAACAAAAGTGAGACTAGCTCAATACAAATAAAGCCCTTGGCTATATAAAAGAAAATACAACAAAAGAAAGATCTTGCTCCAAAGTCCCTCTAAGCTATTGCCTTGGCGGAGGCATATCACCAATACCTGAAAATGGTTTTTCCCAAATAGGGTGCCCCACAGTCCAGTAAAAACAATCTAACATAGTGTATGAGTCATAACCAAGATATAAGTAAAGTGTGCATATACAATGTCCGTAGTAAAATCATTCATGTTTTACAAAATCATAATGTGCCAAGTTTTATATCCCAATCCTTGTTATCTCAATTTCATCCACATCAATTTATTTTGTTTCAATGCATGAACCAATTTCTTTTATTTTCCAAACAACCCAACTGAGACTACAAGTTAGTAGTTCTCAAACCAACACAGACACTTCAATTTTCCATTTTACGAAAATTTTGTCCGCGGGAATCGGCACCCATGTATACGCGCGGTTTCGAGACTTTTACCCTAGACACATATGAGAACTTAATTTAATGGAATCCATTTCCTTTTTTCTCCCAAACATGGAGTACATCCCCTTTCTCCTCCCAAATATCATACATATACAATGTATTTAAAACATAGTCATATCAAATGACAACCAACAAGAGATTAGTTTCAATTCACCAAATCCTCATGCAGTTTCTATAATAATCATAGCTATCCTCCACCGACAGCCCAATATAGATATTTCTAAATAGATATACAATCTCAAGACAGATAGTTTATTCAAATTTTCGTAGGTGTAAGGTAATACATCTCCAATTCCACCATTTATATCAACATCCATCCAATTTCACATTTACAATACTAATTTGGGCGACAAATGTTTGGAAACTAAGTGTAGACACCCCATTTTTGACCGCCCTTACGACTTGGACGTCATCGCTTGCACACCCAATGATGAGTTTATATACTTGTTAAGTACTCGAAGTCCTCAACGGAAAACCACAGTTTTGAGCCTTCAAACCTTACACACCTGTTGCCTTACTTTTGGACCAAACCCAGTGATTTTCATGCCTGCAACCTCTTGTGGCCTGCCGGCCACTACTTTTGGTTGCCAGCCATAGATGTCTTTTGCAGATATTTTGTGACAGCTATGTCAGTTGTTTGCACAGATGCTTGCATCTGCTCCTACGTGTATGGATGGATGTTTCTGAGGGAGGTTCATATTTCTCTATATATAGAGGACCTCCTCTCTTGCTTTAGAGGTTAGAAAAATTTTGAAGCAAAATGTTTCCTCTCTCTCTACAATTCTCTTTCTCTCTTGTAAAGTTCTTCACCTATATACTCTTCACCTTTGCCTATACTTTTGAGTCGGGGTAATTTTGAGCCTAGTTTGAGCTCTTAAGGGTGTGTTTGTGTGGTTTTATTGCCTAGAATTGGTTCTCCTCTTCAAGAGGTATAAAGCTTTGCCTCTTTACTTGTTTTATTTACTCTTCTTATTACTATTTTCCAACTATTTTTGGGTTGTAAAAACTCTATATTTTTGGGTTGAAAGTTGGGTTTTAAAGCCAATAAAGGTTGAGGGGTGGTTCACCATTCTTTACACCTTGTTTTCAAGGCCTTTACCCTTGTGTTTCCCACCCTTACACTCTCTCTTTTTGAGATTTTAAACACTGATTTTAAAAGTTATTTCAGTGACTAAAATCATGTTTTAAAGTCCAAAATTGGAAGGGTTAGCCTTCCCTCCTTGTGTTTTGCTCACTAGCCTAACATGCTCCATGTTTTAGCTTATTATTCTAGCCTTTTTTGGGTCTTAATTCTAGCATGTGTTTAGAACTTATTTAGCACTGTTTTGGGACTTTTTTTTAGTGGTCATTGCATTTGAGCCTTATATTACATGCTTGTAGTGTAATTGTCCTCATAAGTTTGGTGTTTTAAGTCTTAGACACCACCTTATTTGAGTTGATTGCTTTTATTTAGTGTTTTTCTTACTTATTCTCACCTTTAATCACCTTTGCAACCTCCATCCTTTCTTTGCTTTTACTTTGCTTTGGAAGTGGTTTCAAACTATTTATTTGTCTAAGCATGAGATTGAGGTGTCATGCTTAATGGTTTAATCCCTTTGGGGGTTCATTACCAATGGTATGATATCTCTTTCATGCCCAAAACAACATTTGTTTGAGCTCTCTTTCCATTGGAGGACTTAAAATTCACTTGTGGACTTAATTGAGTAAAGAATTGAAAGGTAAGTAAAATGGAGTAATAAAATTGGTGAATAAAAAAAGGTACAAGATAATAACTTGTTTGGGTTCAATCGTACATTAATGGAATCCTTGAGTCTTGAGACGTTTCATACTCATTAGTGATGAAAACAGTTCAAGATTCATTGTCAAGTACTTCTCTTGATCATTCATGATAGGGAGGTGGTTTTGAGAGCCTTATTTTGTTGCATTTATTGAACTTGCACACTTTGGTTCATAGGCCATCATGCAATGAAATTGCATAGATTGATGGTTTGTGAATCAAGTTTTACTACTCCTTTGAGCTGTTCGAATGATAAGGAGGGCTAAATTATGCAAACGAACGCTTGAGAATACCCTGTCCCTGCTCTGTTTACTCTCTGTTGCAGCAGAACAATCCAGTCATCAATGGCCGGCAGGCCATCTGCCAACCACTAGTGCAAAATCCAGTAGTGTACTTTTGAAGCAGAACATAGTTGGTCTGGAGGTGGAAAACAGTGTAAGTGTTCTACTGTGCAACAGAGGCTTCTTGGAAGCAAAACAGTGGCCTTTTCCGGGTGAAAAACGCATTCATGCATGAGCCCTCCATCGATCCTCAGGATCTGAGTTGTAATAATATTAGTGTTGTGCTTAAAGTAATGGCTTTATAATTTATTAGTTAGAATAGCTAATTTTGTCTTGTTATAATTAATTAGCTAGATTAGTTAATTAATTTGTTGTAATAATTGGTTAAGTAGTTTAGCTAAATTATTCATTTGGGTTTGTAATAGTTAAGTAATTAGCTTAGCTTTAATTAGTTAGCTAGTTAGTTCATTCAGACCCTCCTATGTGAGGGTGCAATGTTGTAATAATGTGCATGTCTTCCAACCCCACGTCTTTCTCTCTTTTATTTACTTGCTTACAATTGTTAGTTTAAGGCATCATGTTTCTTTTAGCATACTTCATGTTTGCATCCACTTGTTTTGCATGTACCGAGGCTCGGCACATCATTCTAACTCGCATTGTCATTTAAATACTTCTTTGAATACGTGCTTAAACTGCATGCTATCAAATTGAGTCATATGCCATAATTAGTAGCCGAGCCTATTAGCTGCATCTCGCATATGTTGCATTAGCCATATTTCATAAGTTAGGGGTCATACATTTTTTAAACTAGGTTCTTTTTTGGCTTAGAGTACTAGGTGAGTATTTTTGTGCTTTAGCATATTGCATGAATGTGAGTGTTTCCATGTTTAGCATGCATACCATGAGGCTAAGTGCTTAAGTGATAAATTTCTTGAATGCCTATGATGAAGGCTAATTGCTTGAATTGGAATAATTTGAGTAATGTTTATATGCAATCATTTTTTTTAAGTGGTACATATTCGAAACGATTTTCAAAACAAACATGAATCAAGTGTTCCAATTCTTGCAATTTAGTCTATACTTGTGTGTGTGCACAACACATAGTAAGCTAGCTAATAATCGGAACAAGAGCATATAATGTAGATAAGAATCACATCATGATTAGTAAAGGCCGATCTTTGATCGGGCGAGCAGGGGTGCTCAATTCATGACCTTCCCCTCTGGTACCTAAGTTCTCGAGCCGAGACAAACTTGATGATGATGAACACGTGGCCTTTGGCACGAGTCATGGGTTTCTTAAATTTTCTAAAAATATTTAGGTGGCAACTCTGTATCTGGCAAAGTAGTCTATTTTTGGCATTTTTGGTTGAAAATCGATTTTCTAAAAGATTTGCTAGATTTGGATTCTTTGGTGTTTATCTATTTCACATTGCACTTATGAGATTAGATTCAGAACCGCGGGAGTCCGATATTGTAGGGCTATTCGTCTTCCGAAAGGGGACATGAAAAATTTGAGCTACAGTTTCTGGCCACTCCACTAGGGAAAGTAGAGAACTTGACTTAAACTTCATGATGTGAAATTTTATGTACACTTATATGTTTCTTTGTATTACATTTGCATTGGTGCGCTTAAGTCATTATGTTTGCCATCTGCTATTCCTGGACAGTTTGCCAGAAGCTTGCTTAAAAGCTAGCCAAAAGGCTGACCGGTCACGGGCTCTGCCATGATGGGAACGTAACCCTTGGATCTAGACTACTGATGTACTGTTTGATCCTTCTTTTACTTCTCAGTGTTTGGTGTGAGAGGTATATTTAGTAGTCTTGCAGAAGTACCCTTCTGACCATTTGTCCTAGTTGCATATCGAAAAGCCATAGAGACTGTTCCAAATTAGGGCAGGATGTCGACCCTTGTGCAGGATTGTGTGAAATTGCTTTGTTTGAGTAGTGAACCTTAGTTCCTGACGAAACTAGGACAGGGTAACCTTTCCTCCTTATTGGGGTGTTTTGGCTCTCACTTAATTGGTATGTGCTTTACAGTGAAACTGTACAGAAATGTGCATATCAGTTGCGAGTTTGGTATTTGTTTTGGGGGCAGAATTTAGTGTTGAGTGTAGTTCTACAGCTTTAATTACATCTGTGTTGGTAACATCATTAGCTGAGGTGTTATGTGGTTTCTGATTACTGCTTTCTTTTTACTTTATTTCTTTTTGCTAGGTAGTTTAACACCATAGCTTCAGAAAGTTCGGATATCCCCCAAGTACTCTGGACCCGAGTCAGAAGGCTTTGCAAAGTCAGGGATCTTGTTCGGGCACATCTTGTGTTTACTTCACTCCCATCGGTTACAAGACGGAAGAGAGTTAGGCAGAGTTCACCAGTCCAGTTTTTACAACAGTTGCCCCTCAATTCACCTGTATCCAGTCAGGTTCAGGGACAGTCTTCTACTTCCAGTCCAGTACGAGATTACTCGCCTATCCCGATGACACAATATCCCCCAGTTAGTATGGAGGAATTGATCCATCATATTCAGCAAACAGTTGAAACCCTACAGCAAGATGCTGCTCGTCAAGCCAAGGTCATAGCCGTCAAGCTGAGGTAATAAACAGGTTACAACAACAACAACCACAACCGGTAGTAGCCTCTGCATCCCATGTGCCTCCCATGGGTATCCCAGCACCCGGAGCCACTGCCCATACTGCTAATGTTCAAGAAAATCAAGGCAATCCGACAGAGCCGATCCCAGCACAAGCCTCCAAAGCACCTGTGTATCAAACTGAGGCTTCATTTAAGTTTGAGGTGGACTCAACTGCACTTAAGGTTAATAAACTGGAGAAGCTTTTCAAGAGAGCACAAGGTGTTGACTCCATCCTCGACATAGAGGACGGGTATACCGACTTTGCAGTGACATTGCCAGATTGGTTCAAAATGCCGCACATCGATTGATTCGACAGCTCAAGAGATCCCATGGTTCATCTAAGGATGTTTTCGGACATCTTGTGGCCGATGAGCCTGACCAGATTACAAAAGCTGTCTCTCTTTGGCCGTACCATGTTTGGTATAGCGGCCATTTGGTATACGAAGTTGGAGGATTCTATTAAGAAAAATTGGGAGGAAATGGCCGAGGCCTTCATTGCTTAGTACTTGTATAACACATAAATTGAGGTCACAACTCGTGATCGCGAGGTAACGCGCCAAGAGCCGAAGAAGGGCTTCTCAAAATTTGTGACGAGGTGGAGCGCTGAAGCTTCAATGATGACCACAAGGCCTTCCAAGAAAGATCAAATAAGGATGGTAGTCCGCAATCTGCACGGGAAGTTGTTACAGAAGATGATTGTCTTACCTCTGTTCACATTCACCGAGCTCCATGAGATTGGGGTGCAAATTGAAGATGCCATGAAACAAGGGTTGATTATAGATGAGAAAGAGCAGGCAAAAAGGCCTTTTGTGCGTAGTTCCAATGCTACCACCAGTGGTAGCACAACTGCGAGGATGTCAGATGTGAGCGTTGTCACCACCACAACCAAGATTGCCAATCCCTTTGCCAACACAACTCCACAAACTTCAGCCAATCCTACCCGATCCCAAAGGACTTTTACTCAACTCTACATGACCCTATCTCAAGCTATGAAGGTGCTAGTCAAAAAAAGACACCTCAAACCATTAGAACCCCACCCATTACTTGATCCCCTTCCACCCAAACACAACCTAGCAAAATGCTGCTCGTTTAACCAACAACATGGTCATGATACCGACCAATGCTTCCAACTGCGTTATGAGACTCAAGACTTCATCGACAACAAGGTAATCGCACCACCCCAGAAGCCAAATGTAACTGCAAACCCACTCCCGGCCCATAATCAAGTTCCTCCACCTTAAAAATTTAAACTTGATCCGCGTACAGGCTATCCCCTATGACCCCAGCGCATATATTACCCCTTCCCACCTACCAAGACCAACGTTGTTCATTCCCAAAAGCATAGATCTGTGCAAGATGGTCATGTCCGCACTTCAACCTAAGCTTGTGGTAGTGACAGTTGCAGTAGAAGGGAGGTTGACCTTGGAGGAATGTATGAGTCCATTGCCAAAGAGCTCTGAGGACTTGCCTAATAGGGTGCATGATACAAGTTGCTACATTGTGCCAACCGGTCAAGTCAAGCTTGGATTGGCGTTGCCAACTATGGCAGAGGTTAATGTGGTTAAGGAAGACAACCCGAGCCAGGGGTTGGATAATTTGGTAGAACTCGAAGAGGATTTAGACAACCTGCAGTTCTTTGATGAATAGGATCAAGGGGATGTGCAAATTAGATGGTTTGATTTGAATAGATCAACTGACAACTCTAGGTGGGCGAGTAATGAGCTAGATAAGGAGGAAGAGACTGAAATAAAATCGGGGGAAAAAGAGGCAGGAATTACTACAGTGGCCGAAATGGTCGATGAGAAGAGAGAGCTGCCGGAGAATGCTGGCATAGAAAATTCAGCTTAGGAACCAGGCGCTGTGAGCACTGCGGACACAGAACATGAAGCTGCACTAAAGCAGTTTGAACGAGAGAGGATTGAAGACAACCAGAAAGCAGTACTGGCGTAACATCCTGTGGGGGATACCTATAATGTGAAGGTGATCCAAATGGAGCCGGATAACTATTTATTGGCTGCTAAAGGCGTATGGTGGGACGATGATGATCTACATCAAGCCCACATCGACGAAGATTAGGGTGAGTGCCTTCCAGACAACATGTGGTATGCTAAAGAAATAGATCACATGACAAGAAGTGGGCGATATTTTAAGCCACCGCAGTTAGATCAAGCTGACGCATCTAGAAAAGACAGAGTGGTCAAGAAACAAAAAGAGAAGCAGCTGGAAGAAGAGACAGCGTTGAAGCAGCTTAAGAAAATCCAAGCTAACATCTCAATTTGGGGTCTTCTCATGGCCTCTCAGGTACATGGAAAGGCAGTACTGTCAGCAATGGACAAGGCTAAATTGTCCATTGACACTACCCCCGAACAACTTGTGGAATTAGTCTTCCCAGGTGGTGCTAGGCCAACCCTAACCTTTTCTGACAAAAGAACTACCGCTGGAAGGCTCAGCTCACAACAAACCCTTGTACATATGTGTTGAGTGTAGGGAGAAATGGGTACCGATGGTGTTGATAGACACCGGTTCGGCCATCAATGTCTGTTCTTCCCATACAGCTTATGCAATCAGCCTTAGACCAATAGACTTTGTGCCCATAACCCAAGAAATTTGGGCATATGATAATATGAGCAGGGAGGTCATGGGCACGGTGCAAATCAGAGTCTAAGTGGGCCCACCTGCGCAGGATGTCGAGTTCTATGTCTTGGATGTGCCGGCCACCTTTAATTTACTACTAGGAAGGCCCTGGTTGCATCATGTGAAAGCTGTCTCCTCAACTCTCCATCAAATATTGAAGTACCCTCATGGGGCAAGAGTGGCTATTATTTTTGGGAATTCATCCATTCACCCACTGCCAGAGGTAACTATGCTAGTGTTGGAGATCACCCATGGTGAGGAGGATGTATTCCTTTCAAGGTTCACTCTGGCTGAAGCCTGGGTAGTACAGATCATTTTGGCCATATATGAGGGCATGTATGTCAGTGCCCAGTTTATCTATTTCATGAACAAACTGCAGTATATGCTAGAAATGGGACTCGGAAGAAGTGGCTGAAAAGGCGTGGCAGCATTGACAAATGTGCCACACAACCCACATGCGTTCGGATTGGGCTATGTGCCCACCAAAAAGGATTGGACCAGGAAGATAAAAGAGATGAAAGGCAGAACCAAAGCCAAGCAAGCCAGGAAACACTATGAGCTCATCCACAGGCCAATCTAGGGAACGTTGAATGGCCGCTTTGTTCGAGAGGGAGAAGATTTCCCTTTTTGCAGTTTTCCTGAGCCCTGGATGAATTCCTCGAATCAGCGTGTCCTCGGGTTCGAGATCTTTTTTGACCTGTAGCTACAGAACAATGATACTGAGGAAAAGACCGAACCAAGTACTGAAGTTGAACAGAGCATGGAAAATGACTCAGACAATAGCGAACTTGGGGTAGGGGCAACACTGGCTTGTCTCCTAATAGATCTTGCGGCTGACTTAGAGAACTTGGGGGATAACCTTACCATCTCCATGATCGGGGAAGAACCGAGTGTGAACCCAACCAACAGTATTTTGAGTGCATCAGAGGCACTATCTCTCATCTAACAGCTGGAGGAAGGCTATCAGTCCAGCTCTGAGTCGGGTGATGAGCTAGAATCTGATTCCATTGAGTCTGTGGAGTCAAGATTAGATTCCAGTTCTTCTGAGTCTGAGTCTGGTATTTCTAGGGGTGGTAACCCGGATACCAAAGTCCTGTCTAGGTCTTCAGTCAGCTTTTTTTTTTTTTTTTTTTTTGAGTCTGTAAGTGAAGATATGGACCTTTTGAATGAGAACTTTGCGAATTCTGTGCACTTCTCTATGCCGTTGGTTTATTGCATTGACCAAGATTTTCAAAATTTTAATGAAAACGAAGAGGAAGGAATTCCTTTGGTTTTGAAAAACTTGATTAATCAAGAGGAGAAGAGGTTTGCTAAACCCTGTGTTGATGAAATCATTGCCATTAATGTGGGTTCTGAGAAGGCTCCGCGTCTGGTCCAGATTGGGTCCACATTGTCATCGGAGGAGCGCGAGCGCTTAGTCGCTTTGTTAAAAGATTTCAAAGATGTTTTTGCATGGTCCTACGAAGACATGCCTGGAATCGATCATGAGATTATATAGCATCAGATCCCTCTTGACCCTGAGGCCTAACCAATCAAGCAGAAGTTGCATAGAATTCGCCTGGATTGGGCCTTGAAAATTAAGGAAGAGGTCACCAAGTAGATCGAGGTAAGTTTCTTATTAGTAGCTGAATATCCGACTTGGTTGGCCAACATCGTCTCAGTGCCGAAAAAGAATGGTAGAATCTGGATGTGTGTGGACTTCCGGAACTTGAACAGAGCCAGTCCGAAGGATAACTTTCCTTTGCCACACATTGATGAGTTAACGGATTTCACTGCGGGCCATGCAATGCTATCCTTTATAGACGAGTTTTCCGGGTACAACCAGATTCTGATGGCGCCCGAGGACAGAGAGAAGACCGCATTCACTATGCCGTGGGGTACCTATTGCTATCGGGTTATGTCGTTTGGGCTAAAGAATGTCGGGGCTACCTATCAGAGGGCCGCAACCACCATTCTGCATGATATGATCCACAAAGAGGTTGAGGTGTACGCAGACGACATGATTGTCAAGTCCCAAGAAAGAGAGGGCCATTATACCACCTTGGAGAAATTCTTTCAATGGATCAGAGAATACAGATTGAGGTTAAACTCGTAGAAATGCACCTTCGGCGTAACGGCAGGGAAAATGCCGGGCTTTTTGATTACACAGAAGGGCATTGAAATAGATCCTTCCAAAATCAAGGCCATCTTAAAAATGCCACCACCAAGGACTAAAAAGGAGGTGCGAGGCTTTCTGGGTAAAGTGCAATTCATAAGACGATTTATTTCCAAATTAACCTTAACTTGTGAACCATTATTTGGTCTCTTGAAGAAAGGGAAGAAATTCCAATGGGATGATCGATGTCAATTTGCCTTTGAGCACGTTAAGCAGTATCTCCAGAATCCGCCTGTGTTGTCGCCACCAGAGCCAAGCCTTTGATTTTGTACTTGTCAGTAACAGACACGGCCATGAGATGCATCCTCGCTTAGGAATCTGAAGATAGGGTGGAGAAAGCCATCTGCTACTTGAGTAAGAAAATGCTGGATTATGAGACCTGCTATGCTTTGTTAGAGAAAGCTTGCCTAGCCTTGGTATGGGCTATCAGGAAGTTGAGGCACTACTTGTTAGCTCACTCTGTAATCATGGTTTTGAGATTAGATCCCATCAAATATCTCTTTGAGAAACCAGCGCTTACAGGTAGGCTAGCCCATTGGTTGCTTCTTCTCTCCGAATTTGATCTCAAATAGGTCATCTGCAAGTCGGTCAGGGGAAGAGCTGTAGCGGAGTTTCTGGCAGACTACCCAGTAGAAGAAAATGAGGCAGTGGAATACTTGTTCGCAGATGAAGCCATTCTGCAAATCGAGGAGGAAACTTGGATAATGTACTTTGACAGAGCGTCCAATCAGTACAGTTATGGGATAGGTGTGTTGTTGATAGCACCCGACAACTCCCATATACCTTTAGCCTTCAAACTCCAGTTCAAGTTGTCTAATAATGAAGCAGAATATGAAGCGTGTATTGCTGATTTAGAAGTCACCCTGGAACTAGGGGCAAAAAGATTAGATGTTATCGGGGATTCGAACTTAGTTGTTTCTCAAGCGAATGGAGACTGGAAAGTTAAAGAAAAAAAGATGAAGGTTTACTACCAGATCCTGGATGTTCTGATTTCTAGGTTTGGAAAGCTGACTTTCATGCATCTATTGAGAGAGAACAATAGGTACGCTGGTGCTTTAGCGACTATATCTTCTATGGTAGACATCCCACTTGGAGTCCGGATGTGTCTGATTATCATCGAGCAGAAATACACACCGGCTTATGAAACTATCACCGCGATAGATGAAGTGCAAGACAAAAACCCCTGGTATTATGATATTTGGAACTTCTTAGAAAAGGAGATTTATCCACTAGGTGAAAATGCCAAGGAAAAAAGGGCAATACGGCGAATAGTCATCCCATTTATCATTTGCGGAGGTAAACTGTATAAAAGAGGTCATCTAAGAATGCACAAGTTGTGTGTTAAAGAAGAGGAATCAAAGAGCCTGATATAGGCCATCCATGGAGGAGAGTGCGAGGTGTACATGAACGGAGTGATGCTAGTCCGAAATATTCTCAGGCAAGGTTACTACTGGTCCACCATGGAGGAGGATTGTATTGGTTTTGTTCGGCGATGCCACAAATGCCAAATTCACACTAATCACATGAACATCCCGCAATCAAAGCTGTGAGTTATGGCTGAGTGTCAGATAACAGAGGCGGACTAGCAACAGAGCAGATTTGAGGAGTTAATGCTGTTTGATGAAAGAAGGCTGAAGGCATTGTATCATGTTCAGGGCTACCAACGTAGAATTGCTAGGGCTTTTAACAAGAAAGTTAAGTCCCGAAATCTTAAAGAAGGGGACATGGTGCTAAAAGACAACCGAACTCCTATTCATGACAATAGGGGCAAGTTTAGACCCAATTGGACTGGTCCTTACATCATCAAAGCTATCTAGTCGGGTGGAGCTGTTATTCTCATGGACTTAGATGGCCTAGAATTTTCACAACCGATCAACATGGACAAGTTGAAGAAATACTATCCCTGAGAGGCTCACTAGGCCGAAAACCTGGAAGGGCGACTTAGGCAAAAGGTAGAGCATGAAAAATTAGAAATAAAGAAAAACTGAGCTCGCAAGGTTGAAAACCCTAAAGGGCGACTTTGGCACAAGTTAGAGCGTAAAATGAGAGATTAATACTCAAGTGAACCTAAACTGAACTACGTAAGGCCTGATTCCCATCTTCGGGATACGTAGGCAACTTCATTTTGAAGTTCGGCTGTAATCATCTCCAACTTAACTGTCTTGTCCATGTGTCTGATCAAGCCATCTTTGTCTGTTCTCTACCTAGGAGTTTGGTTGTGATCTTCATTCTGGGAAAAAGAGCTGGTTACAATGCAGAGCAGTGGTATTCAAGCAGGGGGATTTATGATCTTTTGATTTGGTGTTGTACATCTTGAGGATTGATTCCGTGCGTGTCAGGTGGTGATCCTTTTCGAAAATGGTTTTGGAAAGTTTTAATAAAAATTGATTTTGTTCAAAATTTTACCTTTTACAACTTAGACCATTTTTGGACCAAAAGAAAAAATTTTAGTGCTCACAACTTTAATTTCATTGATTTCAACATAAAGTTCTCCAACTCTCCGATACAAATCAAAAATGCTTTTATTATATCGAAAAAACTTGAAAAGAAAGGTCAAAGCAATAAACTAGGGGCATAGAAGAGTCAAGTGCTCCTGCAGAGTCCAGTTCTAAATAGGTCATGCCTGAACTTTTAGGGGCGGGTTTGGGGCTTGACACCCGTGCTAGTTCCATAAGTTTTCACAACTCACACTGGTCCCTCCCAAGGTGTTTGAGGTGTTTCCCGGGCCGTCTTGTGGCTGTTGCATGATTTTGGCCTCCGATGGCCTATTTTCAAGTTTACGTGTGAAAAAGTGTATTTTTTGACTTATTTTTCAAACCAGGAGTCCCATGCTAGTTCCATAAGTTTCTAGAACTCACATTGGCCCCGTCCGAGGTGTTTGAGGTTTTTCCCGAGCTGTCTCGTGGCTGTTGCATGATTTTGACCTCCGATGGTCTATTTTCAAGCTTAAATGTGAAAAAGTGCATTTTTTGACTTAGTTTTCAAACCAGGAGTCCAATGCTAGTTCTGTAAGTTTCCACAACTTACTGTTGTCCCTCCCGAGGTGTTTCAGGTGTTACTCGGCCTGTCTCGTAGCTGTTAGACGATTTTGGCTCCCGAAAGCATATTTTTAAGCTTAAGTGTGAAAAAGTGCAATTTTGGACTTAGTTTTCAAATCGGGAGTCCGGTGCTAGTTCTGTAAGTTTCCACAACTCACATTGGTCTCCCCTGACATGTTTGAGGTGTTTCCTGGGCTGTCTCGTGGCTGTTGCACGATTTTTCCTTCGATGGCCTATTTTTAAGTTAAGTGTGAAAAAGTACATTTTTGGACTTAGTTTTCAAACCGGGTGTCTCGTGCTAGTTCCGTAAGTTTCCACAACTTACTTTGGTCCCTCCCGAGGTGTTTGAGGTGTTTCCCGGGCTGTCTTGTGACTGTTGCACGATTTTGGCCTCCGATGGCCTATTTTCAAGCTTAAGTTTGAAAAAGTGCAATTTTGGACTTAGTTTTCAAACCGGGAGTCCCGTGCTAGTTTCGTAAGTTTCCACAACTCACATTGGACCCTCTCGACATGTTTGAGGTGTTCTCGGGCACGCCCATGACGAAGTCCTCAAATCACAACATGCCATCGGGGTCCATCACGTATGTCCATGGATGGTGAGTAGCTGGGTCAAACAGCCTCACGCTCAATGGTAGTAGCTTAGGCTTGTGCTCGGGAGGATAAATCTCCTCAGCTGCAATGTCGACAGCGATGTCTTTCGCCGCTCCACTAGCCTCATCTGGCACTGGTACCTCATAGGGGGGCCCATCATGTAGAATGTCATCCTCTATGAGCAATATGGTAGTGGTAAGAGAAAATGAAAGAAAAATGAGGAAAATAGGTAGAAAACCCAAAAAATCAAACCCTAGGAGGGAGAGAAAAAGAGAGAAAAAGTCAAAATTCGAGAAAAAGTGCAAAAACCAAGAAAAACCAGTGAGAAATGAGCCCAAAACAATGAAAAGCCCAAAAACTCAACCAAAACAAAATCCAATCGATTCAAAGTGCAGAGGAGTAAGAGGATTTTACGAAAAAAGTCACGTGGATAGTTGGACAACACGTGTAGGGTGGAAATCTAGAGAGAGAGAGAGAGCGCCTAGAGAGACAGGGAGGGTGTTTTTGGATGTGTAGGTATGAGAAAATGAGGCTTATGTTGTGTTTTAAAGAAACTACGAGCCAAATTGTTGAAACTTTGGTCGGGTGGTCAGCCGTCCCATTTTTATGGTCGGTTGACCCCTCTTCTGGTCCAGAGTTGAATTTTGTTGTGGTCTTGCCCAATTTGTGCGTGAGTGGTCCTATTTTTATCCTGAGAAGGAAAATTGGAGAATTTGGGTTGGTTTTGGATTTTGAAGATCCCGAGATTGTGTTCCGGTTACATTATTCCAAGTCCCGCTATTTCTCCGATGCATGAATATGCCCCAATCTTAAGTCGAAGCAAGTTCTATCCTTTTATAAGCATTTGAGGACCTCCAAACTGTAAGCTAGAGATCCTTTTGAGGTGTTTTCAAAATACCACTTTCTATTTATCTTTTCAATTCTGTTGTCTATTATGTTGCATAGAACATGCATTGTATCATATTTCATATCAATTATATCGCATTATGTTACATCTGTATGCATCATACCTTTTGTGTTCCCCCTTATCACCTGAGTGTGATTTGGCTTGCACCCTCCACCTTCTATGTACAAAGTGTAGTTTGGCATGGAACTCTTCCCCTTTCTACGCGAAGCGTAGTTTGGCTAGTACCCCTTCCCCTTATCACGTGAGTGCGATTTGGCTTGTACCCCTCCCCTTATCACATGAGTGAGATTTGGCTTGCACCCTTTACCCTCTCTGTGCAAAGCATAGTTTAGCATGGAGCTTTTCCCATCTCTGTGCGAAGCGTAGTTTGGCTAGTACCCCTTCCCTTTATCGCGTAAGTGCGATTTGGCTTGTACCCCTCCCCTTATCACGTGAGTGTGATTTGGCTTGCACCCTTCACCCTCTCTGCACAAAGAGTAGTTTGGCATGAAGCTTTTCCTCTCTTTGCGTGAAGCGTAGTTTGGCTAGTACCCTTTCCCCTTATCGCTTGAGTGCGATTTGGCTTGTACCCCTCCCCTTATCACGTGAGTGTGATTCGGCTTGCACCCTCCACCCTCTCTGCAGAAAGCGCAGTTTAACATGGAGCATTTCCCCTCACTGCGCGAAGCGTAGTTTGGCTTGCACCCCTTCCCCTCATCGCGTGAGTGCGATTTGGCTAGTACCTATTTCCCTTATCGAGTGAGTGTAATTTGGATTATACCTTTTTTCCCTTTCTGCGCGAAGCATAGTTTGGCTTATACCCCTTCACCCTTATCATGTAAGTGTGATTTGGCTTGTTCCATGTACCCTTTCCACGTGAAACGCAGTTTGGCTCATATCTATCTCCTAGTTAAACCCTTCCCTCTCCCCGTATGAAATACGATGAGACATGCCTGTTGGTTGCACCATTTTCCTTCTTTTCACGTGAAATGTGTATGAAATTGTTATTTGCTTACTCCTTTCCATGTGAGGCACGGTTAGGTTTGTATTGATTTATGCTTTTATTCATATGCTATCATCTTTTTATTTGCTCATTGCACTGTCTTGCATGATCATGGATTTTCAAAATAACCAGCTTCGTGAAGCGTGCAAGTCCAGTTTTCAAACTACATTGCATAGCATATCATTTGCATCTTGCCCATGAATTACGCTAGTTAGATTCCTTGCAAGGGGATACGTAGGCAACTTTCGGTTCAACCAAATTGTATTTACATTTTGATTGCTTGCCCAAGTCTTACGGCTTTATCAAAATGAGTCCTCTTCAGGCTTTGACATTCACTCACATCATTTCATGACTCCGAGCTTTGTCAAAGAGAGACAACTGTAGACATCCCATTTTTGACCGCCCTTAAGACTTAGGCGCCTCATGGTGAACACTCGATGATGAAATAATACGCTGTACAAACCGTTCAACTTCTTCAGCAAAGAGTTTCGGTTTTGAGTTTCAAAGCCTAAAACCTTGCACCTCCTGTGGCCCAAAACCTAATTTTTTCTGGCCTGACCACTCAAAGGCCTACTAGCCAAAAAGTGGCCGGCAAGCCAATTTTATTGGCTAGCCGTCCCTTTCCATGGCCGGTCGACCATCTTTAATGACCAATATATATTTTGCTGCCAGTTGTCCCCCATGTGCATGCCTTGCACCATATGGCTCAATACAAATATTTCTAACAGAGGAACCTATTTTTCTATAAATAGATGACCATTCCTCATGGTTAGGTTAGAAAAATTTGCCAAGAGCCAAAAACTTGTCAAACACTCTCCCTCTCTATCTTGCAATATACACACACTATACATACACTTCTTAAACCAAAATTTTGAGGCTCTTTGCTTAGATTATTGAGCCAAAATTTCAGCTCTTAAGGGTGTTTATGAACCAAAGAACATCCTCTCTTCAAGAGGTATAGCCTTTGCCATCTTTTCTCTTATTTGCACTACTCTTTTCTTCTCTTTTATACACTATTTTGGATTGGTTTTAAGGGTTGAAACTTGTGATTTAAAAGCTACCAAAGGTGAAGGGGTTAACCACCCTTCCTTGAACCTTATTTCATAGCTTATATCCTTGTTTTTCTCCACTTGTTTATTTACATTTAGCTATTGATTTTCAGAGTTTTCAGAAACTAAAACATATGATTTTAAGGTCCAAAGAGTTGAGGGGTTAGCCACCCTTCCTTAAGCCTACTTAGTAGCTTTATTCTCTTCCATTTTTGCTTGCATTTTCTGGCTTTCCAAAAATGATTTCGGCATTATTTTTATTAGTTTTGGGGCTGTTTTACTTGTTTATTTAGTTTATAATTTGAATACTATGCTTGTGGTGTTGTAAGTCTTCATAGATTTGGTGGTTTAGGCAATAGACACCAATCTATTTGACTTGAAAGCCTTCTTTACATAATTTCTATGTAAATATTCATATGTGTCATGATCACCTTTGCATAATCATCTTTAATTAAGAGTTGTCTTAAACACTGGTTTGTTGCTCAAGGCATAAGAAAGAGACTTTCCATGCTTAATGGTTTAATCTCTTCGGAGGTTCATTACCAAGGCATTACATCTCTCTCATGTTAATCACAACTTTTTGTTTGACACTTCTCTTTATCACTTTTTGCACTTAGTGGACGTAGTCATCACTTTTGGACAAAAATAAATAAAGAACGGCAAGGTAATAAAAGTGATAAAAAAAGGGTAATAAAATTGAGTTGGGTTCAATCGGATGTTATATTGAATCCATTGATTCTTGAATTATTACATACTATTTAGTAATGTTAATGATTCAAGAAGCAATGTCTATCACTTCCCTTGAGGTAACTCCATGATATGGAGGAGGTGTAGTTAGTCTTTTATTTCCATTTATTGATCATTTGTCCTATCGGTTCATAGATCATCATGCAACAACTTTGCGATAATTTATGGTTTGTGAATTGAGTCTACTCCTCTGTTGATCAGTTTCATGATAAGGAGAGGCAGAAAGGGTAAACATTCCTTGAAAACACTTTGGTTGCGTTTGGTAGAGTTTTGTAAATATGATTTGAGAGTATGAGTTGTATTTTGAGTTTTTGAGTTGTGAAATTATGATTTGAGTGTAGAAAATCTGTTTGGTTATGGTTTTTGAATAGAGTGTTGAATTGAGTTTTGAATTGTATGTGGAATTGAGTTTTGAAAGTTTGATGTGACATGTTAAATGAAAAAATTTGTTTGGTGATGAGTTTTCAAAATAATTTTAATAACTTAATTCAACCTATAATTGATAATCAAACACACAACTCATAACTCGATATCCGTAGTTTTGATCAATAGGCATAACCAAGCTATTTTTACAATACTCAAATAAAAAAATGATTTTTTTTTTCAATTAATTGTTTTTAAGTAATTTTTTTGAATAATTTTTTTTTCAAATAACTTCTATGTCAATTATTTTATATCAATTAATTTTTCTATCAATTCATTTTTTAAGCTTGTATAAACATTAAAAATATTAAAAATATTAAAAATATTATGAAAAATAAAATATTAAAAATATTTCAAAAATTAAAATATTAAGAATATTAAAAATATTATGAAAATCAAAAAATTAAAAATATTCCGAAAATCAAAATATTTACAATTAAAATATCAAGATATTAAAATTAAAATATTAAAATATTTTTATGAAAATTAAAATATTAAAATATTTTTATGAAAATTAAAATATTAAAAATATTCCTATAAAATAAAATAAAATATTTAAAATAAAAAAATAAAAAATATCAATCAATTTTTTTAATTGAAAATATTAAAAATGAAATAATTTTTTTTTTCAAAATAAATATTCAATTACTGATTTATTGTATATTTGATTCGAATTATTTTTTTTAAATATTTTTGTTTTAAAATATAAAAAAATATATATATATATATATATTATTTTTGTTAAAAAAATCAAAAACAAATTCCCATTTTTTTTTCCCAAATAATAAGTGCCCTTTGCAATAAAAAAAATATATTAAAAAAAAAAAAAACACCATCGTTCCGGTCAACCAGCCGATTAACCAGGCGAAAGACCCAAAGAACAAATTCCAAATTCAAATGTAAAATAAAACTCCCAATCTGCCTTGTTGGGTTTCAAACCCTCAAATGGCTCTCTCTCAAATTGTTAGGATTGATGCTCTTCTTCTGTAAGGGCTTCTATGTAACTCTTTTCGTTCCAAAAAAAAAAAAAAACTCCCAATCTGCCTTGTTTCAGAGCTGCATTTGATAAAAAAAAAAAAAAAAAAAGCCAGTTACGAGACACAATTCCACACTATGGGTTGGTTGGAAAGAGGGAGAGAGAAAGGGAAGATAGTGAAAATACCAGAATTTGTCATCTCACACACACATAAAAATAGAGTGACAGAGAGAGAGAGATCTTCCAAACACACATTTCAGCATATTTGCAAATGGGCACTGGAATTAACTTTTGAAAACTCATACCAAACATGACATTGGAATGTAGGGATGGAATTATAGTTTGAAAGTATAACCAAACACAGTCTTTTTTTTTTTGCTCTGTTTCAATTATGTGGCAACAAGGCAGTACCCAAAAACAGTGGCTGGCCGGCCACCTTTATATCCGACCAACCACTTCTTGAGGCTGGCCGGCCACTATTGTTTACGCAGGCAGTGTCATTTTAGTGGCAGAACATAGTAGAGGCTAAGGCAAAAACAAAATAATTTTCTGACTGCAAAACAGAATAGATTCTGGTAGCAACACAGAGAGGTTTCCAGGAGGATATTCTCGTTTGTATGTGTACGACTCTTCATGTCACAACCCAAATCCATCCCTATAGGTTTAGCATCGTAACCGGCCAGTAATCCTTGGATTACCAAAGGCCTCTAATCTGAATATCACATAATAAGGGACTGCGAAAGCAAATATAGAATTGTACATAGTCCATAGAGCTGTGCAGACATATATAGAACAGAAGTTTAAAACTTAGATACATAAGAGTAACGTCATATATATATACATTAGTCATACGTCACCAAATCCATATTTAAAGAACTTACAAAACATGTTCGGACATAACATGAGTACAAAAGTCCCAAAGACTTGTTACTCATAAACTTCATTAGATCTCAAAAGAGAACCTCCTCGAGAGGCACAGTAACTGGCTGACCCAAACGCTTCAGGCAACAGCTTAGGCTTGGTCACGTGCCTGCTGACCTATATACATAATATAAATAGTAAGCGAAAGACCAATGAATAATAATAGAGTAAAGGGTTAAATGAATAATATCCCACTGAATTTAGAAAATAGAAACAAATTCATATTCATATTCTTGTTTAAATCATATACAGAAATCAAAATTCATGCTTGTTCATATATGGTACATCCATTAGCGCTAACAAATCAAATACAGAGCATTAAGGGTGATACTTGTTAGCTCCATAAAGAAACCTCCAGTACTGGGAATAGATAACATGCTTGCCAATTCCACAAAGGAACCTCCAGTACTGGGAACAGATAACATACTTACCAATTCCACACAGGAACCTCCAGTACTGGGAATAGATCACATACTTGCCAGTTCCACAAAGGAACCTCCAGTACTGGGAATAGATCATATACTTAAACCACGGAATTATTGTTATGAGTGCTTGTCAGAAACTAGACAATCATTCATTATACAGAGCATAATATTTCATAAAACAGATCTTATTCCACATACAGAAAATAAATAAAATCGAAAATAGCTTTACCAAACTCACAGATGGCTTCACTTGCAGATCAGACAGAGCAGATGAATCGAATAACTTGTGGTGCGTGACCTACATAAACATAACAAACACACACATATTGAAACACACACGGGGAAGTCGTTAACTAGCTCTATTTCATTCTTAGTGTGTTTCTAGTTCTTATCCTCATTATTATGTTGGAATCATGGCCTAGAAATGCCTAGGATGCGATGAGGACGCTAAAATGCCCTTGAAAACACTTAGTCAAAGTTGCTGGAAACAGAGGCTTCGCTCGAGCACAACTTCCTTCGCTCAAGTGAAGGTTCAAAAATGTGAGTGGTCACTCGTGCGTAACTTCCTTCACTCGAGCGATCTGTAAACTCTGCAAAAGTACTAGTTGCTTGATTTCTCCACTCGACAGTCGCTCGAGCGTGAGATTGAGGTCTTCACTTGAGCGCAACTCTTGTTGCTCGAGCGGTCTATAAAACACATGGACTTCTAAGAGCATGCAATTTAAGCTTGAGCCAACTTTTGGTCGCTCGAGCGAAAGTGCAAAAATAAAGGTGGTCACTCGAGCACAAGATCTATCGCTCGAGCGGTGAGGTCGAATTATGGAATTTCCAAATTCACCTCCAAGCTTCAAAACCCACCTTTAACCTTCAGAACGCATCTTTTTGGGCCCAAAGGTGAGTAACCATGTATATAAACTTATAAAACTTCTTGAAATGAGAGCAATTTCGTAAAATGAAGACCCAAAAGCATGTGGAATGCTCAAACTCAAACTTGAAATGTTGACAACATGACATGCATAGAAGTTCTTGACTTCAAAGCTTCCAAATCATGATCAAATGAGGCAATTTGATAGAAAACAAGATGAATTCTCAAAACTAAGATAAACTTGGTACATGCGCATGAGAATTACTTGAAATTCAACCCAAAAATGTGATGAAAGTGCATGCATGCATGAATGGCTTAATTTTCTTCATTCTTAGCTTAATTCTTTCATTACTCAACTTAATTCTCTTGACTTCAAGGTCTAGACATCATGAGTCATAAACCAAGGGTTGAATCCTTACCTCCACTTCTCAATTAAGGTCTAGATAGTGAATTCACTAAGGTGCCAACCCAATTCCCTTGAGTTTCTAGCAATTCCTCTGAGTTTCTAACAATTCCTCGCCTTCTTCTTCTTGAATTCACTCTCTTCCTAAGCTCTCACTCTCCCTCACGTTTTGTTTGTTTGAGTAGGCTCAAAGATGTGCAATAAGAGGAGTTGAAGCACTTACTAGCCTTATATAGGCTTAGTTAATAGTGATTAATTAAAGCTAATCAAATGGATTTAATCACTCCGAATCGAATTTCAATCAAACCTACCATAAAATTCTAAAAATTCCAAATACCATATAAATCAAGTCAATTTCATGATTGGATGCCGATAGAGCCTTCAATTTGTAGAACAAAACAGAAACACAAACAAATATTTCTACGATAAACAGATAGAAACACAAATAATGCCACACATACACACATGCAATTAATTTAGAATTTCATCTTAATTATTTATGAGGCATTCTTAATCACGGTTTAACAGTTAATCATAGGTTGGGGTTGTTACACTTCATTTCCCATGGTCCTTTAAAATGCTTTGATATTAGTACGTTGTAATTAATTAATTAGATTTAGTTGAATTTGTAATAGCTAGTTAATTTAGTTATTGTAATAGCTAGTTAAATAGTTAATTTGGTGTTGTAATAATTAGTTTAAGTAGGGCATTCATTCGAACCCTCTTGTATGAGGGCAAACTTGTAACATTGTGTATGTCTTCCAACACTTCATTCTTTCTCCCTTTTATTTACTTGCTTATCATGGTTGCATAGAGCTTCATATTTTGGTTTCACTCCATTACTATGACCTGTATCCATTTTTGCATACATCGGGTTCGGTTCATCATTTTCACATTATTATAATTTCCTAATTACTTGAATACATGCGCTATCACATACTTTGAGTTGGGCCATATGTCATGTTAAGAAATCGAACCCAATAGTTACATTTTGTATGTATAGCATTAGTCACTTGCATATTAGAGCATGCATTTTTCTAACTACTTTATTATATTTTGGCTTGCCTCAGTTGAGTACTAGGTGAGCATTTTTTACTTTAGCATATTGCATGTGTGTTTGTGTTGCCATATCGAGCATAATACCATAAGGCTAAGTGCTTATATGATATATATCTCTTTGAATACTAGTAGATGGAGGCTAATTTGCTTAAGTTGGGATGATTTGATTAATGTACATATGAGCTTACTTTTTCAAGTAGCACATATTCAAAATTCTTTGCAAACAAACATAAAATCAAAACATTCCAGAGTGGATGAAATAATCTATACTTGTGTGCCTCACATAGTAATGTTAGCATTAATAATTAGAACAAGAGCACATAATGTACATAAGAATCACATCATGAGTAGTAGAGGCCGATCTTTGATTGGGTGAGTGGGGTGCTCAATTCATGACCTTCCCATCTCATACCTAAGTTCCCGAGTTGAGTCACTTTGGTGATGATAGACAAGTGGCCTTTGGCACGAGTCGTGGGTTTCCTAAATTTTTTAAAAATATTTAGGTGGCAACTCTGAAATCTGGCAATGCAGTCCATTTTTGTCATCTCTGATGATAAATGGATTTTCTAAGACTTGCCAAACTTGGACTCTTATTTGTTTAATCTATTTCACATTGCACTTGTGAAATTAGATTCAGAATCACAAGAGTCTGAACTATAGGGCTATCATATCCGAGAAGACTAAACCCTTCCAAGAAGCATGAAAAGCAAGCTACAGGGTGAATTTGGGAAGTATGTGTTGTCTCATTGAACTAAGTTGACCTAAGTGTCTATGGTAAAAGTCCTAAAAACCGCACATATAGATGAGTGCCAATCCCACGGACGAAATTTCCATGAAATGACAATAGTAGTACTTGTAGAGCCTACGTTTACATGGGTGCCGATTTACAGTTTCCTGTGAACGAAATTTCCGTGAAATGTTGAAATTCTTTTGAGATTCCCAAAGTGTGATTCACTGTCCTGTTTTCTATTGTAAAGGAAGTGATTTATGAATTCTGATGTTAAGCTGGCATTACATGGTTTTGAAAAAAGATATAAAATATTTTGGCACGAGCAATGCATATACATTGCACCCTTATATCTTTGTTAAGATTTATATATTGTGTTGGATTATTTCTACTGGGCTTTGGCTCACCCTATGTTGGAAAACCCTTTTCAGGTGCTGATGATATGCCTCCGCCAATACAATAGCTTAGGAGGACTTGGAAGCAAGAGCTTTATTCTGTTTTATTTGTTTTGTACAAATCAAGCTCTGTCTTGGAAAACTATAAGCCTTTATGGCATTTCCTTATTTGTTCAACTCTCATTCTATTTCTCTATTATGTAACAAATGCTATAAATTCAGGCTAAGGCTTGTGAATGTGTACCTGCATATGTTACACTTTTATACAATCATTAGAACTAATGGGAAATAATTACTTATTCATGTATTGTTATTTAATGAATATGGTGGTTGGTATATTGTCTTTTATTTTGGGGCGTTACACTTTTTTTGAGTGTTACGTTTGGAAAAAATACACTAAGGAGTTTTTTTGTGTGTTACATTAGAGTGTTACACTAAGGAGATTTTTTTGGCGTTATATTGGAGTGTAACGTTTGGGAAAAGCACACTAAGGAGTTTTTTTTGGAGTGTTATGTTTAGAAAAAATACACTACGGATTTTTTTTAAAGTGTTACATTTGAGAAAAATACACTAAGGAGTATATTTTTGTGTGTTACATTAGAGTGTTACACTAAGGAGTTTTTTTTAGAATGTTATATTGAAGTGTTACGTTTAGAAAAAGTACACTAAAGAGGTTTTTTTTTTTTTTGGATTGTTATATTAGAGTATTATGTTTGGAAAAATACACTGAGAATTTTCTTTTGAGTGTTACATTAAAGCGTTAAGTTTGAGTGTTACAGTTTGAAATTAAACATTTGTCCAAAGCTTACTAAGGAATTTTTATACTCTTTTTGAAATATTTGAAAAATCCGACATCCTTCTCGAATGTTTGAAGAATCACATATTTCAAGTCATTTTTGTACTCATTTTGAAATATTTTCCAAATAAAAAAGATTTTCATACAAAAATTTATCCCAAATTTGATTCTCATAGATTGTGTACCTTACCTTTCTAGCTGAAAGGGAAAAAAGAGAAAGAAACATAATAGAAATAAGGATATAATCGTAAATCTAATTTTTAAATAATATATTTAATCTACCTTTCCAAAATCAATGGGATTAATTGGTCTATAATAAAATCCTTAAGACTAAATAGATCAGCATTTCTCAAAATGGGATTTATAGGTAAATTTTCATTATTATTTTAAGATAAATATGCTCCAATTATGTATACAGTGAGGCTGGGTTTGAGAAGATGAGGTTTTAAATAAAAAGCCAAAATTTTATATAAAATAATTGGGGAATGCTTGGTTTGATTTTCATAAGTTTGTTTTAGAATTTGTTTTTAAAAAAACTACAATTAGTTTCGTGAGAAAAATTAGAAACACTTATTATTTTTATATAGTTTTATCTTTTTTTGAGAGAGGAAATAATTTTTAAAAATATATATTTGATATTTACTTTTATCAAACTAGTTTCTATTTTATTTTTTTTAAAATTAGAAATCTTTTAAAAAATGCAAACCAAACATAGTCTAATTTTCTTACATTCTCCTTGCTTTTTACACATTTTTTTTATAATAAAAAAAATTTAAATCATTCCCAAACACTTTTTATCCTTTCACGAAAAAGTCACCGAAAATTTATTTTTCAAAAAATGAAATTAATTTTTACATAAGTGATCTACTTACTCAAAAGACCTACCACAAAAGGGTTAACCACAAAAGGGTAACTTCTAGGGTTAGACCTTATAAGGAGCCAAGGCCCTATATATAACAGTTTCGGTTTAGACCTGATCTATTTCATACTCTTAGATCCAAGATTCTGTGTCTTTAATTGTTGTTCATACTCTTTTTATATTGTTGGTGGTTGGGTTGAGTGTTGGTCGTATTTGAAACAAGTTGGGAATTAGTTTTTTTTCAAAAGAGTTCTTATCCAGTTTTCTACTTATTCGCTCGAGCGGTGTTTTAGTTGCTCAAGTGGTCTTTGAAATCTCCCAGTATTTTGCTGGTCTGTAAAACTTCTAGAAGTAGAGTATCTTCGCTCGAGCGATGTTTCTTGCACTCGAGCTGTCTTTTATAGGTCTAAACTTCTGGGTGGGGGTCATTGTGTGCTCGCGCTGTGTTTTTGATCACTCGAGCAGTGTCACTTATTGTGTCCGATGCTCAAGCGATATTTTGGTCACTCGAGCGGTCTGCGCGTATATCACTTCAGAAAAAGGGGTTTTTGAATCACTTTTCATTTGCTCTCTCTCTCTCTCTCTCTCTCTCTCTAAAACATTTCAAAACCCTAGTTCTTCATACACACACTCTCTTGCTAGTTCTTGCTTAAAACCTCAAATATATCCTCACCCATTGATTTCTCCACCATAGCTCTTTGCAGAAAAAAGTGGAGCTCGTCTAAAGCTTCGCTTCAATCTGAGAAGATATTGTTTTTAGTTTAACTTCAACCCTTGCTCTCTTTTTTCTTCTAATTTTGAGATAGAGATTTCTCCAACCTTTGGTATAATTTTACCTTATTTATTTGTTTATTAAAAAAATCTAGTGGTTTGGGAATATGGGGTTAAACCTAGGATTTAATTTTGAATTGTAAAAGATAGATTTTCAAATGGGTTCTTGAGAAAAGTCGTGGGAATGTGTTTATGATTGAGATACATACAAATGGTGGATTTCTATACTTAAATTTGATTTTGAAAGTAAAAGGGGTTTTTGTTCTAAAATCATGGATATTTGGTTTGTGAAAAGAAAAGGAAAAAAAGATATCGGATTTTGAAATGATGAAACGAATGTGTATGTTGATGATGATGGTGGAATTGGATATATATAATATCACTCCCATTTGAAAATGACAAGATTATAGCTTTTGTTGGAAATTCTCTGTTGAATAGAAATATCTATTTTTGATTATCGGTGGATGATAGTTTTAATTGTTGTAGAAATTGCATGAGAATTAGGTGTATTGAAACTAACTTCTCATACATCTTGCATTGAGCATTGTTTCATATTTTAAATGTATTGTTTTGAGAAAAATTAGTAAATACTTTGATGAATCTGGTTAGAAATTGTGATTGTGGTTATTATGTTAGCCTGTGTATCCTTAGTGAAAGTCTAGAAACCCGCGCGGTTAGCTGCAGATCCTTCTGGTTAGTACTGTTAAAATGGCTTTGGTAGTGTTTGTATAGCATAGTGACAGACACGTACCTAAAGATTCCCAGTATTTTGTATACACCATTTTGTTTTCTGATATATAAAAGGTTGTTTTCATGAATTAATATATAATTTGGCATTACATTGTTTTGAGATGGAAATGTAAAACATTTGACAAATGGTATGCATATGCATTCACCTCATGACTTAAGATTCATATATTATGTTAAAGTATCTCTACTAGGTTTTAGCTTACCCTACGTTATTGTTTTGAGATGGAAATGTAAAACATTTGACAAATGGTATGCATATGGATTCACCTCATGACTTAAGATTCAAATATTATGTTAAAGTATCTCTACTAGGTTTTAGCTTACCCTACATGGAAAACAACTTTCAAGTGCTAATGATATGCTTCCATCAAAGACATAGCTTGGGAGGACTTGGAACCAAAGGTTTCATTTTGTTTATTTGATGTAATTTTTTTTGTACAAGTTTTGGGCTTTAATTGTATTGAGTTGAACTCATTTTGTTGTACCCAAACATTTATTTGGAAAGATGTAGCCATTAGGGCTTAAAATTACTTGATTCTCCTTTTATTTCAATTCATATACACATGTCATATACTATAAATTCAAGATCTGAGATTTATGAATGTATAAACGCATATGTCATCTTTTGTATGATCAAGGATTATGAATGGAATATTAAATATGATGTTATTGATCAATCATAAGAAATATTATGAGATGTGTTATTGTTAATATTTCAGGGCGCTACACTAGAGGTCACCCTTAGGTGGTTATTACATAGTAAATTCACTTAACCATATAACAGTAAGTCATGGACTCACACATAAGCAGGAATTTGAACTCACACTCCTAACACTGGGTACGGTTCGCCTAGGCTTGAAAGGTTCGTCCTACCAACCATATGTGTTGTCGCCTGGATGGTTGGCTCCAAGAAGAGTGGAATCTAAGATCTCAGAACTTATGTCCCAAAGTCTTACCAAAATGTCACAGCCCCTTGGGTCAATGATCTACTTAGAGCTTGCTTAGGAAATGATTCCATAGTACATTTTTATCTTTTTATCATTTTTATATCACATTATTTCTCTATTTTTTTTACATATTTTTTTCATAAAAAATCAAAAAATTTACTTATTTAATACTTCTCAAATAACCATTTACTCACTAAACCTTAAAAAGTAATGTTAGAAATTCTAGAAGTTCTATCAAAATTTTTACCAAATATTTTACATAGGTGTGGAACTCACATCATGTATGTCTCATGCAGATTCCACACTCATGTAAAATATTTAGTAGAAATTTTGATAGAACTTTTAGAATTTCTAACATTTTTTAACCTTAAAACATAAATGATTTGAATCATACAAATAAATTTAGCATGTTTATTTATTTATTTATTATTTTTTTAGCAGCAAAAGATGAAAGCTTTATTGATGAAAAAATGCATAATTCATGCAAAATTTGCATCAATGAAGCAAGGAAGTACAAAAAACATCATCGCTAACTTCAACAATCCCAACTAGATTGGCACCGCAAAAGAAACACAATCATATACTAGCACTTGACCCAAAATTAATGAGAAACCGATAAAAAATAAGCAAAGAACAAATCATGTATGATTCAAACCCATGCTAAATTTAGCATGGACCCCACAAAAAGTCTGAGTTGCTGTGACCTATTCGGGACCCCGGTTTCGTCGGGTGGTTTGGTGCGAGCTCTTTAATTAATGTCCATAATGATAATTATAATAATTTTGGGGGATTTAAAAGTGTTTTAAAAGGTTGGTCATTTTGTCTATATTTTTGTTAATTTTTTCATCTGTACGTATTAGAAAATTGATAAGTATTTCAAAATTATTTTTAACTTTTAACTTGAACAAAATGACCAAATTGAAGTGTAAAAACCAAATTGTTTAAATTAAAAATATAAAAAACAAAGTGAAATTTAAATCAAATTAAAAGAATTAAAAGTGTAATTTACCCAAAATCTATCTATCTATACTATATATTATAGCAAAGGGAGTTTTCATGAAAGATGCTACGAGAGGTTCAAAGTCCCATCCTAAAATTACTATTTTTTGTAATCATAAAATAATTACAAAAAATTCTATTGGCAAACTTATTCTGTGAGCGAAGTACCAATAAATCTCAAAATGTAATCTTGTGAACTATTTTATCATTCCTTTTTTCTTATTAATCCAAAAGTCTGATTAAAGTGAAAATTAGAAAAAAAGAGTAGTCAGTTACACACTTTGGCTTAATTTTTTAGGGATAAAAATGAGTTTCTTCAAATGTGAAATTATACATTTGGGCAATCCGTATTATAAAGGTTTTGGATTTTCCCACCTTCTGGAATAAATCCACATTACGAACAAGAATGTAACATTTCAACGTAATACTCCAATAACGTAACACTTCAATATAACATACTCAAAAACTTTTTAGTGTACTTTTTCCAAACGTAACAACGTAACACTCCAAAAAAATTTCTTAGTGTACTTTTCTAAAACGTAACATTCCAATGTAACATACAAAAAATTCCTTAGTATACTTTTATCAAATGTAACACTCCAATCAATGTAACATATTAAAAAACCCCTTAATGTACTTTTCACAAATGTAACATTCTCATATAACACACACAAAAAAAACCTCTTTATTGTACTTTTTCTAAATATAACACCTGAATCAATGTAACACACTAAAAAAGCTCCATAGTATACTTTTTTCTAAACGTAACACTCCATGAGTTTCAACACCCAACACTAAACACGTTAAACATCCACCCAACAGACATTACCGAAATGACACCCCTCAATCCCTCAAAAAATATCCCAACACACATAACATTTTTATTCTCATCTCACAAACAACTAAAAGATTTGAAAAAAAATATTCACAGAAGGGCAATCAACTAAACTCCAAATGACACCGAATTAAACAAATTCTCCTATCCAAAAAGAAAAAGGACTAATTAGTTATAAATAAAATGAAAAAACTTAGAACTAAATAGATCAACATTCCCCCAAATGGGATTTATAGATATTTAAAATATTTTATTATTACTAATTATACCATAATAGAAATAATTTCAAATATTTCCTTATTTTTTTTTCACACCTTGTCCCTCTCTCCTGAAACTTTCTAAGCAACCCATCTTATTACTAAATTTGTGAAATTTTAAGTTTAAAAAATAAAAATAAAAAAACATAATCTATGATTTTCTATAATAATTCCGTGATTTAGGATTTAAAAAAGGAAAGATGAAGAGATCTTTCTTGTATACTCTTTCTCTAACCAATTCTTTATCCTAACCCAAAATTCCAGCCCTCATACATTACACATTCTCCAAGTCTTTCACGTCCTCATCATCCTATAAATATTATATATTCATGCAATGATACAACTCATTATCTTTTTTCTATCTTTATGAGATAATTGGAGGTTAGTTTATATTTAATCTCTTACATTCCTTAAATAGACTATTTCATCTTTTAAGTACACAATTTTTTTTCCTTTTTTACTTCTAAACGTTTTTTTTTTTTGCACATATTTTATGTATCATTTCTCTCTCTACTCTCTACTGTCTACTTATTATTTTACTAGAATTTTTATGCAAAAATCTACCCTAAAATGACATGATAGTGTCATTTGTATGATAAAAAAATATGTCAATGGACTCTTTAATTTTTGAAAAATTTACCCATAAATCCTACATGGAGGAATGTTGATCCATTTAGTCTTAAGAGTTTTTCTTATGAACGAATTAGTCCTTTTTATTTTGGAAAGTTACATTTATTTGCTTTGGTACTGTTTGAGTTTGTGAATGCCCTTTTGTGATTTATTTTTTCAATTTTTAATTTATTTTTGGGATGGAAATGGAAAGGTGAGCCGTGGAAAATTCTTTTTTTTTCTTTTTTTTGGAGGGGGAGGGGGTATGTAGCTGAAATATTGGATGTCGAGCTTGAAAATTTACATTTCTATTAGTGTGGTTTTCTGGTATTACATTAGAGTGTTACGTTTGGAAAATGTACACTAAGGAGTTTTTGTGTATTACATTGATTAGAGTGTCATATTGGGAAAAATACATTAAGGAGTTTTTTTAGAATATTATGTTGTCATGTTTCAGAAAAGTACACTAAAGAGTTTTTTAGTGTGTTACATTGGAGTGTTATGTTTGAAAAAAATACACTAAGGAGTTTTTATGTGTTACATTGATTGGAGTGTTACATTTAAAAAAAGTACACTAAGGAATTTTTAGTGTGTTAGACCGTCTCCAATGGTTCATCAAATTTAAATTTGATGAAAAAAATTACTTTTTGCTCCTCCAACGATTCATCAAATCCATCATCAAATCTAGGATTATCTTTCATCAAATTGAGGATGGCTGTGACTTTCATCAAATCACTGTTCATTACTGTTGGATTTTTACCACCGGATGTCCCCCCAAATATCCCCTCGGATAACCACCTCAAGGCAAAATTTTGTGAAAAAATTACACTGGTCAGTCGTTCACCCGGTTAATCGGTAGTTTGATCAAACCTTAAAACCCTCTGTTGAAGCACTTGATATCAAAAGAAGCTTTTACTCAAAATTGGGTAAAAAAAAAAAGATGCACCATTGGAGATGCCTTTATATTAGAGTGTTATATTTAGAAAAAGTATACTAAATAGTTTTTGTGTGTTTTATTGATTGGAGTGTTACGTTTGAAAAAAGTATACTATAGAGTTTTTTAGTGTGTTACATTTGGAAAAAGTACACTAAATAATATTTTACTATTACATTGATTAGAGTGTTACGTTTGAAAAAAGTACACTAAGAATTTTTTCTGGAATGTTGCACTATGTATGGAGAGTTCGATGTCAATAGGGATTAGAAAGGCAAAACTATGTTAATGGTCCAACAATGGTGGAATGACTGGAGGATGAGTAGCAACTTGAAGGTGAAGCAAGTAGCTCAAGAAGAAATGAATGGTAGTGCACAAATGGGTAACATCTCCTCCAAATTCCCAATATTCCTCTCTTAGACCTTGGGAAATTGGGTCCTATTTATAAGCTTTTCATTACTACCAGGAGGACACCAAGTGGCCAAATAGAGAGAAGACATGTGTCCCTAAGGATCACATAGAATATTCTGCCTTGAGCTACTAGGCTGAAGGTGCCACGCGTTCCTCTGCATGTACCGTGTATTATCTGTTTGGCACAAATGCCTCAGCAAGTGCACTTACAGCGGGAGTGTTTACCACTACAACTTGTTTTTTCAGCTTGAACCTCAACAAGCGCACTTGCAGCGGTAATGCTTGCCGCGATACTTCCATTCTCAGTTCAGTTTAGCCAAGACATGCATTCTCAGAACTTCATAACTTGCTATCAGCCATGTTTCGTGTTCACCTCAATGAAACCTTCATTCTTAGCTACCTAACCGTAAACTCCACTGCTTTCCAAGGCGAAAGCCACAGCCAAGCCTGCTATCAGCCATGTTGTGCCTTAATAGTAAACCCAATGGGGCTCCTTTAGTCCTACCTGTGCAACTAAGGCAGGCCCATAACTTGGGTAATGGAAAGGAAGTCCCTTACACTCAGGCTACCCTGCTCCCATTTCGCAAGGTCACTGCGGTAAATTGGTATCTGTAGGCCTGCTATCAGCTACAACCGGTGAGATTCGGGGCTTGCTATCAACCATAGGCCAGTAATGTCATGAAGCCTGCTATCAACACTAAGTAGTAGCCCTTTTACTTGTGAAGGGAAGCTTCCCTTAAAGGTTGTTATAGCCTCGGTGGGGTTTCCCTCTACAAGTTAGTTGCGACGGCTGTAGTTGTTGTGGCGATCATTTCCCGCAGCAAGTTCAAATGGCAGTCTCGACAATATTAGGGACGGCGACGCCAACAAAAGACCTCTGTAACTTGGTCGATGTAAGTTTTGCCTCTACAACTTAGTTACTTCGGCTTTTCTTTTCCCTCAACAACTTCAAATGGTGGTGGAACTAACAATACTGGAAATGGCGGCACTGAGGCAAAGTGTCTTAGCAACTTGACCGCTGCAAGTAATACCTCTTCAACTTCACTTAGGCATTTTTCTTCGTGGAGTCTGTTTGGATATTTGGCAGGTCGGACCTACTTCGGCCCACTGTTGGCCCACTTCCCTTGGGCTTTAGCCCATACTTCTTTAGTCATTTTTAGTCACCTAAAAGGGGTGACCTTAACACTTAGGCCTTTACTTAATTTGGACCTTAATTTCTGACCCTCTATACGTGATATTTGAAAAAAGTACACTAAGGAGTTTTTTACTATGTGACATTGGAGTGTTATTTTTCGGAGTGTTATGTTTGGGAAAATACAATAAAGAGTTATTTTTGAAGTGTTACGTTTAGTAATTTCAACATTATGAGAAAACCCATATTTATCCCTTGACACATAATACGCGCGTTTATGCTTAGTCCTTTATGTAATTCATACCAGAATTGAACTTTTTGGCCCATAAGAAAAAAATGGAGGACTAAACAATTCATAAGATCACTATTTAGGATTTATAGGTGCTTCACCCTTAATTTTTTAGTTTTTATTTTATTTTATTTTATTTGTATTAATTTCATGTTTATATTTCTACACTTTTGTATAATAAAAAACATGCCAATGGATTTTTTTTTTTTTTTAAAAACATGTCAATTGATTTTTCATATTTTAAAAATAAATATATACATTTAATTAAATTTAAAAAATGGTAATAAATATGCAAAAATTATAAGCATGTTTATTAATTTGATTTAAAAAATTATTCAAAATATGTTTTTACTAATTTAAAAAGAACTAGTGGTTGGGCACCTACATTGTACGTGGCACGTAATTTTCATCAACTGTTACTATTGTTATAGCGATTATGGTTTAGACCCAACCCATTTGATGTTCTGGATCTGGGTTTCGTTGTCTTATATGATTGTTCATGCTTTATTTCTCCTTATTCTTCATTGAGTTTGGTTATCGAAGTGTCTCGGTTGCATGTGGAACAGGTTGGTAGCTTGTTTTTCAAAATGGTTGTTGCCCAGAATTTGCCTTTTCGCTCAAGCGGTGATTCCTGAGCTCGAGCGGTCTTTGTGAACTCCTAGTACTTTTGCAGGTCTGCAGAGATACTGGGAGATAGTATTCTTTGCTCGAGCAGTCTTTCTTGTGCTCAAGCGGTGTTGGCTCGAACGGTCCTTCTTAAGCTCGAGCGATCGTCTTCTGTCTGCAAAACTTTTAAGAGTTTGTATTCTTCGCTCGAGTGGTAAACTTCTTCACTCGAGTGGTCTTTGTGAACTCCTGGTACTTTTGCAGGTCTATAGAGATAGTGAGAGATAGTATTCTTCGCTCGAGCAGTTTTCTTGCGCTCAAGCGGTGTTGGCTCGAACGATCCTTCTTAAGTTCCGTGAAGTCACCTTTTTGGCATACTTTTTCATTTCTCTCTGTCTGTAAACATTCTAAAAACCCTAGATCTAGAGATTCTCTCTCTAAAACTCTCATTCTCTCTACAAATACACCTAGATCCATTGATTTCTTCACCTATGTCCTTTTGATAAAAAGATAGAACACTTCGAGAGTTTCTTTTTTATTGGAGTAAAGTTGGGTTTTAGCGTTGTTAAAGTTTCTCAATTCCTTCTCTTGTCTTCTAACCTTGAGGTAGGGATTTTTCGCACTTTCTTATGATTCTTAACTTAGTTACTTGTTATTTTCTAAAACAATATTGTGAATTAAGGATTGTCAGACAAATCTAGGGTTTTTCAAATAAATGGTTAGAAATGATTGAGGAAATGTATTTATTATTGAGTTATGATGAAATGATGGATTTTTATCTTTGAAATTGATTTATAAAGGAAATGGGATTTTTCCCTAAGAATATCAAATGTTGATTTTGTAATGATAAATGGAATTGATGTTGGAAATGTGGAATTTGATTGATGTTAATAAGGATGGCGGAGTTAGATATATAGAATCATTTCCATCTTGAGATTTTCGGAAAGTTTATCTCTATGGAAATTATTTATCTAGTTAAAGATATCTATTTTGGGCTATCAGTGGAGAATAACTATGATTGTTGTAGAAATTGCATGAAAATTAGGAGAATTGAAACTATTTTCTCATCCATTTGCATTAGGCATTGTTGTATCTTAACACATTGAAAATGTTTATTGTTTTGAGAAAAAAAAAAAGGTGAATACAAGGTGAATCTAGGTAGGGGGTGTGGTTACGTTGTTAAGTTGGCCTATGTGTCCTTAGTGAAAGACCAGAAACTCGCGTAGATAGGTGTCGAGCCTTCCAGTTAATACTGGTAAAAATGACAAATTAGTAATACTTGTATAGTCTACTTGCAAACACGTACCTAGAGATTCACAGAGTTGTATTCACAGTCCTATTTTCTATTGGAAAAGGAAATGCTTTATGAATTGTGATACAAACCTAGCACTGCATGATTTTTGGAAAAAGATATTAAATGTTTGTCATAAGCATTGCATGTGCATTCACCTCATGACTTTGTTAATATTCATAAACTGTGTTGTAGTATCTCTACTAGGCTTTGGCTCACCCTATGTGGAAAATCATTTTCAGGTATTAATGATATGCCTCCGCCAAGGTAATAACTTGGAGGATTTGGAGTAAAAGTTTTCATTTTGTTTACTTGTTGTAATTATTTTGTACAAACCTAAGACTTTATCTATATTGAGTTTAAAACTCACTTTTGTTGTAATTAAGTATCGTCTTGGAAAATTGTAGCCATTAGGGCGTTATTATAGCGATCCCGGTTTTCCCTTCATTGTTTAATTGTATTCCGGACTCCGTTTCGTGAATGTTGGTTGTTGTCTTATTCTCATTTCTATCCTTTACTCTTTATATTTGAGTCTTGGGTTGTGTTGGGCAGGTTAGGAACAGGTTGGTTATGTTTAGAAACCAAAAGTTGATGCCCAGATTTTGGCCTTCACGTTCGAACGGGGCTTTTGACGCTCGAGTGGGCCCTTTGTTTTTGCTTCTCCGCTCGAGCGGGCGTTTTGATGCTCGAGCGTGATTATTCATCTCCCAGTATTTTGTTCTGCAGGTCATCGGACGCTCGAGCGTCCACTTTTACACTCAAGCAGAGACCATTGACTGCAAAACTTCTGGAAGTGTGCATCCGGCTCTCGAGCAGCGTTTTTGACGCTCGAGCATAAGTCTGTGTCTGATGCTCGAGCGGGGCGTTCCATGCTCAAGCGTACCTGTTTGTATATCAGTCCGTGAAATCACTTTTTGGATCACTTTTTCGACTTTTTCTCTCTTTCTTACTTTTCAAAACCCAAACTTGAGAGCCTCTTACTCTAGACTTCAACTTCTCTCTACAAAATCATCTAGATCAAGTGATCTTGTACCTTGGTCCCTTTTTATAAAGTGTGGGGTTTGGCTTGCTCTTCATTTTGATCCGAAAATTATTGGGTTTGGAGTACCTTCGAAATCCTTCATCTTCTCCATTTGGTCTCTGTCACGACCCAAACCCGGCCCTATGGGTTTAGCACTGTAACCGGCCAGTAATCTGAGATTACCGAAGGCCTGCTTAAAGAATACAAGAAACAGTAGGCTGTGGCTGAAGCCAATACAGTAAATAAGTAATGTCCAATGAGTCAGTGATACCAGATGCAAAAAGATTTTTCATACATTTATGCAGTTAAACAGTACAGTCTATACCAATATTTACAATACTCGGTAAGGGACCTAATCCCTTGATAACAAGACAAGAAAGTATAATGCCTATACAAACGGTGAGACAGTACAGAAAAGGGAATGCTAAAACACCCCTAAGCCTTAGCATGATAGGCTTGGAACCTCGCAGTGAGGCACGTAGGCTGGCTTGACAAAACTGGAATAACCCCGACGCGTCTAGCTTTGGTCCGGTGCCTGCAGCTCTACTGTTGCTCGGAGCAGTGGAAGGGCAATCTTTCACCATGTGGCCCACTTTGCCACACCTGAAACAAGCACCTGAAAGTTTATAACAAACTCCTATATGGTTGTTACCACATTCGGAACAGGGTGGAAAGGAATGGTTCCCTGGACTAGAAGTAGTCGTTGACCCTGTATTTTGCTTTTTGTTCAGTTGATTATGCTTGCCTTTCTTGAATTTGAAACCCTTCCTTTTGCCATGTGTAGACGCGCCCTTGGGCCTCTCTTCTACAGTTCGGACTCCCCTGTTTTGTTTTGTTGCGGTTCTAAATCTTGAACCAAAGAGTCCAACTCTGGCAAATCGTTTTGAAGAAAAACAGATTTTGAAAAAGTAGTGCCAAACATGGACTGCTTTGCCAGATTACAGAGTCGCCACCTAAATATTTTAAAATGGGAAATTTAGGAAACCCTGACTTGGTGCCGAAGGCCACGTGTCCGTCATCACCAAAGTGGTCTTGGCTCGGGAGCTTGGGTACGATCGGGGAAGGTCAGCTATGAGCACCCCCTTTTGCCCGGTCCGAAGACCGGCCTCTACTAACCGTGATATCCGATTTTGAAAACATTATGTGTTCTTATTCCAATTATTAACCTAGAATTACTATTTTATGCGTGCAGCAAACAAGTATAGACTAGATTGCCTAATTTGGAAACAAACATTGCGTATCCGTTCGTTTCGAAAATGCTTCGGAATTTGCTACTCGCAAGTAGGCTAAAACACGGATTTCAACGAGTTATTCCAACTCAAGCAATCCAACCTCCACCCACAGGCATTCAAACAGTTTATCGCATATAAGCATTTAGCCACATGGTAAGCATATTGTCATGCTAACGTTCACACGCATGCGATATGCTAAAGCGTAAATACTTACATCGTACTCCGTGCCAAAACAATAAACTGGTTAGCAAACATGCATGCCCTAGTTCATGTTAAATGGCTAATGCAACACAGGCGAAGATGCAATTTAGAGTAGGCTCAGCTAACCCTAAAGATGGCATGTGAAATGCACTTTATTCGATGCACGTATTCAATTTGGAATTGAAAATACAATGCAGTTTGTATGATGTACCGAGCCCGATGCATGTCAACAAATGCATGGATGCACACATGCATTGCATAAGGTATGCTAAAATAAACGTGCCCTAATACTAACCATTAAAAGCAGGCAAGTAAAAGGGAAGAAAGAAATGGGGGTTGGAAGACATACACACACTCACCCACACTTATTACAATTATGCCCTCTCTCGGAGGGACCAAAAGAATATACAGTCCAAAAATAATACAGTCCGAATACAGAATAAATAAATTATTACAGAAATTTCTAATTATCAAATTAAATCAAATGTAAAAAGAAGGGGGCCTCAGCCCTGCCTCGGGATATGCGAATGATGCATGCTCGAATCCGACTCGCCCGGAAAGTCCGCACCATGCCATCAAGGTGCCTCTGTTTCTTGCTTTTCTTCTCTGGCCACAAAGTCCCAGAGAACCTTCTATGAGCATTGCAGAACATCATCGGCTGGGAGGGATGGCCACCGGCCGTGTACAATAGTCACCGGCTGTCAATGATGTTATCGACCACCCATATAGTGCCGGTCGGCACTATATAATGCCGGTCGGCACAAAATTCCTGCAGGATACAGTTTTGACAGCAGCAGCAGACAAACAGTGCATGGTATGAATTTTTAGGCACATGTAAGCATGGCCAATGCTTCCCTATCATGTTTGGGACTCAAGGGAGCATGACCCTTGGTTCTTGGGCCATCAATTATGCATCTTGGTGCATGATAGCCTAAGGAACCAAGATTGCATTTCAATGTCAATATGCATGCAACACACAAATGAAAACTAAGTCCCTATCATGTCAAGATCAAGGGCCTTAGTGACCATGAGTTGAGACAAGTTGCATCACTTGTAGTATGAACTCATCTCAACCCTTATGCTTGGTTTGACAACCCCAAACCAAGCCATGAAGTGCATGTATGCAACATAGCTCAAATGATGCAACATGGGAATTAGGATGCAAGCACACCAAATGTCATGCAACTACCATGTTAAACATGCAAAATGCTTGAGTGTACAAGATGCAATTGTCATGCAAACATGCACCAATTCAAGCAATAAAACCAACATACTACAACACTTAATGAATCAATTAAGCAATAGACATGAGGCAAGCATGTGATGGTGGCCTAGACCACAATGGGGCAGCCCTCAAACCTCCCCAAAACAGTGGCAAAATGTACCCAAAATGGTAGATCACTACTCATGCAAGCATGCAAACAAATGGGCCTAAAATCAAGGCATAAACAAGGGGTATTCCACCACCACCAACATGAACACTCATGGCACATATTGGGCATATGAAAACAGAGTCCTAGCATAAAAATATACACCCAAATCCCTTGATATGGCAGCCCCAAAATGCTTTAAACATACAAGCATGTATAAGGCCTACTCCTAGGCATAAAAGGGCAACATTTCAAAGCATGAATAAGATGGTAGATGGAAATACATGGGCATGATATAGGGACTGAAATAGCGTATGAAAGGACTCCAAATCACTTAAATGGCCTAACCGATGCATGTTCATGGATCATATGCTCAAGACTAACAAGCCATCATACAAAACAAACATGTCAAGCATGCCAAAGGTGACTAAATCAGTGGCCCCACAGCCTCTAATCATGGAAAAATGATGCTAAAACCATCATGGAATTAGGCTAAGACATGCAAAGAACATGGCCTAGATGCATGACACACTTCTAAGCATAAGAGAGCATTACAAAGCAAGTATGAGAAGCATGCTAAAGGGTACAAATCCAACCTTGGACAGAGGTTAGATATGACCTAAAAAACCCAAGAAAACTCTGAAATGAAGCCAAATGCAAGTATGCATACATGCTATCTTGTGAACCAAAGACAAAGGAAAGAGAAGGGCTAAGGGGAGAGGGGTGTCCCTCCCCTATTTATGACTTCAAAATACCTCTCTCACCACTGAAAACCCACTGGTTTTCAGTGGTGAGAAGACCAAGAACACCAAGCAAATAAAACCTTAAGAAAAGGCAACAAAATGGCCAAAACAAAGGCCTAAGAGGGTGAGCTTTCACTGAAACCACAAAATACCCTTAATGAATGTTCTTAAGCATGAAAATATAAGCCTTTTTTTTATGTTGGACACAAAGCCAAAAACACGAAGCAAGATAGGTAAAAACTAGTTGCAAAAATGGGGAAACTAAAGTAACTAGCTCACCCTTGAAGACTCCTTGAAGAACAAGTGATGTAGCCCTCCTTTAATGATTAAATCCAGTCCAAAACCACCACAAACAAACCTCCAAGTCCCTCAATCTCGAAGCTAGGTGTAATAGTGTGTGTAATGGTGTAAAAGTAAGGCAAAACACACTATATAGGTCCAAAACACACACACAAGGATGAGAGAGATGGAAGATATAGAGAGAGGAAGTGTATAGAGATATATGAGCTCTGGTTTTTTTGTCTCTCTAATGGCCAACCCCCAGCCAAGAAGACAAGGCCTCCTCTTATAGAGGAGACAATTTTGTAAGCTTAGCCACTAAGCAAACAAGAGGCTCATCCTTCCATACACGTGTATGGAGGGGAAGCAAGTGCGATACAGCTGCTTAAAAATATTTGAAAAAGCAACTGCACAGTAGTCAGCAGGGCAAAATTGTCATTTTGACAAAATTGACTGCCGACTGGCACAAAAGAGTGCCGACCAACACAATATAGTGCTGATGGCAACACCAACCAGCCGGTGGCCTCTAGCCACTGCTGGTGGTGTGTGGGGATGCCTCACAAGGCATTTCCTGCCCCTCCAAGGCAAAGCACAAGTGTTTGGTGCGAAACCAGACACAAAACGGTCGAGTTCGGAGATCCTGAGGCAAGGCGCGTAGCCGAGGACTCCGGGAACTCCAAACGAACACGAACATGGATAATCACCGAGTGTTCAGGCGGTGACGTCCAGGTCTTGAGGACGGTCAAAAATGGGGTGTCTACACCATGCCATTCAGTTGTTGGTGTTTCAGATTATTTCACTGCCTCGATGTTCGACTCGGCCATCAATGCTCAGTCAAGAACACCTACATAGGTCGGTAGTTTTAACACACTTAGTCTATCCAAGACAAAGATTCAAAGCCACCTTCAAACCTTCGGGCCTTCTTGTATTCGGTGTCCACCATATGTGGTGCATATTTGGCAAGCCCGGTGAACTTTGTTTCATATTCGGCAACGGACATGGTGCCCTGCCTCAGTTGTTCAAACTCAGTCACCTTCTTATCCCTGATACACTGGGGGAAATATTTTTCAAAGAAGGACTCCTTAAACTGAGCCCAAGTCACTACAGCGTTAGTATCACGGACCAGCATCCACCACTTTCTGGCCTCTTCTTGCAAGGTGAAGGTAGCTAACAATACTTTATTTGCTTCCGAGCACGGAAACACTTCAAATAACTTTTCAGTCTCAAGTACCCAAGCTTCAGCTTTCAACGGTTCCAAGCCTCCCTGAAAGGATGGCGGTTTCAGTTTGCTGAACTTCTGGGTGAGAGCAATTATGTTCCCATCATTCAAATTCGCATTCGATTCATTTGTCTTGGGGAGGAGGTGGAAATGTTGGTTCGATGTTGCTCAAGTCCGGCAATTATCGCCCATCATTCTTTCCATTCTGGCCATTCTGGCCTCAGTGGATGAGGATTCCGGTTCATTTGCGTTATCCATTTCACTATAAGCAGTTATAACAGTTATAAACTGAAACAGTTGCATACTCAGACAGTCTAACACGTTAGCATATATTCAGTCATGTTATAATCACATACTTTTCATTCTCATGCGATGCCCTAATTGCTTTTCTAGGACACCCTATAGCTCATTTGGACACGTGTGTGCGGTATAACTCGTGGTTAAGTATCGCTCTGATACCACTCTGTCACGACCCAAACCCGGCCCTATGGGTTTAGCATCAGAATCGCCAAGAATCCGAGATTACAAGGCCCGCTAACAAGAATACAAGAAAACAGTATGTGGCTGGCGAGCCAATACAGTAAATAAGTAATGTCCAATGAGCTGTGACAGTCTGTATGCCAACAAGATTTTTCATACATTTATGCAGTTAAACAGTACAGTCTATACCAATATTTACAGTCACTCAGTGCGGGGACCTAATCCCTTGATAACAGTATAGTAAAGCAGATAATAGTCTATACAAACGGTGAGACAGTACAGAAAGGGGAATGCTAAAACACCCCTAAGCCTTAGCATGATAGGCTTGGAACCTCGCAGTGAGGCACGTAGGCTGGCTTGACAAAACTGGAATAACCCCGACGCGTCTAGCTCTGGTCCGGTGCTTGTACACCTACATATATATATATATATGAGCAGTGAGCTAAAGCCCAGTGAATAACATAATGCGTAAAGAGGTTTAGAATGGATGTCCTTGCAGTAATGAAAACAGTTCAATGGAATCAGTATATCAGTTGTTCAAGACAAGAACAAATCATATGTGGTACATCCATCAAAGATGACAAGAATGAGGGTCTTAAAAGATCGAATAAAGAATGATGGCCATCAACAAGAATGATAGTGGTTCCACGAGGAACCGACAGAGATCTCTAGAATAAATAAAGAAATGAGGTGCTAAGGATGCCACAGTACAGTTCAGAAATAAAGGACATGCATTCATTCAACAGCAATATCAGTTCAGTAAATAGTTCAGTTCAGTGTTCAGAAGATAATCATTTTGAACATATCTTTACATAATTGTTACTCACAGTGTTCTGGGCTATTAGTAGCTAGAGCGTCTCCTCGAATACCAACCATAAACAGTTAACAGATTGAACACACTCTGAGTTACATAGTTGGGAAAGGTAATCATTAACTCCCTATGATGCCTCGGTGTGTTCTACATCTATATCCTCACTAAGATGTCTTAAACTAGGCCTAAGAATGCCTAGGATGGAATGAGGATGCAAGGATGTGCATGTAAAGCTTTAAATTTTCAAAAAAGAGTCCCGCCGAGCATTGTTTCGCTTCGAGCGGACAAGCAAACAAAGGTACCCGCCGAAGGCCAAATTTCGCCGAGCGAATACTCCGCTCGAGCGTACATTCCTCCGCTCGAGCGGACTGATGAACAGTTCAAAGTACTGGATGCTCGATTTCTCCGCTGGAGCGTGCATCTATCCGCTCGAGCGGACTGCAACTCGACGAAAAAAAATATCTTGAGATTGATTTCGCCGAGCGGCACTTCGCTTCGGCGGACGACCAAAATCTGGAAATTCCAGATTCAGGTCCCAAGCTCAAAATCAAGTTTAGATGCTCCAATTTCGATCCTCTTGGGCCCATTTTCTGGAAAAACATTTGTAACTCATAGAACAACATGTCCCAAAGGTCAATTTGAGAAATCAAGGCCCAAGGGTGCTCCAATTAAACTCATTTTCAACCCAATTTACATGGACATGCATGAACATGCTACAAGGTGACATGCATGAGTGTAGATCAAATCAAACTTCCATTTCATGCTCTAATGAGCTCATTCTTCCCAAAACAAGTTGAAAACATGGACTATTGCAAAATTATGAACATGCATGTACAATTTGCCATGAATTCAACCTCAAAAGACAACAATAAAGCCATGCATGCAACAATTAAGCTCTAATGCAACATTTATGGACCAATTTAAGTCTCAAATTACTAGAGGCTCAAGAATTAAACATGAACAAGCTCAAATACATCAATGGAAGGTTGAGTTCTCTTACCTAAGTCTTGATTTACAAGGTGAGGTAACTTAATTTAGCAATTATACTTCGATTTCCTCCAAATGCAAGCAATCACCAAGTTTGAACTCAATTCTCCTATTCTTCTCTCTCTATTTGGTCGGCTAAGGCAAGAGAAAGGACTGAGCAAATGATGCACTAGGTGTAGTAAGACTCAAATAAAATGGAAATAGTGGGTCACTAAGTGGTCTAACTGTAAATATGCCCATGTTTGCAATTAACTCATTTTTAATCTAATTTAATCATACCTAATCACATTTTGGATAATTATACCATAAAATCAGATAAATTCTACTGATCATGAAATACTAAATGGTTTCTAATTCGGTAGCCGATAAGGCCTTCAATTAGCAGTTTAAACATAAAACATGAACAAATATATAATCAATCAAACAGATAGAATATGCAATACAACAATTATACTCAATCATTTCAGTCTCAATTGCGATCGATCGATTCGATTTTAATCACCGATCACCAATCATAAGCGATTCATTTAACAGAATCGGTGGTCATTCGATGCCAGAACGAGGGTTGTTCTGATCTCTCCATTTGATGTAGGGATAACTACTCATATTTATGGTCTTTGACATAAACTTGTAGTCATTTTGATATAATGTTGAAGTTGGGTAATTTTTGGGGTTAGGGTTTCAAAATATATAAAGAGAGGTTTTGTTATTTTGACTCATACATGTATATTTTGGGTCTTAAAATGAGGTTATTAATGTTTAATGAAAATATTTGAGCCTTTGGGTCAATGTTGAGAAAAGAGAGAGGAAAGCCCTAATTTGTTGTTATGAATTAATTTGTACAATTAATTTGGAAAGTTATGAAAATATGAAATTGAGTTGGAAATAATGAAATTGAGGAGTTATGAGAATGAATGGCGGAGTTGGATAAGTTAATCACTCACCTTTGGAAATATTGATAATTTATCTATTGATGCATTTATTATCTGTTTAGAAATAATTGCTTTGGGCTATTGGTGGAGGATAGTCTTGATTATTGTAGACACTGTATGTTGATTAGGGAAAACTGAAACTAATCACGTTGAATATGTCATCGAATATGACGGTTGGAATAATACAGCGAATATGTGTATTGATTGATCATTGTATATAATAAGTGTTTTATATACATTGTATTGTGTGGGAGAAGATAGGGGATGTACTCCACGGTTTAGGAGGAGATAGAGGATGGACTCCATTGATACAGCAAATATGTGTATCTATTGTGAAGTATGGAAGTATTTTGATATGAGTTGTTATCTCATTTAAAAAGAAAGTGCTTTAATATGAGTCGTAATCTCATTAAATTGTTGGCCAGGTTCTGTGCCATGTTATGAATTGAAATTTTAATAAGTAAAGGAAAGTGAAATGAAATATGGACATATCTGTCATGAAATTGGATTGTGTTGTACGTTGGTGTTTATGAGTTAAACATTTATCAAATGCTAATGTTTTAGTTATTGCTCATATTATGTTTAGCATATCTCTACTGGGTGTTGGCTAACCCTATATGGGAATCATTTTCAGGTACAGGTGATATGCCGCCTCTAAGGATGTAGCTTGGGAGGTTGTAAAAGCTGAAGGCTTCCCTTTTGTGATTACTTTGTGTATTACATGTAAATCAAGCCAATGGCTTATTTTGTGTTTTGAGTTAGTACTCTCTTTTTGTAACCAAGTGTTAGCTTGGAAAGTTGTAAGCTCGTAGGGCATTTACTTTTGATGTCAACATGTAATACTTTTGTAATGAATACTCTGATAAGTAAAATTATGCTTTATTCTCTTAAATTTATGGATGTCTTGAATGTATGAATTATGGGTTTATTTTGAGGGCATTACAGTTATCTTATTTGTTTATATTTATCCTATTTTTGTATCATGTAACATATGTTATAGATTCAAGGTTAGACTTGTGAATGTATATCTGCATATGTTATTCTTTTGTACAAGTAATTGGAATTATGTATGGTTTATTGTCATTTATTTCGAGGCGGTACAATTGTAATTATGTCTATCTCTTAAATTGGTATGTGATATATATACAAAGTATGAAGACTTGCACTACAACATTTTCTTAGTTTAGTGACATTTGAAAGTGTCACAAAACTATTCTTCTAATAACATTTTTTGGTCTTGTGGCATTTTGAATAAGTGCCACTTCTATCGGTGCCACGGTAGATACGAGTGCCACGATAGATACTTGCAAGTGCCACTGCACCATCATGGCTAAAAACTTTTAATGACATTTTAATGTCATGGTAGATATTATTTGTGGCACTATTAAGCGCTATTAAAAAAAGAGTTAGTGACACTTATAAGTGTTATTACACCATCAAGACTAAAACCTTTCTGTGACACTTTAATGTCATAGTAGGCACTATTCGTGACGCTATCAAGTGCCATTCATGACGATAATTCGTTGTAGAACAATTTGATCCGCTCTTGCGGAGACTCGAACCACCAACCTCCCGCACCATAAACCTTATACACCACACTCTTCCTACTACACCTCTATAACACCACGTGATTATATATGCAACATATATTATTTATATAGTACATACATCCATATTAATATAAAAGTATATGTATAAACATAATTATTTTATTGAACATAATTTATGTAAAATAAACTATTTACTACCAAAACAAAAAAATACCACTTCTGGCGACTAAAAATATTTTTTAGTCGCCAATTCTATACTTTTGGCTACTAATTATTTTTTAGTTGCTAAAAAACTTAACTTTTGTCTACCAAAATCGGATTTTGTCACCGAATATGCACTTTCAGCTACCAAAATTTTGGTCACTAAAAAATTTTATTCCCGTCTTAAGATTTTAGTTCTCCCACGCTAAAAATAACCACTTTTGACGATTAAACTTATTTTTTAGCCGCAAATTGTAGACTTTTGGCTACTAAAATTTTTTTTGACACTAAAAAACTTTACTTTTGGCTACTAAAATTTTTTTAGTCGGTAAAACCCATATAATCAGCGACCAAACTTATTTTTAGGCGCCAATTGTAGACTTTTGGCTACTAAAATTGTTTAGTCGCCAAAAAGTTTTACTTTTGGCAACTAATGCTGTTTTGGTCATTGAAAGTTATACTTTCAGCGACCAAATTTTTTTGGTCAAGAAATTTAGTCGTCGAATATGCTTTTTCCTGTAGTGTATATTGAGTTTAATTCATTTATTTTTAATCATTTACTGCATTTTAAAAATTTAGAAAATATATTGCCATTTTTTGTTTTTTCAAAAATGTCATTATAAGTTTGAAAAGTTTTTGGCTTAGTGGCATTTCTCAAAATGCTATAAAATATTTGTTTATGAAACTTTTCACCTAAGTGCCATAAAAAGTAATTTGCACCTACCTAGTGTCCTGACATTTTTTAAAAAATGCCATTGCAACTAAAGTTTAGTGGTATCTGTTGGTAAATGTCACGAACATAATTTTTTGTGTTATTGTTTTATAAAATGTCATAAAATTGATGTGACATTTCTTTATTGAAATGCCACTAGAGCCTTATATGTTTTGTGGTTCTGTGGCATTTTTTTAAAACATTTAATGCCAATTTTTATTTTTGTGGTATTTTCTAAAAACATGCTACTAGTGTAGTGTCACTAAAGTGTAAATTTGTTGTAGTGGCATTTTTATTGTAGTGATGTGACACTTTGTTTAATTGAAATGCCACTAGAGCCTTGTATGTTTGTGGCTCTATGACATTTTTCTAAAAAATGCCTCAAAATATTCTTTTCGTGACACTTTTAAGAACATGCCACTAGTATGGTGTCACTAAAATATGTTTTTGTTGTAGTGTTGTGACACTTGTTCATTGAAATGTCACTAGAGCCTTTATGTTTGTCGTTTTGTGGCATTTTTCAAAAACGTGCCACTAAATATCATTTTTGTGGCATTTTCTAAAAATATGCCACTAGTGTAGTGCCACTAAAGTATGTTTTTGTTGTAGTTTTGTGACACTTGTTCATTGAAATGCCACTAGAGCTTTTTATGTTTGTCGTTTTGTGGCATTTTTCAAAAATGTGCCACTAAATATCATTTTTTGTGACATTTTCTAAAAATATGCCACTAATGTAGTGCCACTAAAGTATGTTTTTGTTGTAGTGTTGTATAGGTGGATTGATATGTATCCAAAATACAATTAAGAAAGAAATTAATACATACTCGGTTAAAGAATTTAAATGATAAATGAAAAATTTTACAAATATAAATTTATAGGTAGATTGTTGAGATCACAATCTTACCTTAAACAATAAATAATAAGTAGGCCCTTTAAATATATAGTATTATACAAATATTTTTTTATCAACTTTCCAGTTCAATTTTTCATAATTTGCACCTGTAACTTAATTGAAGGTATGAAATTAGTTGTAAAATTATACAATTTTGTTTAATAGTTTATCTCATAATACAAATTTATTGAACCCACTATTACATATTATAGGTGTAAGAATGCATTAATATCAATATATAATATATTTTAATACATCCACGAATATGTTGCATGATAAAAAAAAATATATAACATTAGTTATTAGTATATTTTCATTTATGTAAAAAATGTAGAAATGTTTTTAAGAAAATAAAATGATATTATAACTTAATATTTTGATCAATATAAGAATTTCATAATTGTTTTCACGATATTTATAAATCCATACTTATAAATGTTTGCAAGGTCATTTTCATGAAACTGTCAAGTTACATAATTTATTATGGCATCTGTAACTAATCAACATATAAAAAAAATTGGTCGAAACTTTTTATTTAATGTACTTACTTTCTGTATCTTTGAAATGCCACGATAATGGTTGAGCATCATTTGATTTTTTTTCTTGAAATTTGATGAAATTGTGTACATGAGGTACATTCTTCTTCTTCTTCTTTTTCTTCTTCTTCTTCTTCTTTTGAATTTTACAACAAATATGACAATTCCTATTTCAGTTTGTCTAACTTTACTTGAAAAGTATGTTGCAATAGATCTTGTGTAATTTTATTTCTCCATCTTCTTATTTTTTTTCTTGCTCACCATTATAACTCATTGTAATAAAAATATTTTGATGAGTAAGAGTTTTAGGCGATATCATATTGTTACGAATTTCAAAATCTATTTTCCCTCCATAATGTAATTTTATCTATGAGGGAGAAAAATACAACTATTGTCGTAATAAAAGTGTTTTACAAAGTCTTGGTTTGTTATTGAAACTATTTGTTGTGGACACTTATTTGTATGACATGTATGTATATATGTATTGAAGATAAGTTGATAGGAGAATAATACACAATTTCACAATTTTTTCCTAACAAATATAACTATATTACTAAAGCGATTTGAAGTATCCGATGATAATATAGTATTAAAAATTTACAATTTATAAATACAGTAACATATATAAATTTACATTTATATATATATATATGTGGACATTAACATATATAAGATATCACAAAAGTAATATGTGAAATCTTTTGTGTTTATGTACCATTTTTTAATTAGATTATTCAATTCACATAAAAATTGAAATGAATTTGTGAATAATTTGTGTTAAATTAGAGATTAGTGAAGAAAGATTTAAAAAAAAAAAAAAAGTTTATAGTGTTTGGTTTGGTTTATTTTTTCAAATTTTTGTTTTAAATTTTTTGGTTTTCAAATTTTTTGTCTTCAATACTTGTTTTTTAATAACCTTTTTAATTTTTTTTATTAGATTCACTTTATTTAATATATTTTTATTCTTTAATTTTACTTTTAGATTTAGATTCACTTAATCTGAATACACCTAAAAATAATTGTTGTGTATTCTTTTTGAAAATTTTTTTATTAATATTAAATAATAGTAATAATAACAACAAAATAATAATAATAAATCTGTACACGTTTAAATTTATAATAATAATAATAATAATAATAATGACAACAAAAAATATATATAATAATAATAAATAGTACATGCTTGAATTTATTAAAAAAAAATTTACCATATTTTACTTTTTAATTCTATTTAGATTATTGGATATTATATTTTTATGTAAAAGTATAATTTAAATATAAAATATGAAGAAATTTCAGTATCTTTAATCACCAAGACTGAGAAAATATAAAACATAAAAAACTGAAAAATAGATTTATAAAAAAAAAACCAACAAAAGTGTTTATTGTTTAGAATTTTGACATCATATGTTGGTTATTGAAATACCATGTAACATATTACAGTTCATAAAATATAATTTAAACAAAAGAAAGTGTATGAAGATAACCTGCGAATTTTTGAAATGCAGTACAAACTCTGCTTTAAAAACGCACGTACTTTCCTCTGTTTAGATTCGAACAAATGCATATAATGTTAAGATTTAATAAAAATTATTACAGTGATTTGATCGATAATGGATAATTGTACATATTATGTATATCAATATAGAAGTAGACACAAAAAGTAAGAAAAAGTAATTATTTTTCGTACTTCAATCATCATCAATGCAAAAAATAGGAAAACAACTTTTTTTTTTCTTCTTTTTTTTTTTTTTCATAAGAAGGGAGACGATTTGTTTTTATTTATATAAGACACTTGCAAGTAGATATATCATTTTTGAGTATTCAATTTCAAAAATAAAGGGACAGTTAGTTTATATAGCACTTTTCATGACTTTTAAAAAAATGTAATAAATTTAAAAGGATAAAATTAAGATTTTAAAAAAGTAAAAAAATATATCAGGCTTTTCATACTTTTATAATAGTAGTAGATATATAAATAAATTAACTAAATAAATAACTCATAGATTGAATATGAAGCCAAAAAAAAAAAAAAATTAAGCTAATTTTATAAATCAACCAAAACTCAATTTCTAAGCTGAGTTTCTCATCCAATTTTAACAACCCCAAGCTAATCCATGGCTGTTACAACTCGAAGGGCTATAATATAACCTAAATATAAAATTTAAATTAATTATTTATCAAATTTTTTTATTAATTAACCGACCAATTTTCTTAGTCAAGTCCAACATGAGGGCATTGTTGGAAAATTTGAATTTGAATTTAAATTTACTCCAATGGTTGTGTCTCTTGAGATGAAAGGGTGTGTCCTTTTGAAGGATCACAACCTTTCAGAAGAGCCACTTTCAAGTCTTTATATTCCATGTCCCGCACTTCTTTTTGAAAAAGAGAATTGTCATTCTTCTTCACTTTACATTTATTCTTCATATTTTTTGAGTCTAATTTTTCCTATAAAGAGAGTACATGCACAGCAAAGTTCGCTAGGCTTGCAATAGTAGTGCTGCTAGTGCAAGACATTGATCATTGTATCCTGGGAGATAGACGTCCATTGAATCCTAAGCACCGGTGGGGAGGACGAATCTGTCTTAAGGAAAGAGTGTCACACACTCGACTCGATCAGGTTTTATCTTTTTACGTATCGTAAGTTTTATCACGTTATTACGTTGATTTATTTCAATTTTGGTTTTGCCCAAAAAGCTTTTGCATAATTTTTTAAATTATATTTTCCATATAGTTTGGTATAATTTTTCCTAACAATCTTAAGACAGAGTCGTCCTATTTATGGTTTTAGGAAAATATAATTATTTATTATTGTAGAACTGGAAACTTGCAGCATGAATAGATCTTACCATGATAAATTTTTGTTTCTGTGATGTTAGTCATCATTCGAATATATGGTATTATAAAAAAAAAAATGATTTGTTCAAATCCCTTATGTTTTGTGCATTGTTTATTTGGAAAACAAATGGCGTTTTTGTGTAGATAATTGTTTGAAATTTACTTCCATGCACCTATGAGTTTTGAAAACGGTTTGCTTTAATCAGGGAAAAGTGGAGAACACAATTGTATAGTGCACGTTGAATTGCTTATTGATTCATGGAAAGAATAAGGACCCATACCTCTTTTTCAAAATCATGATTGGTGATTTGGTGTCGGTTCAAGAAGTTTTGGGTTTGGTCCCAACACCTTTACACGCCCATTCCCAAAATGTATGGTAACTGCATACTTCTTAATCAAAAAAAAAAAAAAAAATACAATGTTTCCAAGGGTCTGTTTCGGATGGGTGGCCTTTTGGGGTTTGGAAGTGTTGAGAATGGATGCTGCAATTTTATGTGTAAAATGTTTGAAGGTTATGTTTTGAGATTCGGTTTCTCTCAGAAATCTTCCCCTATGAGGAAGAAGATCCATATGATAGGAAGTGCCATATGACACTCAATACAGCAGCAGTATACAATGGTCTCTCCAGATTGTCGTTTAATGGGTTGGCCCCACTGTTATGTTTATTTATTTTAAAATCCTTGTTTTGGATTTAAGAAAAGACCCACATGATTTAGTATATAATTTTTTAATACTAGAATCAGAATTTAGTAGAACAGAATTTATGAAACTTCCACAAATTTTATTTTTATTTTTTCTGTGCATCGTTCCAGTCAGGTCGTATTTTCTGTTTCCATCTATTTGTTAATGTATGGAAAATAGAATTAGTTTTTTTTTTTTTTTATGTATTTAAATAAATTAAATTCTGTTGTGTACTAAACAACAATCAGAATTTAAAGAAATAAAGAAAAGGAGAGAAATTTGTTTGATTACAAAAATCAAACTCAAAATAAAAATAAAATAAAACAAATAAAAACAGATTTTATTCAGTGCTACTCATTTGCAAATATGATAAATTGCTTTGTGTATAAGGCAGTTAAACTATTATGATTGGTTTTGTACCAACAGTTGCCGTCTCTTCTTTCTAGATATGCCTTTTGAATAGAAACAACTATTCAGTTTTTTGAAGTGTTTTTGCACAGATCATAATTGAACCAACGGGTTTTTAGCACGCTTTTGTGGTGTGAATTAATTTAACAGTATGTAAATTTTGTTTTGTATTCTTACAATCTTATCTAATTCTGTTTATGTTGGCTGTTCATTTGTGGAACATATATGTATGTCTCTATATTTATGGCTGTTGGTGGTTTTCTTGAAAAGTTGTGTAACTTCTTTCCATTGTTTGGTAACTATAAATATTATATTTATTAGTTCACTTTAATATTATGATAGGCAGTGTTTTTTTTTTTTACCAGTTGGTAAATTTATATGGTTTTGTAAGGTCAATTAATTTGATGTCGATAATCAAATATATGTTGATAGAATTGATTGATTAATTTTATGATTAAAGTTTAATTGAAAATATTTTGTATACAAATATATATATTGTGAAATTTTCAATTAATATGTGATTGTGATGATGACATCATCAATGAATTTCTTTTGGACTTTTATGAGAAAATTGAAAGATTCTCATTGACTATGGTCAATTGTCAATATTTTATGTCATCTAATGATATTTTGTGATGATCCAAACCACTGCTATACATTTCTATGCACACCATTTAATTGGAAATAAGTTTGATGACTCTTTTGTAATGATTATTATTTTGTTAATCATCAAGTTGGAAGTTTCTTTTTTTTTTTTTTAAAAAAAAAAATAAATAAACTTTGACTTAAGTTGTCATTATTTATTATGAAACTGATTGAATCATGTTGTTTGTGCTAATTTATGTATTATCACAAATGTGGGGGAAAAGAGATTCCATGTCTACATATGTTGTAGAGTTGACAATCAATTTATGATGTCATTAATATCATTTTGGTATGCGATGTATTATAAATGGATGTCAATTATTTATCAAAGTATTGATAAAAATGTGAACTTATGTGTTTTGACATAAGAGGAATTCAAATTATTCTTTGGAATAAAAGATTAAAATTGGTGTGGTGACTGATAACTCCGTAATGAAATATTATAAGTTAAAATATTTCATGGGTAAAAGACACTTTGGTAGTTGTCAACGTAGTCAGCAATACTGGATAAGACAAATAAAATGTAAATGTATTTATACAGTGATATTTATATTCCATGTTGAGATTGGAATTAAGAGTTGATAAAATGTAAATGTATTTATACAGTGATATTTATATTCCATGTTGAGATTGGAATTATGAGTTGCAGTAAACAAAAAGAATTTAATCATGGCTGAAGAAATGTTATTTGACAAAGTGTTGTGGCCACAACCTATTTTAGTCATTTCTTCTTTGTACTGCAAAAGCAAGTTATGAAGTCTAATTGTTTTTAGACAAATTAGTATTGTGATTATATTCATAAAATAGTTTGCATCTTATTATTTAGTTCAAACACACCAATTAATGATATATTCTGATTTATCTCAGAATTGTGGGGGTGTATTAATATTTTGTATACTTATACATCAGCAAGAGAAATTAAGTTTCCTTGGAATGCTTAAAATGTGGGGGTGCTTTGAGGATTTTACCAAAGTAACGGTTCCGATTGTAGGTCCACAAAGAATCTCAATTCTTTCTATAGAACAAAGTTGGAGTAGAAGCAAATATGGTTTCATTAACTCCTAAGGAACAACTCTATGTTTATTATTTTAAATTTGAAAATGGGAGTGACATAGAGTAACGGTAAGTCTCGATGTAATCAAAGACTTAATACCGTAGGACATTTGCTTTCAGTTGTAAATATTGTCTAAGGATAATATAATGGATCCACCAATGATATATAATTGAGAAGGTCAAATGGAAAAATAGCGGCCGCTAAACAAAAAGTTTGATCAAAGAGCAAATGAGGGAAAGTTTATCGAGGGGAATGTGATTAAAGCCTATTACACCAGAGTCATCATAATGGTAACCCTACTTAGATGACTGGAGATCCCAAGAACTAAGTTCAAAGGGACAACTAAGTTATGTGTGGCTCGCCAGAAATCACTAAAGGAGTCCATCTCCTATCCATTCCTATGATGAGAGTGATATCTGCAACATGTGTTGTATGCAGGGAACTTAGGATAAGCTATGCTTTTAATGATCACTTATATCTTGAAAACCCTAGAGGGGTATCTTTCAAGAGGAGTATTATAGAGACTCGAAATAAGGATCACCTATATGAGTGTGAAGGGGCCGCTTCTATGAGAATTGATAAGGCTAAATTCTCTAAAGCACTCAAGAAACACCAGACTTGCCCAAGGCCAAAAACGGGCACAACCGTGAGAACTAAGTCGTGTTTGAAGATATTCTGTGAATTCTATTGTCTTGGCTTACACAAGCAATTTGAACAGTTCAAGGCATCACGTCCACTGATTAGCTAGTAAGTCCGATAGGCTTTCACTAGGGAAGGTTCAAAGCCGAAAGCTACCTATCCCGATGCAGGATATTTCCATAATGTACTCTCTCTTTGTCTGCATATTGTTGCATGTCCTTTCCGTAAATTTTATTCATGTGGGGGATTGTTGGAAAATTTGAATTTGAATTTAAATTTACTCCAATGGTTGTGTCTCTTGAGATGAAAGGGTGTGTCCTTTTGAAGGATCACAACCTTTCAGAAGAGCCACTTTCAAGTCTTTATATTCCATGTCCCGCACTTCTTTTTGAAAAAGAGAATTGTCATTCTTCTTCACTTTACATTTATTCTTCATATTTTTTGAGTCTAATTTTTTCTATAAAGAGAGTACATGCACAGCAAAGTTCGCTAGGCTTGCAATAGTAGTGCTGCTAGTGCAAGACATTGATCGTTGTATCCTGGGAGATAGACGTCCATTGAATCCTAAGCACCGGTGGGGAGGACGAATCTGTCTTAAGGAAAGAGTGTCACACACTCGACTCGATCAGGTTTTATCTTTTTACGTATCGTAAGTTTTATCACGTTATTACGTTGATTTATTTCAATTTTGGTTTTGCCCAAAAAGCTTTTGCATAATTTTTTAAATTATATTTTCCATATAGTTTGGTATAATTTTTCCTAACAGGCATGACCCATGATCTAACCCAATTTGTTATTTTATATTTCTTACATACGTAAATATATCTTAATATTAATGTAACAACTTTGAGTACAAAACATAAATTTTTACCCAAGTTTAAATATGTATATTTCTTACATGCATAAATATGTACATTTTATTATGAAAAAAAAATAAAATTAGTGATGATATGTGTTTAACAATTTAAAAAATATTTACATAAACAAATTGGTCGAGTGACTTTTCAATTTGGGTTGATTAACATAAATCTAACATGGCCTAAGTAGTTCGATCATCTCATAAAATTTTAAAAACTTTAAAAATGCCCTTACACTTTACAGTCAAGCTAAATTCATCATACTCTGTCAATTAACAAACTATATTTTACTAACACAAAAAAATTTTCCTAATGTAGTTACTGAATAAATATAAAAATTTAAATATTTCATTTTAAATTTTTTTTGTCACATCACCTTAAAAATAAATAGAGATAGAAGATGAGTGGGAGAGAGACAAAATAATAATAATAATAATAATAATAATAATAATAATAATAAGATTGTCATATCACTTGACAAATTGTGGTAGAATGAATTATAATTACAAATTTCATATATAATGTAATTATAATTGACGGAAAATATAATTTTTGTAATTTTAGAAAATTCATTTGTTTTAATTTTACCAATTGAATTATTATATATCTATTTGTTATATAATACTTAGGACAAAGCATTAATAACAACAAAAATAAATAAATAAAAATTGTGTAACTCCTACAATGTTTGGGATGTTATCTGTTTTGTTAAAAAATAAAGAAAATAAAGAGTACTAAAATGTGTTTGGCATGTACCAAAAAAATTTAAGAAATTTTTGTACCAAGTTGAAAAGACTAAACAATTATTGTGAGTGAGTGCATTGGTGTTTACACTTTTGGAAGGGTAAAGGGAAAAATTTAAGCAACAAACAAAAATATAACATCACTTATTCACACTTTTTCATACAATTAAAAAACTCATCCCTAAATACATTAACTTTTTTTTTTTTCTTAAAAAAGTCAAAAAGCCACTTAAAATCTAATTTCAAATACTCATTTTGTTTGAAAAAAAAATTAAAACTTACTTAATCTTTTTTATTTTTTTCAAACTATTTTTAATTAATTTAAAAATAAATTTATTAATTATTGTTTAATCTTGAACATAGCACGGGTTATATGTTAGTATAATATAAGCAAAAACATTATAGTCTTTTTGAGGCTGAAATCTCAATCTAATTTTTTTGATATTTTTTTGAAATTTATATCATTTAAAATACACATGTCATCCTACAATTGGTCCACAATTTAATTTAGTTAAATTAAATTAATTTTTTTAATTGTCTTAATCAATGCCAATAATATATAAATAGTTATGGAATAACATTGATTTAATTCCATAATAATACCAACAGTTATGGAATGATATTTGCTTCAATTAAAAGATTTTCATAATATAATTCATGATATAATAATATAGATACATTCCATAATATCTATACAATAATATAAGTAAAACCGTTGTGACCTCTTTGAGGCTAAAAATCTCAATTTAATTTTTTTATATTTTTTTAATTTTATATCTATATCACGTAAAATACACATGTCATCTTACAATTTCTACAATCCAATTTAACTAAATTAAATTAAAATTTTAAATTTTCTTAATCAATGTCAATAATATATAAATAGTTATGGAATGACATTGATTTAATTCCATAATAGTATCAACAATTATGGAATGATATTTCCTCAATCAAAAGATTTTCATAATATAATTCCATAATATAATAATATAGATACATTCTAAACATATTCAATAAAAACAAAAACTTTCATAATGTATTAGTATTATTTCCTTTCAAGTTGGGATTTGTTATTACAATATAAAATCTCATCCTTCACATAATTAAGATGCCACAGAGTGCTATTCTTTTTTTTCTTTTTTTAAAGATTTGCTGTTATTTTATTTTATTTTTTTTATTCTTCTTTCAAAGTTCTACTTTTACTTCTTTTTTTCTTTTCTTTTTTTCTTACTTCAACCTGTAGTATGTTCTAAGGGTTGGGTTGTTATGCCCATTAAAGTGGTACCAAGCGGGTTCAAAACATCATAAGACAGTTCGGTCTAAAGTTTGATTTCAATATTAGTGATTGAATTTTTATGCATATATTCTTTTTTTTATTTAAATATTTTAAAAGTTAAAGTAGGCTTGTATATATTTTCCGTATACCATAACACAACTCTAAATAAGTTACAAACTACTTGGATACATTATTGCAGTCGAGTTTGGCTTTGTTGATTTCAATTTCAGTGGTAGTGTAAAAATTACACCATCAGTATTCTATACTATTATATAAAACAAAATATAAAGTTTCACAAATTCAATCTTCCTTTCTCACTTTTTTGAATTTTATATTATTTAAATCAATATGACATTATGTGTCACATTATTATTTATTTATTTATTTATTTTTGTTATGTAGGGTATCTTGAACCAATTTACGTGCACCAAACTAAATCCCTATAGCCAGAATAAGCCTTCTGAAATAGGACTTACGCCCTGCAATCCGTGTCACATTGATATTGGCTCAACCATTATAGCGACCCCGGTCTTTTTCCCATTTGATTATCGTATCCGGACTTATGTTCCGTGGATTCCGTTGCCATATTATTGTCATTGTTGTCCTTGATTCCTTATTCTTTGGTTATAGGATGTTTTGGGCAGGTTGATTACAGGTTGGTTGAGTCTAGAAACAAATTCTTGATGATCAGTTTTTGGCTTGGTCGCTCGAGCGAGCTTCTCTTCGCTCGAGCGAGGTCCTTCTTGGTTCGTCGCTCGAGCGAGCCTTTCTTGCTCGGCGAGGTTGCGTCGATGCTAGACCTGAGGGCAATGTTTGTTGGCTCGAGCGAGCTTTCCTTCGCTCGAGCGAGATGGTTTGTCTTTGGCTCGAGCGAGCTCCTTTCCGCCGGAGCGAGGTCTGTTTTTTGTGTCTGGTCGCTCGAGCGACCGAGTCTTCGCCGAGCGAGCACATCCCGATAGTTTTAAAACGTCCTTTTTCACAATTTTTGATCCAGAAACCCTAGTTCCGAGTTTCTTTTCTCTCAACTCATCTTTTCCTTGGGTTTGATCTATCTAGAGGGCGCTTCTAACCTAGTTCCTTCATTAAAAAGGTAGAGGAGAGTGAGGGCTTTCATTTAATCGGAGCAATTGTTGATTTGGAGCACTTTGGGGTTTTGAGCATCATCTTCTTCTTCTCCTTTTGGGCTCTTCTGTTTAAGGTAGGGATTTCCTACTCCATTTATACGCTTTAATCATAAGTGTTGGTATTTTGGTATATGGGGGGGTAGTTTGGTGATTTTGGGAGAAACCCTAGGTTTTGACTTAGATTAATTTGTGTAATTAATTTAAGGGAAGTATGTGGAATTGAGTTTAATTCATGAAATTGAGGGATTATGATATAAATTGATGTAGTCGGATATTTAATTACTTATCTGTGGAATTAGGATTATATGTATTGTATATTTATTTCTGCTTAGAAATAATTGTTTGGGCTATCGGTGGAGGATAGCCAGTGATTGTTGTAGACCTTGCATGTGGCTTAGGTATAACTGAAATTGAGTCAGCTATTTGACTGTTGAATTAATCTGAACATTACTTGTATTGATTATGTGTTGTATATAGCAAGTATTGATTATGTTGCATATGCATTTGGTTTTGGAGGAGATAGGGATGAACTCGGTTTAGGGAAGAAAGGGGATGGACTTCTAAACCGAAATTGTTGGAGGGTTTAGGGAAGAAAGGGATGGACCTCTAAACCGGATGTGTTGGGAGGAGAAAAGGATGGACCCCACTTGCATCACATACATGTGTGCCTATTGTTAATAGAAGTATTTCTATTTATTGTTGATATGATACATCACCACCATGTGTATCAGTTGAGAAGTATGGAAGTGAATGTGGTTATGATTGATACAATACCAGCATGTGTATTTGTTATGTTATAGAGAGGTTTAACTTAACTTGTTATCCCTGTTCAATTATTGTTAACAAGAGATGAAATTCCCGTTGAGTTATTTGGCCAGGTTCTGAGCCATAGGTGGAAGGTAAGATATGCCATAGACAACGTGTCATAGGCAATATAGATATTCGTGTCATGAGAATTGTAATCGGAATATAGTGTGTTAACCATATATCATATGCTAATACTTTAGTTAATTCTTATGCTTGGTTTAGTATTTCTCTACTGGGCTGTGGCTCACCCTATATGGGAACTTCATTTTCAGGTGCAGATGGTTCACTGCCTCCAAGGACTTAGCTTGTGAGGGATTGGAACTCGAAGATTTGTTTTTAGTTTATTTGTTTTTATATGTAAAACACTCAAGCCTAGGGCTTTATTTGTTTTTGAGTTAGAACTCGTGGATTTGTGTCCAAGTATTGGCTTGGCGAGATGTAAGCCCGTAGGGCATTTATTTTGATGTTTATTTCTTAATACTCTGATGAATGGAATTATATTCTTGTTTTAATATAATGATGCATGTTAATATTATTTATTATGGGTTTAATTTTGAGGGCGTTACAACTTGGTATCAGAGCGTACCGGGTTCGAATACTTTGGGTACGTGGAAGTGATTAGTATCACAATGGGTTCGTCTCGTTTGATAGATTTAATCCATTCATAAGTTGTAAATATTTATTTAAATTCCTAGGTTAGTTCTTTTTTTTTAATTTTGAAAAGTTTTACTTCAATTTAAAAAATCATTAAATTTCTTATCAAATTTTGTTAGTTTTTTTTTCGTATCTTTTTGTAATTTTTTTTTAATCTTAAATCTATTAATTATTGAACTTTTTAGTTCAACTTCCCTTATTTTCTTCTAATATCTATTTTTAAAAAAGTTTTTTTTTTTTTTTATCCTATATATTAACCTAAGCTGACAGTTTTTTTTAAGAGGTTTCAGAAATTTTAATTTTTTAACAAATTCAACTATTTAAATAAAATATAAATAAAAAAATAAAAAGAGATAGAGATAAGAATTGTAAGAAAATTGAAAAATCCAATCACGCTTATGTGGGAGCTGAATAATTGAAAGAATCAGAAGCGTACTCTAGAAGACAGACATTACTCAGCTCTATCCGGCACGACTAGGGTGCCGAATAAAATAGATAGATAGGCCTAATCGTTATTGAACTATGGAGCTGAGTAAATAAGAGGATAATGAGTGGAAAGTGGGCCTGGCCCCAAGGCCCAGGGAATGAGTATAAATAAAGGAATAGCAAACTGAGAAAGGTATGTGAGAATTGTTGTGCTTAACTTAGAATACAAGTAATCTTGAGTGTTGAGATTGACTTGTCCGTCGGAGTGCTAATTCTGGCATCCCCGATCGGAGTGTTTATTTCTTTTCAGGTGACTATCAGCGGATTACGAGCGTCCTCTAGGATCGGAGAGTATTTCCAAATCACATCCCCACAACTGGCGTCGTCTGTGGGAATACTCAAGCATATCCATGGTGGGCGTGACAGAGGACCCTCCAATAGTCGCTAATGACACCACACAGATAGATGACTTCACTTCAACAAACACGCACGGACCGGAGCTTATCCCAGCAAGACGCGTTTTAAACTTCGCCTCACCTTCGACTCCAGAGCATGAGGCAATGCAAGCGATCATGGAGCAGGCAAAGCAAATCGAGCAGAGGTTGGAAAACATGATCGCTGAGAACGAGCATCTCCGTCAAGATTTGGCTCTGGAGGTAGCAAAGTCCAAACAAGCCGTGCGCCAAGATCCGGAACGACCTTTGAAAGCAGGTGGTCGACGACCTCAAGCCTGGCAACAAGACACCGATAGCGACTCCGACTCATTATCCCCGGAGCCCGAAAAGAAGGAATGACCTAAAACCTCCAGCTCTTCTGACGAGGGCCCACGTATAAGGCACAAGCGCAGAAGAAACAGTTCCGACAATGAGGACCAGCATGACCCCTTCGTGCGACGGATCGCAAGGGCGATCCCACCTAAAAAGTTTAAAGCTCCATCATTCACCCTCTATGATGGAAAATCAGACCCCACTGATCACATCCGCCACAACAAGCAAGCCATGACATTACATGCAGACGACGAGGCCCTCATGTGTTGAATATTTCCCAGCAGTTTGGGACCATTGGTTATCAAGTGGTATTACAAACTGGAGCCGGCCTCGATCAAAACCTTTCACCAATTACAGAAATCCTTCAGGGCCAAATTCATCATCAACGAGGTCTAGCCAAAACAAGCCGACTCTCTCTGGGCAATGCAAATCCTGCCGGGAGAAACACTGAGAGCATATTCGGTGCGATATTGGGAATGTTTTAATCTTGTTGATGACGCTTGCAACGACTCCATGGCCATCACCGCCTTCAAAATGGGATTACATCCAGATAGTGCACTTCGCAGCTCCTTGACTATAAGACCCCCCAAAACAGTCTGGGTGTTGATGAAGAAGGTAGAGGAATACTGTAAAGTGGAAGATGACACCTTGCTTGTTAAAGCCGGACACATGGCCAACAAAACGGCCCCTCTTGAAGTTGCTCAGCCAATAAGTTCCGTGCCACCTCAGAGCCCAGAACCACGACAGCGGGGTAAACGAGACAAGAAACGGGATTCTCGCCGATCAAGCGATCAATGCTCACAGCGCGCAAATGAGCAACTGCAAGTTGATAGTAAGCGCACGAGGCGTGCCGACAAGAAATATACGGAGCTATCAGAGCCAATCAGCTCGGTAATGTCCAAAATCCAACATCTTCTCTTCTTCAAATGGCCGTCCAAAATGGTGGGACGTTCTGACACGAGAAGGCGAGACAAGCAATGTGAATATAACAAAGATCACAGTCATGATACAAACAGTTGCTATTCTTTGAAAGACCACCTTAAGGAATTGGCGCAAGATGGTCGGCTCCAGCAACATGTCCGAAAGAGCGCAATCAAAACAGTTGCCCTTCGACCGGATTCACCTCCGCTCGGCATCATTCATATGATATACAGCCTTCCAACGCCTCTTCACACGCACCGCCAATTCATTGATCGGCAACGCACACCAACGAAACGGCCCCACGAAGCTCCGAGTATTATCTTCGACGATTCCAATCTTATCAGCATAATACACCCCCATATTGATCCATTGGTCATTAAGCTACACGTAAACCGGTTCACCGTTGAACGCATCCTCATAGACCAAGGGAGCACCTCGGAGGTTATGTACTACGAAACCCTCATCAAACTCGGCTTCAACGAATTAGACCTGTCTCCGGCTCCTCATCCATTATTCGGCTTCAATGCAAATCCAGAGTACCCGTTGGGAAAAATCATACTACCCGTTCGAGCGGGCTCCTAAACAGTTGATGTGGAATTCTTGGTCGTCAAGCTTCCTTCGCCGTATAATCTTATCATAGGGTGAACTTGGCTACATACTATTCAGGCCGTGCCAAGCACCTATTATCAGTTACTACGTTTTCCGACCAAACACGGCATTGAGCAAATTCGTGGTTCCCGGCAATCCGCATAAGCACGATATCTCCTTTCTAGGACACCTACAGAGTCACAGGCCAACTCCACTGAAATGTCGAATCGAAACAGCCTCAACGAAAAGCCATGGTAGCCCTAGGCGATACCAGCAGCAGCTTTTCTAGTCATATAATTAATGCGTTCAGCTGCATCACTACACACCGGGAGAGCTGATCCTGAAGGCACTTCCAAATGATTGGAGACCATTTGTTGGAAAATCAGGTCCGAACTGAGACGACCATTATCAGATAGATTCCATTTCGGCTCTGAAGCACCTACGAAGATTTTGTCATTAAACCCGACCTGTGGGGAATGATCCTAGTTCTAAGGGATTCGCCATGTACACATTCTACCTTTATAATGCAAGGATTCGTGTTAAAAAGTTGAAATCCCAACCATTGCGCAATATAGTTAAAAAGTCTCCGGATACGGAACCCCATCGGCACATGACGTCTTTGGGCCGAAAAAGCCTTCGGATTCGGAGCACCCTTCGTGGATATCATGATTGGCCAAAGTCTCCAGATATGGAGCCCCATCGGCGTATGGCGTCTTTGGGCCGAAAAAGCCTCCGGATTCGGAGCGGCCTTCGTGGATATCACGATTGGCCAAAAAGTCTTCGGATACGGAGCCTCATCGGCGCATGACGTCTTTGGGCCGATAAAAGCTTCCAAATTCGAAGCGCCCTTGTGGATATTACGATTGGCCAAAAAGTCTTCGGATACGAAGCCCGATACAGAGCCCCATCGACGCATGACGTCTTTGGGCCAATAAAGCCTCCAGATTCGGAGCGCCCTTTGTGGATATCACGATTAGCCAGTCTCCGGATTCGGAGCATCAACACCGCATTTGGGCCAATTAAGTCTCCGGCTTTGTCGTCAGGGCTAAGTAACATGTATGCTGAATAAATATTCAATGGAGAGCGCTCCGTTATGACAAGCCGTGACAACCGCATGAACAAAGCAAAACGTGTCAACACTCGAAATAAGATGCTTAATCAAACATATAAAAATTCATAAATCAAGCATATAGAAATTAAAAATAAAACATTTTTATTCGATTAAACGGTGATTACAAAAACGCAATCCGCGTTCGAGCATTACAATATCTATTCTCAACTTTGAAGACAAAAAAGAGGTCGCGTTAGTACAGCGGCAGCACCGAATGAACACCCGCTGCTCAGAGAGCATCCGTGGGTTGAAATGTTTCGATCTGACCACGCTTGAATCCACAATGCTCACACCAACGAGACAATCACCCTCGAGGTGGAGAGCTTTGACACCATAGACAGCGTCAAGGCCAAGATCCAAGACAAGAGAGGAATTAAGACGAAAACAGTAAAACTCAATGGTCGCGGCGTCACATCGGCCTCATTTCTCGGTCGCAGTTGCGGAGAACTACCCCGTTGCTGTTCCTCCCTTCTGGGTAATCTGCTTCGACGACTTGGAGGCTAACATCCTTCCCGTTCTTTAAACGCCCTTCCGCTTGCACGGGTGGGTTCTCTACTGCGATTCATCGCAGTATCAAGCTCAGCCAAAGTTTGAGCTTCTCTTCTATTGATAGAAGAAAACACCATTCGACATTTACACTTATCTAACCCCTTGCAACAAAGTCGTTTAAAGTCACTGGCGCGAAAAGTTCGAGGCCATTTATTTCTAATCCTTGCAGTGACCCCGAGGCAATTTCATTAACACTGAACTCCAAAAGACGGACGTCGATCGATATTGGCCATTTATTTCCAAATCTCTAGCTTTTTGGGGATTAAAATGGCCTAACTATATAAACGGCAATTATAAATGGGCTGGCAGTTTCCGGATTCGGAGCCTCATCGGCGCATGACACCTTCGTCGAAAAAAGCCTCCGGATCCGGAGTCTTATCGGCGCATTGACCATACGTAATATATATTTAATGAAAACTGCTCATGACAAGCTGGCATATAACCATCCGGAATTAAATGCCTAATCGACTAGGGCCGGTCAATGTCCAACGAAAATACATGCAAACACGTGTGTGCCGAATGAAAATTACAATAAAACATTTAAAATAGGACATTTTATTCACTCAGGCAATAGTTACATAAATACATAGAATTTCTATACGGCGTCGCCCTCATCCTCACTCTTCTCGACTTCGAAAGTGGAAAACGGAAAATGCTTACGTTGGTAAAATGGCATCGCCGAATCGATTCCTGATACTCAGAGAGCTTCCGCGGCTTGATTCGCCTTGATCCAACCGTACTTAAAGCCACGATTTTCACATTGGCAAACTTCCTCGGTGAGTTTCTCTTTGGTCTTCTGAATTCCAACCAGTCGACTGTCATGAAAGCCTTTTTCATAGGCCGCGGCTCTTACGGTCTCAACCGCGAACAAACTAGCCGTATTACGATCGGCGATCGCATCAGTAATCAGCCTTTGAGTAACCCTCTCTTCGACAACTGGGTTGGGGTGGGTGGCTGATTAGGACCCCGCATATTTGATTTTCCTTAATTCATGCTCGGCCTTCTCGACGCGAGCTTCTAACTTCTGAATGCATTCATCTCTCTGTTCTATGTCGCGGCGAGCGGCGCGAAGACGCATGCCGATCTCATAAGCCGTGTACAGTCCCCTCACTGCCCCGTGAACGCCTTCACGAAACACCTCAAAGTCCGGCCGACCTACCATCGACTGCTGAACATCGGCTGGAAAAATCTGTCGAGTAAACTCAACTGCACATTTGGATCTCGAATGATCGAATCCGCCTCTATCATTGGTCTATTACCCACAAAGACCACAAATTTCAATGGGCGAGGAGTCGTGTCGGATTCCCTTCCAGGACGGGATTGAGGAGACTTACGCTGTGGCTGATTGTCCCTCTTGGGCGACCTACTTCGACGACGAGGAGGTTGATGTCTCTCCCGATCCCTCGAAGTCCTACCGCCCGTATGTGAAGGTTCACCGCTTCGATTCATGGCACCTCCCAGCTCAGCTAGCGTCTTCGCTTCACCTCTGCTGTTGAAGAAAAGCTTATTTGACATTCGCACTTGTTTAATCTTCCTCAAAGAGCGGGACTGAGATGCTCATTGAGCACAAAAATAGAACCCTTGTTCACGAAGTACACATCCATTTATTGAAGCGAGGCCATCTCATTAATATTGAAGCGTCAATAGCCCTGCGCCGACTGAGCCAAGCCCCGACCGCCTCATCAATCACTGGTATTCGGCGTTCTACGTCCGTGAACCAGCTGGGGCAAGGGCAGATTCGTCAATCTATATGGCTCGAGTGCCCCAGCCGTTCCACGAATCGATTCTTCCATACAAGATTCATTACATGATATTCGGCATTCTACATCCGTGAACCAGCTGGGGCAAGGGCAGATTCATCAATCTTTACGGCTCAAGTGCCCCAGCCGTTCCACGAATCGATTCTTTCGTACAAGATTCATTACGTGATATTCGGCATTCTACGTCCGTGAACCAGCTGGGGCAAGGGCAGATTCGTCAATCTATACGGCTCAAGTGCCCCTGCCGTTCCACGAATCGATTCTTCAAAACAAGATTCATTACGTGATATTCGGCGTTCTACATTTATGAACCATCTGGGGCAGAGACAGATTCATCAATCTATACGGCTCGAGTGCCCCAGCCGTTCCACGAATCGATTTATCTGAACAACAATCTATATGGCTGTTAAGTCTGTCGTCTCACGCAAGCTGGACATTTTGTTCTAACTGCTAATTCTCCTAACTATACACTCATACAGCAAACAATACAAGAAATAATTTGAGAACATATAAAATTTTCATTCATAAACTGGGCGCTGGCAACGGACGTTTACATATGAAAATCCAAAAAACGTACATTGAAATTGAAATTGAAATTGAATATACTTAATAAAACTAGAATGTCTCCCAGATCACTCCTCGGGATCAGACTCAAGTGGCTCAACGTCCACTTGCTTGTATGGAATTGGTACGGCCAATGTAACTCCAACGGCAACAAGGGCTTTGAGCCACCCATGTTTGAATCCCCGATTCTCGAATTTGGGGACTTCATCTATGTATTCCTTGAAGGCAGCACTCTTTCCAGCCTCAAGCGCCGTAGAAATTTCAGATTCGGCTTTTTCCTTCGCCGCCTTCAACTCATTTAACTCGGCCTCTACCTTGTAGCGATCTCACCTTCGATCCGATGATCTAAGCCTTCTCCTTTTCCGCTTCGGCTCGAGCATTTTCCATTGCGGCTCTCATCGCCTCGAACTCGGCCCTGCTCCTTTCACCTTCAGCTTCCGACTTTAAGCGGCCAATTCTTTCAATGGCATCACGCTGCCGGCGACCTAGTTCGGCTACTCTTCCAACCGTCTACAAAATAAGTTGGGATCATCACACCAAGCAATATCGTCTGCAAACCAAACCAAATGAGTGAAAAAGAGTATCATATGCATACCATAAGGGCCGACTGGGTAGCGAACGCTATAGCCTCCAAATCCGATTCTTCTCAAAAGGTGGCCTTGTCAGCCGGTAGTGAAACTGAGGCGGCCAATGCCACGACTGGATCCTTCATGACGGATGTGTCAGCGGAGATTGGCGTGTTTTTGATCTTTGGTTGAACAACAAAAGGAACAACCACGTCAGACCCCTCTAAACGAAGCCGTTTACCAGCAGGGCTATCCTCTAAGCTGGCCTCTCCCTCGGTGTTACGTTTTTTGCCCTGCTCTTCTGGAACCAATCGTTCTTCCGTAATCTACTGTTCGGCCTCCTTCTCCGTCTCATCCAAAACAACTTGAGACGTTTCCTCTGTAGTAACGGGTTGTAAAGATTCAACCAGGGTAGGCTTAGAACGAGCGGCCTCCACCTTCTTTCGGGCGGCCATTCGCTCGGCATTTCTCTTTCTCGCCAACTGCATAAGATTTTCCCCAACCATGTCTTTAGAAAAATCGCCGGGTAGGTCCCCCAAGTTTGTAAAAATATCTCCGAAGGAAAACTCTACCCGACCTGAAGTGGATGGTGGGTCAAGCTGGTTAAGACCGGCAGCCTCAAGCGCTGATTTCAGAGCTTCGTCGACCTCTTTGACCTTGGCAGCGAACTCCTTGACTGATTTGGCGACTACCTCGACCACCGGCTCTAAGTCTTGCTCCGAATTGGAAGTTTCGAGACCAATTTGTCTAAGGGTCTTGAAGCTAGGGAAGATAAGAGCCATATGGTGTTGTTCGCCGGTTGGGATCGGAATGTTGTCTGTGGCCGAAAACGTAGTATAGGTAAGCTCGTACCGCAGGAGAATATGGGCGGCTCTGCCTTGTTTCTGTACATTTGGACGGCCAAAGTACTTTAGTGCAGTCTTAATTTTCGCAAGGACTGCGTCGTCAGCCGAGGTCAGAATCCTCTTCAACCTACTGCCTGCAAAAATAGAGGATTAGATTTGGAGAAGAGGCTGAATAAAAGAAAGGTCAACAAACAAGGAGATTACACGGCAACCTGGTTCACCCCTCCATCTAGGAATAGAGTCTAGGCGATCTTTGCCTTTGCCGAATTCCCAGTTGCCTCGAACATTGACCATTACGTCGTCAACTCGTTTGCCAGAGCTGGCAAGCATCGTTACCAAGTGATAGTTGGTGTCCTTGGCCCTTAGAAAGTAACGCCTGAGTCGACTGGAGAATTTGGCTAGAGCGTAGCAGTGTCGAATCGCCGGAATGCCAAGGTTGATCCTGAGACGCCGGTTCAACTCTACAATTCCCATTACGATTCGAAAAAAATTCACATTGGGTTGCGAGGGAATCAGACCCCAATGGCGGAGGACGGCCCTAAGAAATGGATGTAGGGGAAAGCGAACTCCGCCCTCCGCAATGGATAGGAGAGGAAAGACGATTGTATTTTGGTTGTCCCTCTCCATATCGAGGGAATTGTCCGTTACTAGAGATAGATGGACATCATCTGTAACAAAACTAACTAAAATTCAAAGGAATGCTTGCCAAACCATGGAAAAATTCTATTTTCACACGCATACTTATCTCAGTACACACACTTAATGAATCATTATTTTAATAACAATTATATTCTAAAATAAAATGACCATAAGAGACATCAAAACACACCCATAATGTTATATGAAAATTGTCACGATCCAAACTCGCCCCTAAAAGTTTAGGGCATGACCTATTCAGAAACGGACCCTTAACCTGTTATATATAACATATGGGGCTTGAGCGGAAGTATTATCAATATAAAATAACATAAAACATCATCCATTGAGCTACCACTACCATGCCAGGATCGCACACACATTGCATTAGATACACAATATATATAGAAACATACACCCAAACTTCGGTTACACACTTATACATTCATACTTAAACCCACAATTGGGCGAGTAACGAAAATATTAAGGAAAGACAACCAGAGCATAAATCAATAACCTAACAATACTTTACAGAATGCACGACTTCAGGTGGTGCCTGGACGTATCAAAGCTGACAAGAGAAAGACGAGCCTTAAAGGTTAGGCTTGAACTCCCGGTTGATTACCTACAGAATAGACAGACAAAATACAAAATGAGCGAACTCAGTAAATAATAGTATATAAATAATGCCATAACCATGTGATTTGTCTATTTCTGTAACTTTGTAGGACAACTTTGTCAATTCACAATTCTACAATTTGGCCCTTGGCCTGAGGAGTTCACACATTCACAAAAGGGCCATTAAGTTTCATAGATTCACAATTTATCATATTGGACCTCAGTCCTTTGGATTCACAAGTTCACAAGTGAGTTCACACATTCACAAAAGGGCCATTGAGTTTCATAGATTCACAATTTATCATATTGGACCTCAGTCCTTTGGATTCACAAGTTCACAAGTTCATAAATTCATATTTCACATATTGGCCCTTGGCCTCATAGCTTCATAGCTCACAAATGACCCTTGGCTATATAGGTTCATAGCGCACAATTCTTTTGATACCTTCCATAATTTCACAAGGTGTCACATATAGTTTACATAACTTCACAACCTCTTTCGATGTTTCCATAATTTCATAATTCACAGGTTGGCTCTTGGCCTCATAATTTCATAATTTACAAGTTTATACTTTTCATATCTTCACAAATTTGCTTTAAGCCCAGTAATGTACAAAACGGCCATAGGTCTAGAAATATCGGAACGGCTTAATGGCCCCGAAATAACATATCTATGGACTCAAGAAGTGGCTCGTACGGATTCTAGAGGTGGCTCCCACCAAAGTGTAGCACTTAGTTCCGTACAGCACTTTGTTCCATAACATAAATCCATAAGTCTCATCATGTCATAATATAAACGAAACGAACATCATAACAGAATAACCACAGATATTATCAGAATATACTGGTCTTATAGTCATTCAGAGGCACATAGATTATTTCAATCATTTACATGAATTAATGTAGCCAGTTTACGTGTAACAGAATACTAATGATAATCATTAGCAATACGTATAACGTATCTCACAAATTGTACAGGTGCCATCACAATGCTATTTGTAGGGACAAAATAATTACCTCATACCAGTCTTAACCATCCTCGATAAAACTGAATAGTTTGGGATACATAAGCATCATTGTTCCATTTGTTCACCATAAATCATTAAGCTTAATCTACGGATAACAGAATGTTAATAATGTCTTTTAAACACACTACTCTATAGATTATAGCACATTACCGAAATCATTAATCATAGACGGAATACAGAATAGTTTCAGAGTCATATCAATGGATGCTAATTCCTTCTATATTCACACCAATTTTCAAATACAAACATGTTAACATAATTATCATGGGAAAATGGAATATTAATAATAATACTCATTATTAACAGTAATTGATGTACGTTTGTAGTACTATTACTCACAGTGTTCAGGTGCTTAGTCCGCCCCTGTAACTGACCCTACACAATTCACGTAAGTCAAACATAATTTATCATAGTACATCACCATTCAATTCAACATTTTCAACACAACATAACTTCAACAAAAGTCAACATTTAGTTCATCAACACCATTTATAATTTAACATAATTCAAAATAAATCCTTGAATCCCATTTCAACATTCCAAAGCCAAGTTCATATCATTCATACCATTAATTGATTATTTCCCCAATTTTCCTTCACATAAAAGCATGAATTCCAATGTTCATAACAAAGTTCATTCGCAAATTTTAAACATAATTCTCAAACATTTCCAAATTCTAATTAAACTTGAACACATATAATTCAATACCTCAATTTCATTATTCTACTTTCAATTTGGGCCAATTCATTGGTTATCATCATTAATCAACCTAGGATTTCAAGAAAATATTGAAATTTCAAGAAAAAATTCTAACTTATTAACCCATTACTTTTTATTCCAATTTTCCCAATGATTATACATCTAGGATTCATAATCCATCATTTTAACCCACCAATTTAACTTCCAACATCTCCAACTCTAAACCCCCAATTCTCATAATCAACACTACACTAGATGTTCAAAACAAATATGGGTTTTACATTATATACTCAAAAGTATCACAAATCTATCTATCAATGGAAGCATGAAGGAGAACTAGGACCCTACCTCAAGAAACAAGCAAATGGACGGAGCTTTAATGAGAATCCTTCGCAAATCCAAGTTCCAATCGGTTAAGAATGTTGATCATTTCTTGTTCTCCATCCTTGATGCAAGAACCATGGTGGATTGTTGATCAAAGTAAGGGAAATCAAGGTTTTGGGGGCTAGGGTTTCGGACCTAGAAGGAGAGGAAGGAGGAAGGAGATGAAAAATGCCAAAAGTGATCCAGAAATGCGATTTAAACTTGCTGAATTCGCGTCCCCCGCTCGAGCGTCTCTTCCCACACTCGAGTGTACTGCCAAAGACAGATTCCAAAACTTTGAACAGGCGTAACTCTCTTATCCGGACTACGTTTTAGGTCATTCTTGTGGGCAAATTGAAGCCCCGGAGATAAGCTTTCCAATGGTTCTAACCTCACATCCAAATTCAAATTGTGGAAAAAGAAAAGGGCAAAAGAGTGACGGTTGGTCAAAAATTCAAACTCAAATTTGGGACTTTTTATCTAATCCTATCTATATATCTTATTAAGGCTTCAATCAAGGTTCCAAACATTATCCAAGGGTTCTCAATTATAATATTTAAAGTTCACTTACTAACCCATCAATATCAAGAGTCCGACAACCATACAAATTTTAAGGTGATAGGCACCACTATACATCAATTTAAAATCCGGGTCGTTATAAAAATATTCCCCATACACATCTTTTGAAAACAAAAAAATTCACAATGCACATCTTTTAATAATTAAAAAAAAAGCTAAATCCTAATTCCTTCATTTTAGACAAAAAATAACAAGAAACAAAGTAGATTAGGAGATTTTTATGATCTTTTTTTCTTTCTTCTTAGCATTAGTTTTCACCAAATAGATTAAGATCATATATTTATACATCCAACCGAAAATAAAAGCATTATAAAATAATTAAAAATTCTTGGTTATGTGAAGGAATTTTCATTACATATTAAACTTTTTTTTTTCAAAAAAAAAATTAAAAAAATCCTTTTTTAATTGGCTAAATCTAACCTTCTACAATAATTTCTTATGAACTAAACCCTAAAAACCAAACCTTAATTGAGAAGAAAAGGCTGTGGTTTTGAAATTATTTGGTAGTTCATAGGGTAATGATTTGGTAGTTCACAGGGGCGATTCCAAATTCGTATTGTAATTTCCAAGATAACTCTTTTAGAGGAAAAGAAAAGGCTCTAACATTTTTAATTGGCTAAATCTAATACTTTTATTATATATGAACTATCAAATCGTTACCATGATGAAGCAAAAATACAAATTGAATATCTTAATAGCAAAGACCCAGATGAAATTTCATTCAACTATTCAACTTGCAAATACAAATACTAGGGCTTATTTGGAAAATAGAAAGATGGGTTTGATGATAGAGGTTAATGAAGATAATGGAGATGGAATTCTTTTGGGTTCAAAGTTACTCTTTGTTAGAATTTCAATTTCCTCTTGATCAAAATTTACTCTTGATTATGGAGCTACCCCATCGACTTGGCCTTGGACGAATTGTTCATCGACTCCATGAGAGGGGCTAGATTGATGTGAGAGTGCGTGAAAAGTGGATTGAGGTGTTGTGTGTACAAGATATGAGTTAAGGGTATGATTGGAATATTTGGTTTGTGGTAGACCAACAATAATAAATAATTAAATTACTAAATATATGTACTAAGAAATGGTATGCACTGAAATAAGCAGGTGTGTACAAATAGAATTTCCCCAAACCATGCCACCATCACCCAAAAAAAATAATAAAAAAACCCCATTCCACTATCAATCTATGAAACACAACAAAGACAAAGTATGATTGTTATACAATGGGTTTGGTAGCTGCAAATTGTTGTTGATTTTTTTTTTTTTTTTTTTTTGGGCAAAAGTTAATTGTTAGTTGTGTTAAATTAACTCTTTGAATCAATATTTTGTCATTGATACTTTGTTCATGTAAATGTTGTTGTTGTTGTTGTTTTTTTTTTTTTTTTTTTGGGTGAAAGTGATTGTTAGTTGTGTTAGATTAACTCTTTGAATCAATATTTTGTCATTGATACTTTGTTCATGTAAATGTAATGTGTATGTCTAGATTATATACATATGCGTGTTTTGAGTGTAGTGAAATGAGCCGATTTGATCTTACTATTTCTTTTTTTGTTTTAAGATGTCGCTGAGTGCTTTTTTTTTTTTGGCTTATTCTTGAAATCAAATGCATTCATTTTATTACAATAACATTGGATTGATTAATTTGTGTGATTAATACTTTGTTATTGCAATATAAGTGTGATGCGTTTGTCTAATACATACGTGTGTTTCAGGTTTAGGCCAAGTTTGGGTACTCCCAAATAATCCAAAAAGTCAAAAAGTTACTCAAAAAGTTAAAAAATTAACACTATTCACCAAAAGTCAACAATTACGGCTGCACAACTCCCAATTCAAATTTTCCTCTAAAAATCAATTTTCACAATTTTTTATTACACATTTTTCCATAAAAAGTCAAAAAGTTAACCCAAACATCCATATTTTCAACTTCAATTTTTTTGTTCAAAAAGACAAAAAGTGCACTTATTTAGTCTTCCCAAACAAGGCCTTAGTAAAAGTGAAATGGGTCCGTTCAATCTTACTATTCCTTTTTGTGTTTTTTTTGCCTTTTTGGCCTACTCTTCAAATCAAATGATTTTGAAATAATTGTATAAATCTCAATAACATTTAACAAATTTTATTAATTTAATTTTTGTTCTCTACATAATGTTTGATTTATGAAATTTTTAGATTTTATTTGGCTGGTTTACCAACATTCCTAGTGACTAATGAGTTTGTTTATACAATTTTTAGAATTTGTGTATGGATTTCTCAAAAAATTAATTTAGATTGCATGTGATAACATATCAAATGTTAATGCCATTTGATTTGTTGATCCATTTTGTGCATGTCTTACTAAAAAAAATCTATTTGATCTTTTATATTCAAGATATTTTGATAATTTATATTATTGTTGTATCAAAATTCATGATTATTTAAATAAAATTCTTGACTCACGAGTAATTGTAATTGAAAAGTTAAAATCCATATAATTCTTCCCTCAAGTAAATCCACACTAGCCAATCAAAGCTAATGAAAATAAAATATTGTCACTAATAATTAGTCTAAATTTAGGGTATGTCGATGTGGATTGGTTTTTTAACTTTTTAACTATTTTAATTTTGGGCTTAAAAATCTCATTTGTGATGATTTTTTTGACTTTTATGAGAAAAAAATAAAATGATTATGATTTGAATATAACATTTTATATTTTTAACTTTTTAATTTATTTTATATTTTTGTGACTATTTTAATCCTGTAATCTTATGCCAAACGAATGCTTGGGAAACAAATCCAAACTGACGTCTTTTATTAGTTCTCTGATACCCGTGAAAATAAAAATTCTTATACTCATAATTAGATGTAATATAAAAATTCTTATATTCATAATCAGATGTTATAAAAATCCTACCCGAGTCCTTTAAAAAAAATCTGAAATAAATATTTTCTTAAATATAATTATTGACCCACACGTAATTGTAATTTAGGGTCTCAAATCCCATATAAATCTTTCCTCAAGTAAACTTCTTGACTCTTACAATTAGTAGCCAAATAAGAAATAAAATCCAACATAAAAAATCTCTTTAAATCACAAATGAACATAAATTAAGAGATCAAATCCCTTGTGTTAGGTTTTATTATTGACAATCCCGTTTGACAAGGATTTCTTTAAGAAATTGATTTTCTTCCAAAATTAGGATTACTTTTGAATTTCTATAAGTAATTGGATTTCTTTCAAAACTAGGATTACTTTTGGATTTTCTATAAATAATTAGTTTTCTCCCAAAACTATTTAATTCTTCCAGATCTTCTTTTTGGTTCTTAAGGTTTATATCTGGGGATATTTTGTTAGTTTTTCTTTGATATTTTATTGAGTATTCAACTCATGGTTTAAAGAGAGTACATCAAAAGTTTTGTTTGTTATACACAAGAGAGAGACAGAGAGAGAGAGAGAGACAGAGAGAGAGAGAGTTGTTCTTCGGTGGATTCTGAAGAATTCGAGTCTGAAGTTTCGGTGGATTCTGGAGTGGCTCATCGTAAAGACAATTCCGAGGTGAAGACGGGGTTGGAAGAGGCACATAGAGGTTGGTTCAATTAGGCATGGATTCGCTAGGTAATTGAGAGTATACCTGCGTAATTCCTTTAAATCTTCTTAGTAGATTGTTTTGTGGCTGTTGCCCGTGGTTTTTTAATCACAATTGGAGATGTCTAATTGTAGTTTTTCCACGTAAAATCGTTGTGTTGATTTGTCTTTGATTGTTTGATTGAGATTGTTATATTCTGCTTAAAATTGGTACATAATCACAAATCAACATCTAGGGAGTTTCTAGATTTTTCAATTGGTATCAGAGTGGGTCGTTCTAGTTTTTTTTTAAAAATTCTTTTAAAACGAGATCTTGTTTGATTTGTGATAATGGCTACAATTCTTGAGGGAAATTCTATGGTTCGACCACCCCTACTTGACGTATCCAATTATTCCTTTTGGAAAGCTCAGATGAGATCGTTTTTAAAATCTATTGATGAAAAAGTTTGGCAATCTGTTATGTATGGGTGGATTGAACCAACGATTACCGTTGATGGAGTAACTTTCCCCAAACCAATTGATAAGTGGGACACAATTGATTATCAAAATAGTAGTTGGAATAGTAAAGCTATCAATTCTCTCTTTTGCGCTGTCACACCTGAAGAGTTTAGTCGTATTTGCAATTGTGAAGTCTCAAAAGAGGCTTGGGATATCTTACAAACTATTCATGAGGGCACTCCTTCTGTTAAACGCTCAAAACTTCAAAGGGACACGTCTAGTTTCGAAAACCTTTCAATGAAAGATAGTGAGACCTTTGATGAATTTTATGCGAAGTTGAGTGACATTGTAAATTCCAGCTTCAACTTAGGTGAAAAAATACCATAATCCAAAGTTATGGAAAAAATTTTGAGATCCTTGCCCGATCGGTTCTAACCAAAAGTTACGGCTATTGAGGAGGCTCAAGATGTTGACAACCTCAAGCTGGATCAGTTGGTTGGAAATCTCCAAACTTACGAGGCACATAGGAATTTCAAAAAGAAACAAAAAATATTGCTTTTAGTAGTGCTCATAGAGTTTGAGAGGATTCTGATGAGGATTGTGAGATAGATTCCAAGATTATGGCTGCTTTTGTTAAATAATGTAAAAAATATTTTTTGAAAAAGAATCCTAATCTTTTGGAATCTACTCATAATCATAAATCTATGGGCAAAGATAAAGTCAAAATTAATTCTATAGCCAAGAAGGAGAAATGAAAGATACAAGGGAACTATGAAAGAGTCCAATGCTATGAATGCTAAGGATTTGGCCACTTTGCTTCAGAATGCCCTACTCGGTTGAGGAAGAAGAAAGCCCTCGCCGTCACTTGGGATAATGAATCAAATGAAGATGAAGATGAGAGTGACAATGAAGATCAAGACGAAGAGGGATATAAACAATTCCTTGCTTTCATGGTGGCTTCCGAAACCGAAAGACGAACAGAGTCTCCGAAGAGGTCGGTTGAGAACACCACTGATGATGAATTCTTGGAGGATGATGATGAAGAACTTGAGCAAACCTATGAAAAGCTATATAAGGAGTCTCTTAACTTATTCAAATTGAATGACAAACTCACAAAGAAACTCAAAGCATGTGAAAGTGAGAATGTCAAACTTAAGGAGGAGATTTCCGAGGCTATGATCAATGCCATCAAGATAGCTGATGATCAACAAGTTCTTTGTGCAAAACTGTTGACTTGTGAGACAGAGAGAAATGAGCTACAGAAAACCCATGCCATGTTTGAAGAAAATATTGAATCTCTCGAGATGTCACAAGTTGCTTTTGGAAGCACTAATGATCAAGAAAGAAGAAGAGCTCAAGTGTGCTATGGCTACCATTGGTCTTTGGAACAAAGGATCAAAGACTTTGGAGGATATCATTGGATCTCAACAAATGTGTTGTGACAAGAGTGGCATTAGCTTTGGTGATAACAAAGAGCAAAAACAGAGTGCATCTATATCTCATGATACAAGAACTCAAGGAAAGTGAGAACAAAAAATTCAACATAAGGATAGACTTCTCAAACTTCCTAGAGTTGGTAAGGTAAAAGAAAAGAATGTACAACTTGTTTTTATTTGTCATCATTGTGGTATGCATGGTCATATTCGCCTTTATTGTTATAAGTTGCATGGGAGAGTGTCTCATAGAGATGGAAGAAATTCTAACATCTCGTGGGGTAGGAGACACTTCATTGATAGAAAGTTGGAAACCAAGTCGAGACAAGTTCCCATTGAGAGCAAAGGGAACCACAATGTCAAGACATCACCCAAAAACTGCAATGCTCACAACTTTGTTTATACTAAAGCAGTTTGGGTGAGAAAACTTGACTTGTGTTAATTTGTTTATTTGTTTTACTTTTTGGATTTCTGTGTGTTTTTTTTAATAAGAAAAAAAATGTGTGCTTCTTCGTTTTTTGTCTTGCTTGGTTTAGAAAAATAAAATAAAAATAAAATAAAAAACCCAAAAAGATTTTCTTGTATAGTTTTGCAAGCTTGAAATTTTTGAGCAGTCCTTGGTACATATTGGAATTGATGAGAATAACCATTACATGTTAATATATGTGTGCTTTCTATGGTCATTACTCATTTTGGAGTGTATGTTCTTTGATTAGTATGTCTCATTCTGTACACACTCTTGGATTAGCAAATTTTGGAGTCTTCCACCTTAGTGATTATTTTTCTCTATGGACTTCTGGCATTGTATCTTTTGCTTTTCTTGAGGAATTGACCTATACTAGCATATCATGGGTGATGTTGAGTCTCTTAACCATCTTTCATCTTTTTGCATCACCACGGCTTTCCCCTCTATTCTTTGTAGTCCAGCTATGAGGAAAAGGCTACCTCAGAGTCACCAACTAGGCCATCCTTATTATATCCATGCTTCTTTGGTTCGGTTTCCAAACTCTTGAGCATATCAGCCACTAATGAGTATGCAAAAGAAAGAAAAAAAAAATGTGAAAAAGAAAAAAAAAATGTGCAAAAGAAAGAAAAGAAAAAGATATGAAAAAAAAAAAGAAAAAAAATAAAGGATTCATTGATTAAGGGGGAGCCTCCGCTTTTACTCACCAAATACCCCTCGATTCCTAGTGGCTTAACTTTCCATAGTTATGCTTAGATTCTCTTGTTGGAGGTCCAGCTTTTATATCACCACTAAGATTTGAATCTAGTGTTTGTCGAATCCCAAGAGTCACACACACACTTTTATCATGGGATTTATGTTTTTCACATAATGCATCACTTTCTTTAATGAGGAATTTTTTAGAGGTTGTGCACATTGTGTTTTCAAGTAATTGTGCTTCTTGGATAGTCTTGTGTGTATTAAGGTACTAATATGAAATTCTTTGTCTGCTCCACCATATTATTTTTTCTCTTTTTCTTCTTGTTCACTGTTTTCAGTGTGTGTGGTTATTTTTAGTGAGGGGGAGTTTGGTTTATTGTTACAAAAGTTTGTTCGCGTGATCACTTTGATTTGTTTGGTAAGGAAGATTGGCTTTAGTTGTTTTGCATGTTGCTTTGCATTCTTGCATGCTCCTGATATTTACATCATCATATCATTGTTTGTGTGGTTTATGATCATGCTTTAGTTGATTGAGCTTCCTTTGTCAATTTGTGACAAAAAGGTGTTGTTCATGTTTTCATGCTACATGTTCTTAATATCTCCAAGTCGTATCTATTCATGTTTTCCATCTCATGCTTCAAGATAATCTTATCATATGTTTATTATTTTTTTCATATACTCTTGTGACACTAATAGTTGTTTTGGAGATTGTGGCACTAATAGCTGTTTTGCAGATCTTAATCTTGAGAAAGAAGTTTGTGTTTGTTGGTTGCAATGGGTTGGGGTGATTAGGATTTTATTTGTTAAGTGTGTTTTGTCACGGCATTGCCAAAGGGGGAGATTGTTAGGTTTTATTATTGGCAATCCCGTTTAATAAGGATTTCTTTAAGAAATTGATTTTTTTCCAAAACTATGATTACTTTTGGATTTCTATAAGTAATTGGATTTCTCCCAAAACTAGGATTACTTTTGGATTTTCTATAAATAGTTGGTTTTCTTCCAAAACTATTTAATTCTTCCAGATCTTCTTTTTGGTTCTTAAGATTTATATCTGGGGATATTTTGTTAGTTTTCTTTGATATTTTATTGAGTATTCAACTCATGGTTTAAAGAGAGTACATCAAATGTTTTATTTGTTATATACAACAGAGAGAGAGAGAGAGAGTTGTTCTTCGGTGGATTCTGAAGAATTCAAGCCTGAAGCTTCGGTGGATTCTGGAGTGGCTCATCGTAAAGACAATTCCGAAGTGAAGACGGGGTTGGAAGAGGCACATAGAGGTTGGTTCAATTAGGCGTGGATTCACTAGGTAATTGAGAGTATACCTGCGTAATTTCTTTAAATCTTCTTAGTGGATTGTTTTGTGACTGTTGCTCGTGGTTTTTTAATCACAATTGGAGGTGTCCAATTGTGATTTTTCCACGTAAAATCGTTGTGTTGATTTGTCTTTGATTATTTGATTGGGATTGTTATATTCTGCTTAAAATTGGTACATAATCACAAATCAACATCTAGGGGGTTTCTAGATTTTTCACCTTGAAAATTGATTTATTTTTATTCCATAAATAGGAATTGTAATATTTTTTGAGGAAATCTTGGAGTATTTAATGTTAAATTAATTTTCTTTTATATTATAAACATAGTTTTTTGTTATAATTTAATTTCAAAATTAATTTTTAATTATTTATTTTAACCCATGCATAGCACGGATATTATGCTAGTAATAGTATTAATAAAAATATTAGAATTATAAATAAATAAATAAATAAATAAACAAAATTCACTTTAGTAGGAATAAGCTCTCCTCCATACATTATATCTCCATATCTCTCAAACCACCAAACCCAAACGTTGTTCGATGGCGAAATTGAGAAAATTCAATCTCTTACTAATTAAGAGCATCTTAGGATTGGTATGGCTTCTCTCCAATTGAAGAGAATTCTACGCAAGGCTAATTAGCCAAATATTCTAAGTCGTCCCTTTCTTTTAAAGTCATTATATGTCAACCATTCATTACAAAAATAAATTAATTTGATCAGATAATCATAATTGCATGATAAAACTTGCTTCTCTCCAATTCAAAATATGTACAAGCTGTTGTCCAGTACAGGTTCCATTTCGATAATCTGAATATTCATTTTATAAAATATTAAATGTATATTATCTTTAAAAAAATTAAACCGATCCGATACTTATAACATCTTCATTATTTTATTGCATTTGTTTCCAAAAAAAAAAAAAAAAAGACAAATTACTATCAAAAATACATTTATCGTCTATTTTTTAACAATATATTTTAATTTTAATTTTAAAAATACGCTATCTATTTTTTTAAAGATAAATACAATGAAATTATGTTATTATATGCCTATTGAATCAATTTTATTTTATTTTCAATACACACAAATACCTAAAAGATTAACAATGTAGATCATTGTGATGGTCTAGAAGCTCAAAACTAGACTACCCGATCCAAGAACCGGAGAGAAAGTCCCTTCTAAATAATATTACAATATACTTCTACTACTTGGGACAAGTTTGGAAACATACTAAAAATAGTTAAAAAGTAAAAAAAATCATTGTCAAAATATCAACTTTTCTCTCTTTTTCTCTGGAGAAGTTATTTAGTAGTTTTGGGACACGGTTACATGGTGCCCCCAAGAGCTTTGTGATTGAAGGAGGAGATAGAACTCACGATTTTGTGTTGGTTGATTGGAATAGCGGCATAGTGTATAGTGATTGATGGATAGGGAGGGCTCCTGGTGCACCAAATAATTTTTTATTTTTTTGCATGTTTTTCATAAAAAATAAAATAAAATAAAACTAGGATAAATTAAAAACACACCTCCTGAGATTTACTTAAATTACAAATTATCTCATATAGTTTTAAAAATTACATTAGGCCCCTAAAGTTTCTAATTTCATAACAAATAGGTCATTTTATTAATAAATTAGCAAATTAATTATCAGTTTTTAATAATGTTAAAATTCTATTTCAATTAATAATTCAGTAATTTTATTGTTGTACAGGTGAACAGTTAGAAATTTCACTTTTTCAATTAATTTTGTTAAATAAAAAATTCTAACAGGGAGATATTTGTAATTTTTCAAATCACATGAGGCAATTCGTATTTTAAGTAAATCTCAGGAAGTGTATTTATAATTTACCCAAAAAACTAAGATAACTATTTTCCAAAACAAACCTGAATAAATTTTTATTATTTTCATATTAACAATTCTACGGTCTTAGAAGTTTGTAACATAAACTTACCCAAAAAATTCAATGTGTGGTTGAGATTTTTTTGAACAGCAATATTATAAACATAGACCAAACACAGAATAAGATATGTATGTCTCACCAAGGATGGGTCCCACATCATGTTGGCTTGTGAGACGTATGTTTCTCATTTTGTGTTTGATTCTATGTGTACTTAGGACTTGCTTGATTAACAAGATTAATAGTGAGACGATTAACAATTCATGAGATTAGTGTAAGATTAGTTATCCAGCTAGATTAGTGATATATATAATTATCTCTTGTTCATGTTTGTTTTGCAATAGATATGAAAATATATAATTCCAATTATATATATATATTTTGCCTTATGAATTCTAGGATTAAAAAATTCGTCAATTTTATTAGATAGAATGGTCATTAAAATCTTAATTCAAATAATAAAATTAGACCAAATAATCAAATAGGAGTCTCATGAATTAAAAGTTTCACAATCAAACCAGCCAAAGACTTATTATTTTTTGAAATGGAAGTAGGCCACCATTCAAGAACTAAATCAGGACCATTTATCAACTTTTTGAACAATTCTAGATTTGAACTATGGCTCCATAGCTTTTCTGTATCCATAAACAGGTCACATACAGCTCAAGCCAAGCCATGATCATGGCTTTTGCATGGCTTCAACACTTGAATGCTGTGACAGACATTACTATATGTACAATATTAAATCAACACTTCTTTTGATTCAACTAACTCTGTCCCAAAATTGAAAGGAAATGCTATTCTCGAGAGACCATGACAACAAAATGTCAGCCCCCCAACCCCACATTTAGTACACTCCTTTAATTACCAACTGTCCAACCCCCCCTCCCCCCCTTCATTCTCTCTATAAATACCCACATCATGTACCGACACTAGCTCACAGAAGTCACTTGGGTGTTTTTTTAGAGAGAGAAAGAGAGAGGGAGAGTTTTCGGAGACAGAAAAGATGGCAAAGTGTTGTTATGTGACTGTCATGTTTGTGCTTGCAAGTGTGCTTGTTCTGCAGGCCAATGCAAGGACTGTACCTGGTGACACTAATGGTGTCAATCATGAGCAAACCAATGTTGTGAATGTGACTAATGCTATGGCACCAAGAGGGAAGGGTGTGAAGGACAAGAAGTGTGGTGTTGCATTTGCTGGCATCAGCGGTGCTGCCGGTGTTGGTGGGGTGCTTCCAATTGGTGGGATTGGGGGAATAGGCGGTGCCGGTGGCATCGGTGGTGCAAGTGGGCTTGGTGGGCTTGGAGGGCTAGGTGGGCTTGGTGGTGGTGTGGGTGGTGGTGGTGGTGTTGGTGGTGGTGTTGGTGGAATTATACCTTAGGTTTTGTGTGGATTTTGTGGGTTTTTGTCAATTGCACTATGCATGAATTGGTGGTTTGTTATGTCTTTTTAAGTTATGTAAGGGTGGTATAATTGCTTGGTTGTGTAATGCTGTGTTTATGGGGTTATTATTGTAATTCTGCTTTGGATTTGAATGAATGCTCTTGTTTCTTATCTATCACCAAGTGAGTTTTACTTCAAGCTCTTCCTTCACTTTTTGAGTTGCTTAAATGTTTCTTGCATGTCCTTAATAATTTAAACTTAAATATTTCTTCCCTCCCCCTCTCTCTCCCTCATTGTACTCAATAATTTAAATTAAAAAAAAAAAAATGAATGCGTGAATATTTAAAATCTGACTAGTTAAAATAATAAGTATTGTTAAAGAATATAAATGAAAAATGACTAGTTAAAATAAATACTTTTAATTAGCTATTTTATTAGTATTGTTAAAAATGCTCTTGTGAAATGTAATCATATACAGGAATCATGGGTGCTCTTGTCATAATTACAGCAGAAAATAGGCATCTGTCACTTTTTTTCTTCTTAATTTTTGAGTTTAGATAGTGAGTCTCAAAATTTCTTAACCCTAGCATAGAACCCATGACTCAAATGTCGCGATGTCATCTATCCCTACCCTCGATCGGCCACCATCTCCTCCTCCAACATATCACATACCTCTTCTCAAATTTTAAAACATTACATTTTAAGTTAAGGTTTTGAAAATATTTTCAATTTTTTCCCTCTAAAGTTACATATACATTTTACATAAACATAATTTATAAGTTTGTTACTGTTACATCATTTTAGAAGTACATTTTGTATAAAAATTCTAGTGATATAACAATTTTCATATTTAATATGTATCATATGAGTAATAATATACAAACAACAAATATATATAGAATAACATGACAAACTTGTTTTCATTCATTTTAAATCAAAATTATTTAGTCTAGTACTCACAAGCTAACATAAGATATTCTACCTACTAACAAAAAAAATTAAAAAAAAAAATTTAAACTAATTTTAGAGTGTTTGGGATGTTAGCGTATTGGCTAAATCTTGTTTAGAAATTTATTATTTTAGTTGGCTTTTTTAACTTTTTATAAAAAGTTATATAAAAAAAGTAGAGATCGAGAGTGATGTAATTAGATGTTTTGTTTTATTGGCAATTTTAGTCTAAATTGAGCTATTTTAGCCCATCCCAAACGGTGCCAAGCCATCTTTTTTATCATTTTTTTTTTTCTTGTCTTTAGATACTTTGTTTTAATTATGTCATGTGTTTTACATTTCTGGTCCATCTTGTCTTTTCTGTACTTTTTTTTGAAATTTATTTTATAATTTTTAAATTTTTGATTTGTCTCATCAAACTGGATCTAAAAGTTTAAAACGTTTTGAACTTTTTTAAAAAATATTCACTAAAAACAAAATAATTATAAAAAAAAAAAAAGAAAGACAAATAATTTTTAAAAAGCTACTGCCAAAATATTCTTATAGAATTTTTGATACACAATTTCAATTTAGGCTTGGTTTGGGAACATGCTATTTTAGTAATTTTTTGACTTTTTACGAAAAGGTGTGCAGTTGACTTTTTAACTTTTTGACTATTTTAGCCACTTCCCAAACATAGCTTTTATTTTCCATGCTAGTCTTTTTACCTGACTCAAGCAGAGCCCGCCAAGGATTGCCCCAGTCCCAATTAGCTAAACGATCATAAAGAGGGTGTGGGGTCCGTGACTCCTTTCCAGTTTGTCAAAATTGCTTTCATATTTTATAAATGAAATTGGATGGCCTCTTAATTTTATTGAATATTATTTTATTAACTTTATTTTATTAGTATTTTACAATATATAATATATAATGAGACGATAGGCAACTTTTTTTTTTATTATGCAGGTATCTCCAACCCTCTAGTTTTCTGGGAAGCCAAGACTAATTCTGCGAGGTAGTAGTTCGGGGGAAGCCGTGTATCCTTTTCAAATTGCTCCAAGCACTCGCTCAGTGAGGAATCGAACTCGTGACCGTGCGCCTTACCCACACAGTCACGTGTGCGCCCTTACCACTGGGGCAATCTGCCCCCCTCAAGACGATATTCAACTTTCATATATCAATTCTTCGTGACAAATTGTCAAAAATTTTTTTTTTTTGATCGGCAAAAAAACTTTATTGATGTTAAAGTCAAGTACAAAGTACAAAACGAAAACAAACAATAAAGAAAAGAGAAGTGCAAAAGTATCACAATGAGCACAATCATCCCAACTAGGTTGGCACCAAAAAGCTCATCCTATCATTTGCTAGCACTCTCAGAGTTGGTGAGGAACCAACAAGAAACAAAACAAACACAGACACAGCAGACGTGCCAAATTACACAAGCCCAACAGTACATACGCCTCCCAAACTATTACTGAGACCTCTGAGAGTGGAAGTAGCAACCTGTTGCCAAGAGTAGTATGGAACTGGATGATGACCTTTGGCAAAGCACAGCAACACACCAGGAGCAACCTAGAAGCAAAAAACCAGCTACAAAAACACCAGTCACCAGCAAAACCTACATCTCCTAAACTAGGGCTAGTGCCACTAAGATTAGAAGTAGAGCCCTATTACCAAGAATAACATGGATTTGGATGATGCACCAAAGCTGAAGAGCACATTCCAAAATCACCTGGCTAACCCAACCTCCCCTAATGCACAATTTAGATCTGGAGGGAAAAATCTAGAGGGGAAAAGCTGGGCAGCAGAAACAAAACAAGCATACTACAACAGACACACCAGCAGCAAACACACCAACATATTAGCAATGTAACCCAGAATAGAGGCCAACACACTACAAACCAGCAAGAGAGGCTAGACCAGCACTACCTGAGACAAAACCCAGTCCATACCATAGACCAACACAACATCTGGGCTGATCCAACAAACAGCAGAACAAACCTGACCAACACAGACCAATATAACAGGCCAGCAGTGCAATCCATCCCAAAACATGACAGAGAGCAGTGGAATAATACCAGCATACTGAACACTGACCCCAGCAACACTCCAGCAGATTCTTCAACACCACTCCCAGCTATACTCCCACAGATATGCCAACACTTCAAAGCACTCCCAGCCACATTCCAACAGACTTGCACAGCAAACTTCAGAACAATAACTCAGCATAGCACTCAGACTCCATCACAGTGTAACACACCACACCCCGACAGTGCACAACCACTACAATACCCTGCCAAGTCATTAAAACTATTCTCTAACTTGCTGAATATTATACACATAGTCAGTCACTGTGTAGCCTTGCCCAATTGTATGAGCTTTCATCCAATGTGCCACTCTAACTTTAATAAGGTCACAGAGATCGTCCCAGGGCATTTGCAACCCATTAAATAGATAGTCATTCCTACACTTCCAAATCGACCAAAGGCTAGCACACATGATAGCTCTCCAGATTTGCTTTTCCTTTTTTCTAAACTTCCACCCCAACCACCATTGCATTAGCATGACCACTGAACTAGGGGTAACCCAATGCAAACCGCACCACTTAATTAGATGGGACCAAACTTTCCAAGCAAAAAAGGCATAGTAATAGGACGTGATCAACTACTTTAACCTCATTTTGGCATAACACACAGGCAGAGTTTACTGTTGCACTAACAATACCAAGCCTACATAAGTAAGCAGATGTCTTTAACCTCCCTTTCCAAGCCAACCAAGAGAAGAATTGGGCTTTAGGAGGGGAAGGGTTGTGCCATATTAGGTTAGGAATTTCCAGATTAGGGCCAAAGAGAGATTCACACCATGTGACAGCACTATGGACACTAAACGTACCCATACCATCAGAGTTCCACCATAGCGTATCTAGTAAGTCCAATCTCAATGTAGGGCCCTCACCTAAGGCAACCTTTAAACGCTGAAGTTCCTCTTCCTCCCAAGCTAATAAGGGCCGTCTGAATTTGAGATCCTAGTTGTTGTGCTGACGAGATCTATTCATCTGCATATTCAGTGTGATGCCTCTATCCTCAGATAAATAGAAAAGTCTAGGAAATTGTGACTTCAGACACCTGGTTCCCATCCAGTTATCCACCCAGAAACTGATTATGTCCCCATTTCCAATCTTGATTTCAGTATTTCCCAAATAATAATTTACCAAGCTGCTATTAGACCCACTAACAGAGATAATGTCACTCCAAACTCTTGAGATGTGATTTGCCTCCACCTGAAATGGGAACCATCTACCCCCTTCGGATGAATATTTGCTGCAGATGACCTGTTTCCATAATGAACTGTCTTCCTTGCCAAACCTCCACCACCACTTAGCAAGTAGGCCATTATTCAAGATTTGTAAGTTTCTTATTCCCAATCCACCTTGTTTCTTATCCATGGTTATTTATGCAAGAGTTACATATCACAATATATTCTTTTTATTTTCCCAATAAACAAAATAGCTTCTAATTTAAATAATAAAAAAAATAGCTTAAAATAATAGTCTAATGAATTATATAGTGAGATCTAATTAATAATTCAAAATTTTACAAAAAAAAACAAAAAAATTGACTCATCATATCTATTTATTTTTCATGTTAAATACTTCTTTCAAAACAGTTATATAAGAAATTATCTTTGGTTAATAATGTATCAAAATTAACTTCTTTTTTTTACGCACATCTTGGCCTCTTTTGGACAAAATTTCTGATTCTATCCCTTGAGTCCTATTTCTTGATCATGGTTATAATGATTTTTACATGATATTAAGACTCATTAGTTAAGCATATAATTGAATGTTTGAGTTAAAATTGAAACAAAATGACATTAAAATCATTTTTTTTTATTAATATATAAGAGAGTAATTATAAATATAAAAAATAATATATCAAACTAGACCCAATTAAAGTCCAATAATAACTAGAACACCCCACAGACACTTTGCTTAGCAACCACTGCTAGCTTAAATTAGGAAATGAATAAACAACTACATACAGCTCCCATATTGAGAAACAAATAGAGTTGGGCTTTTTTTTTTTATAACGCCCCAACTTTAATATTCGGATAATGTTATCTTTTTCTTTTAAATCAGTTCATTTCAATAATAATAAACATTAAAGATATTTAAGAAGAAGTAAATTACAATATTCACTCTCGTGTACATGTAATGAAATACAACACGCCTATAGGCATTACGTCATCAATTACAAAATAACAAAATATATAAAAGGGATTAACTCTTTTTTACAACACATTAGCATTCTGCCTGTATTTAAAAGGCCTCATGGCGAACAATTAATAGACTTCAAGTCTCATGTAACTCTTCACTCCATACTTGAAAAATGATTAGTAACATGGAATGAAAACAAAGGTCCAGTAAGAATTCCAATAATCCTAAACAATAGCAATATATAGATAGCTATGATCATGAATGCTCCACGTATATATATATAGGATATGTAACATTTCATACTTCAAAATATACTTACATAAATATAATTTTCCAAAAGATCATCTTTAACATAATAAGAAATAAAGATCAATTCTTACCTTTCAAAACTTTTCCTTTGCATTTAAAGAAATCTCAAACATTCATCACATTACCACGATCTCCTAAGATTGATCTAAACAATATACTCGTCCTACATTCCAACGCATTAAGGCTACAAGGACAATTACTATATATTATAGCCTTAAGCAAAAGTGTAAAATGAACGTTCACAAATACATAAGCAACAATAGATGTGTCAACAGGCATTACTATATTTTACTGGTCACAAGCACGGAAAGCCAATAATGCATCCCTTCTTATCACAACACAAGTATGAAAGATACACTATGTGTAATTAACACGTAACAGATCCCAGCTTCGTCAAGCCCTAACCACCACAACCCACTTTACCAGGTGCAACCCGAAGGGAAGAGGAACCCATTTCAAAGTGCTAAACTTTACCAGACCTTGAGCCAAAGGGGAGAGGAACCCATTCATACTTTACCGGTGTGCGAACCGGAGAGGAGAGAAACCCATGTCAAAGAGCCAAATTTTACCGGGCGCAAATCCAAAGGGAAGAGAAACCCATATCAATGCGCATTTTCATTCAACTTAACAATTGGCACATTATTTCAAGTTTCACAAATTATTCAACAACGTCAACCCCATCCTCTACCGATGGCCAAGGACATAACCTCATAAATAACAAGTATCAAGTCCATGAATTCAATTTCATCCTCTTGATTTAGATTTCATCAAAATTTATACGTTACATAACTTTCATCTTTTAACTCCAATTAATACAACTTTCAATTCACGTCATTTTCAAAGCTCATAATTAAAGTCTTTTCCATCACTACCATTCCATCTTTATGATTTAATTCAAAATATTCAAATTTGGTGCAACAAGTAATTATTCGTCACGAATACAATTATTCACTTGTTTTAAAGAAAAAAATTGACAACTCCTCTTACTTCTCATTTCACAAAAGTATACAAATGTTTTATAGATTTTCAAAATTTATTTTCTCTTCTCTTCAAACTCCCAATACCCACAAAAATTCGTCACATCTTTCTCATTAATTTTCAAAACTAAACTAGTAATTTATTTTCATAATCCAACACATATGTAACACAAATAAATCTCATCTCTCAAACAAATAAATAACCAAAGAAATTTGGGCTTTTCATCACAACCCTCATAAACGAGATTAGCCAATCTAAAAATCTTTTATACGCACAACATTTACCAACACCCTTTTTATGTCTCCAAAATTTTGATTTTTCGACAATTATTACAACTTAACAATTATAAAACCATAAATAACAATTAACACAAATTAAATTTCATGATGACTTTCTTTATTTTCTTACATACCCATTTTCACATTTGTAATACACAATACCCCATATGGTTCAAATAAAATCAAATCATCAATTTTTCCCTCTTACTCATAACCCATAAACAATTAATTAAGGCTTTTTACTCTAATTCTTTTAAACATTTTCCTCAAACCTATAATCTCATATATTGACAATAAAACACAAGATTTATCTCTAAATCATAAAATTCTAACCCTCATCACATGCTTTTTAAAAATACCCAGCAAATCAAGTTTTGAATGCAATAAAAATTACCACATGTCTATCTATAACGAGGCATTGAAAAGGAACAAAAAAATCTTTATCTCAAAGAGGGGGAAACAATGAGAAAACTCTAAAAATCAACATCGCTGGAATTTGATCTCTACCGATCAAAGCGTAGTCCTCGAGACACTCGTCATTTTTGTATAAGAAACTAGTATCAAAATCTCACTTGATCTTTGTAGATCGAAGAAAATGTGAAATTTGGTGAGAATTTAGAGAGAAATGAGAGAAAAGAGAAGTTACAGAGAGAGAGAGAGCGTGATGAGAACTGGTCAAAAAAAGAGATGGAGATCTGATTTGAGTGAAAAGGGAAAAGAAATCGATGTTTGCACGCGCAAAATCCACTAAAATTTTAAAACAGTTCATATGAATCAACTTAGGGAAAAAATAACTTTCTAGCAAAATCCACTTGTGCGAAATTCAAATTTCCACTTGTGCAAATTTGACCAAATAGTTTTTTGCTGGGTGACTTCAAACAGGCGTATCTCTCTCATCTGGAAACGGAATATGGTCAATTTTGTATCTAAATTGTAACCTCGGAAATAAGTTTTCCAGTAGTTTTAGCCCCACATCAAGATTCAAAACGTGGAGAAAGAAAAAGGCAAAAAAGTAAACACTACTCAAAACAAAAATTAGAATTTGGCATTCTTGGTTTAATCTTACCCAACTAACATGTTAACTCATCAATCAAGACTCCAAACAATGAGGAGAAGGTTCCAATTATAATAACTAAAAGGTTAAATGCAACCCATAACTTTTCAAAAGTCCAAAAAAAAAAAAAAATTATACATATAAGGTAACGGTTACCACTTAATATAAATAAGTCGGGTTTAAGATTGGGACACTACACTTTTCATATCCACATCTCAATATGAGAGAGCTTGAGAGGCCCATAAAACCCTCCACGGGTCTTATTTCAATTATTCGAACCGTTCCTTTTGTAAGGCTCTGTATACATGAAAAAAAATAGTTCAATCTTATAATCATAATCTTTTCATCTTACCATATTTATGTCCAAAAATTGGATAGCAAATGGGGGTGTTTGGGAAGGATATTTTTTGGGTTTTTTTTTGTTTTTTTTCACTAAAAAACAAATTAGTTATAAAACCAAAAAACATAAATCCAAACAAAATATCACATCAAACCCCATAATTATTTCACTTTTTCTCTCACAAACATCACATCCAACCACAAAAAAATCAATTATCTTCCCAAACACCAAAAAAAAATTCTTTAATAATAACCTACAACTAAAAAAACCTACAAAAAAACTCAATTCCCAAACACCCACAATATATTTTGAAAATAGATTATTTAGTTTTTAGAGACAAACAGTATAAAATGAAAATGTTACGATTATCGATTCAATTTAATTTTTTTCATGAATAGTATATATTAAGGAACCTACAAAATGAACGATTTTATCAAACATGACTCTTGGTGAGCTATACACCCCCTCAAATTCTCTCATATTGAGATATGAATATGAAAAAAATAAAACTCAAGAAATAAGCACTATAAAAAATATCAAACTACTGAAAGTCATATTTAAAATTGCACACCTTAAAATCACATGATTTTATTTAATTTTTTTAAAAATTATTACTATAAAATTATTTTTAAAAAATCTTGATGTAGTGAGAGAATCCAAACTTGATGGGCCAATCCATGTGCACTTTGTTCTGAATGCAAGGAATATTGTGTGACGTTTTAGACCCGCAAACTCCGAGGCCCCGTTTGTTTTCCTCTTTCACAGTTTGGAGTGGACTATGAATGATGAACAGTGACCATACCTTCTATTTGTTTACAGATTTGGAGAATGGATTCATAAGCCGGAGGGCTTCAGATGGGACTTGGATGTTGGGATTGTTAGTATGCCCCAACACTTGGTATTGAATATTAGTCCGTTGGTATTAGGAGAGTAATTTACTTGTTTACCCTCTCATCTTCTCCTTCTCACTCAGTCTGTCTCTGTTCCCTTATCATATATATATGTATATTTCATTCGATGTCTCACCAACCAAATAGAAATGTAGACAAATTGCAAATTAGAATAGTAAAATTGAAGAGTGATGCTCCGATCTTCGATTAAATCAAACAAAACAGATACAAATCAAAAGACATAGTATATGACATACATATACATATATATATATATATATATATGTATACAGATAGTATATATACCTTTGATCTCCTCAGTTGAGGGATTGATTGCGGAGATAATTTTCTTCTTCACAGGCTCTCTCCATTCACATTTCTTCTTCTTCGCCATTGACTCTCTCTCTCTCTCTCTCTCTCTCTCTCTCTCTCTCTATCTGTGACGCCCCGATTCTACACTATTGGTTGCAGTCAAGGGAGAGTCACTAATGAGTCCTATGGTCAATAACCAAGTAAAATCTCAGATCGCCGAAGAAGTCAAATTAGCCACCCTTCTAAGTCTAACTTTCTTAGGCAGTGCACTACCCTTTTGACAGATCTTAAAAGGTATTGACACAAGGTCTCATAAGCAACAATAAGGTTCACACAAATACGTAGAATATAAATATATAACAACCACGAATATACTTAATTCAAAAGCTTGTTCCATTACATTACATCCCAAAAGAAAGTTTAAATCTTCACATGAGTCTTACAAAATATCAAAAAGAAACTTCTAACTTTCCTAAGATAGCCAAAAGTCTTCGAAGGTTTCAGGCTCGTCGTCTCTAGCTATAAGTTCCTCGTCGTCACCTGGCATGATACGTCGTGAGCTTTGAATGCCCAGTAAACACACATACACCCCGTCCCCCTTTCTCCAGTCCAATACACAATCACAATTATAATATCAAGTAATAAAGCATGATACTCAAATAAATAAAAGGTTAAGTTAGACGTTAGTAAACTAGAAATCCCCCAAAGAGATTTTGTCCTCCCAACCACAAGAATCGGACGCGAATTATTCGGTATGCCCCCTCTTTTGCTGGTTTGTTGCAAAACTAACCTCGGATGCCTACCAATGGTTATGTACCGCGTAGCGCCAACCACAAGGCCTCAAAAGAGACGGTAAAATAGGGCCTTGCCCAAGTCCCTCCTCACACTAAACCACTTAGGGTCCGAATACAACCGTTCTGTTCAAGGGTTCTGAAAACTACTTGCGCAAGACTTTAACTTCCAAATAGGGAACGCATCCCAACAATCCATACATCACACATTACCATCTTCTCATTACTCAAGCGATCGAAAACCCAATACCATCCCAATTAAGTTTTCCGTTGAGTTAAATGTTTTAAATCAAGGTTAGACCAACTTAACAAGATAATAGTATCCACATAAGTATGCATCATTAAGATGAAGAGGATAAAGAACATAACCATAACACATACAATATCATGCCAAAATATGATCATAAGCTAATAAGCATTTTCATGAACACAAGAGTATAAAACACCCATGCGCAAAATTTCCAAATTCAATATCACATAAGGATTAGAATGAAAGGACTAATTTAGATTTTTCACCGGACTCGGCCTTCCTATGGTTCGTAGAGAATTTGATCTAGTTTCTAGAACATATTTCAGAAATGGGATAGCTTTTCTAGATTTTAAGTTATTTAGAAAACATTCCAGCGCTGTCCAGATTTGTCGATCGTTACGAAAATTTGATTTTCTTACAAACCGCTCACTGTTTTTCAATGAAACCAATTTTATTTGAAACCTAACTCCTTAAGGAAGATTTTGACATAAAATAGAGGTCCAGAATAATTTTTTACATTTTTCTAGAAATTTTGAAAGTTGGCTGCGAAAAACAAATTCTAAGGTACAATGCCCAAAACAAGAAGATTTATGAGAAAATGGGTCCACTAAGGGAAAATTTTCGTTTCTTTTGTGATGAAAACTTGCTAACTAACATACATTAAACTCAGAAAATTTGCTTGGAAGTGTGCCTTTGGAAAGTTTGAGAGATTGGTATGAAAAAAGATGGTTTTGTGCCGAAATTGGGGAAAATACAAGAGAGGTAGAATCAATGCTCAACTCTTAGCATTTTTAACACATGTAACTCATCAATAAAACATCTGAAAACATTATTTAGAACCCTTAAGAACATGTATTTGAAAAAAGAAAATGAAAGAGAAGGTTGTGTTGTGGCTTACTTGCTAAGCTTTGAACAAGATGGCTCTCTTCTTCCTCTCAAGACTCCTCTCTTGCTCTCCTTCCTCTCTTCTAGCCGAATGTGTGTGTGTGAGTGTGTTGTTTGTGCTTGCCAAGCTAGGGGATGGTGGTATTTATAGGCAATTTGGTGTAAAAGGACATAAAAGCCCACTAGTTGGAAATGGATGGAAATGTTAGGATTTGCTTGGAGTCTAATGGTGTAGGAGTGATTAGGGAGCTTAATCATAGGATTAGGCAACATCTAGTTGATTCCTAGTTGAAATGAAACTAGTATTGGAAACAACATCCTAGGTCTAGGGTACTAGGTTTTGGGTTTTCTAGAATACCATGATCATAAATCTTGAAAATTGGCTTCTCACTTCTTCCTAGCGTGGCCGGTCATTGGGAAGGGTGATAGGGGTTTTTTTTTAATCAATTTAGGTACTAGGGGCACATTCCTCAATATATATATATATATAGATTTCAATTGATTGATGGTACTTATAGTATAAAGGTATATGTAATAGTTTTTGAGGTAAATTTTGAATTTAAATAAAGAAGTAAGGGCTTAGAGTTAAATTCATGTATTGAAACCTTACTTATGTACAATTAAACTAAATTAGGCTAAGGAACCTGATTCGGCTAGGATATTCTTGTTTCGATAAAAATAAAATAAAATGCTAACCGAAATGATTTGAAATAATTCAAGGAATTGAGGGGTTTTAAGAAAATAATTCAAACATTAAGGTCTTTAAAGTGAATACATTTTTCAGGGGCTTCACACAATCTATCTATCTATCTATCTATGTCGGTGAACTCACAATGGAAGGCAAAAGTGGGTTTCTTTAATAAGAAGAAACGTGGGTTTCTTTAATAATAATAATAATAATAAATAAATAAATAATAATAATAGGTATATATATATTATCTAATAATAGTTGAATTTGATTAGTAGAGATAGGAATGGCAAAAGTGGGTTTCTTTAATAATAATAATAATAAATAGATTAAAAGTTAATTTTTTTTTATTTTGAATTATATGATTTTAATTTTAATTTTTGAATAATTTAATTGGGTAATACATCTATTAATTGGTATAAGCATAAATTTAATACTAATACGACAAGGGTATTTGTGTAATTTTACATGGTTAATCTCATTCTTATATCTCAAAACAAACATAAACTGTTACTAGTCCATTGGTTGTCAAATAAATACATTTTTCTTAATCTCCTCACTAGTAGTCCTCTCACTAACAGTCCCCTCACTATCAATTCCCTCTATTCTACTTCTGAAAACAAACGGAGCCTGATGGCATAAAAAACTGTCATGGTCATTGGAACGTGCAGATATATATACGCTAACATATAAAAGTTTTAGGGATATATTTTAGTTTTTAAAAATAAAAATTTTATTACAAAAGACATTAAGGATCAATTTTTATCATCATGAATATAGTCATTAAAAGATCATTTTGAAAATTCAAAAATAAGCCTTTTAACGACAAAATTTTGAATATTTCACTAATAAATAAACTTTTAGGGACAAAATAATTTGGTCTCAAAATAGTTTATTGTTTGAGACAAAAAATTTGGTCCCAAAAATATAATAATTCATCACGAATGTCCAATTTTTGTTGCTAAAAATATAATAACAGCACTTTTCGCAACAAAATTATTTGGTTCCTAAAAAATAATTTTGTTCTAAAATTTTAGTCTCTAAAACTTTAATTTTTTGTAGTAATATGCACAAAAACTTATAAAACTTATAAATATTAATAATTAAAATAATAAATTTTCACTTTTTTTTTGGTAATTTTTTTTATTCCCCATTGTTGTGCTATTTCCCCTACAATTAGTAGTAATTAGTTTGACAGCTTCTATATTTTAAAGTAGATATATATAAGTAAGAGAGAATAAATATATTCACAAAAACTTATAAATATTAATAATTAGGGTAAATTACAAACACACTCTCTGAAATTTGCTTAAAGTACAAGTTGTCTCCTGTGGTTTAAAAAATTACAAATATCTCCTTGTTAGTATTTTTTATTTAACAGAAATAACTAAAAAAATGAAATTCATAATTGCTCTCCTATACAATAATAAAATTACCTAAATTATTAATTGAAACATATTTCTAATATCATTAAAAACTATTAATTGAGTTGATGATTTATTAATAAAAGGGGCAATTTGTTATAAAATTAAAAACCTCATGGAGTAGAATGTAATTTCCAAAACCACAGGGAGCGATTCGTATTTTAATTAAACCTTAAAGGGTGTATTTGTAATTTATCCTAATAATTAAAATCATAAACTTTCTCATCGTTTTGTAATTTTTTTTATTCGCCATTGTTGTGTTATTTCCCCAATAATTAATAGTAATGAATTTGATAGCTTCTTTATTTTAAAGTAATAAGTTCATGTGTCACGTTTTTCCCGTCACGTTGAAGAGGTCGGCGCGACTCTGGTTCAGCCAACTTTCCCCAGACTCAGTTACCTCCTTTCACCAGCTCAATGGCCCTGTTTGTTAGAGATTATTTTCAGCTTTCAGCTTAATTTAAGCTGTTTTGATATGTTTGGTTTAGCTTATGCTTATAGCTTATAGCTTTGTGGAAGTCAGAAATCAGCTTATTCTTTGAGTGGGGCAGGAGATGCTTTGAGAATAAGCTGGAAATCAGCTTAAGCTGAAAGGTATAAGCTATAAGCTGTTTGGGCATAAGCTATAAGCAATTTCTCACAGCTCTACCAAACAGGGCCAATGAGTCCTTCCTAAGCCGTTGCATCAGTGCATAGCAGCAACAACACCCAGCGACTCAACTGCTAAATATCCGGCAAACCGAGGGGGAATTGTTACCCAGCTTTGTCACCCGCTTCAATGCAGAGGCCTTACAAGTAGAGAAAAACGATGACAAGGTCATTCTCACAGCCTTCATGGCCGGTTTGCATTGGTCGAATTTCCTTCTCACTCTTCAAAAAACCCCCCGATCGTAATGGCCACCTTTCTTACCAAAGCCTAGAGATACATAAATGCTAAAGATTCCCTGGCAGCTTGCCAAAACTCCACATCCAACGCTTCGCAGTCCAGGGAGAAAAGAAAAGAACCTGAGCCTAGGCACTCACAATACACCCCCCGACTTCCGTAGTATACAGACCGAGCCCTCACATTTGGACCGACCAAGCCCCCACATTTGGACCGACCGGCTCCTACCCGACCACTTGGTCGGTTCAAATGATATACACCCTTCAACTCACCTATGGAGCACATCTTGCTCCAAATCTAGTATGACTATAACCTCAAGTGGTCCTAACCATCAAAGTCCCTCTCCACCCGACGGAACCAATCCAAATATTGCCACTTCCATCGTGATCACGGCCATACCACTGAAGAATGTGTCAACCTTAAGGACCAAGTCGAGGATTTGATCCGTCAAGGGCACCTCAACTGGTTCACAACAACTCGTTCTCACTAAAGACCTAGGACGGACCCCCCAAGGCACGACGACCGCCACACTCCTCCCAAACAACCCGCACCACCTGGACAACGTGCTGACCAGGTTCTACCATAACCCTGAGCATAAGGTAGTCCTACCCCTCCCCCCCCCCCCCCCCCGCCCCCGTGATCGGAGAAATCAGAGTCATTGCTAGGGGGCTCGCTTGTGGCGGACCATTCTAATCGGCGCAAAGAGTCGAGCTTAGAAAAATCAGGCAAGGCTCCAATAAAGAAGTAGCGACAGTGGACCGCCCCTATAAACAATCCAAGCAATGGACTGAGTTAATCACCTTCACAGAGGCAAATTACACAGGCGTTCGTTATCCCCACGACGACCCACTAGTCATTTGTACCCTCTTATCGAACTACAAAGTCAGACGAGTACTTGTCGACAATGGCAGCTCCTCAGACATCATCTTCCTCAACGCTTACCTTCAGCTCAAGATCGGGAAAGAAAAGTTGTCTCCTCTGCAAACTCCTCTGGTCAGTTTCACTAGAGATCGGGTGATGTCCCTAGGCTCCATCGATCTCCCGATCACCATCGAAGAATACCCACGACAGTCCACAAAACTACTCACTTTCCTTATCTTCGACTGCCCTTCTGCCTACAACATCATACTTGGTCACATAACTCTCGACGCCTTCCAAGCTGCAACCTCCACGTACCATTTGCCCATGAAATTTTTGACTAATCAAGGGGTCAGCACGGTGAACGGTGATCAAATGGTGGCCAGAGAATGCTATGTCACCTCATTAAAGAAGGTTAGAATGAAGGAGAGCATGATCATAGAAGGCCTTAACATCAGAGATAAATAGGAGCTACTTAGAGGAGAACCAATAGAAGAACTAGTTCAAGTACCTATTGACCCCACTGACCCTACAAAGACGGCTAAAATTGGCAGCCAGTTACCCCCCCAGGCCAAGACCGACCTTGCAGCCCTTTTAATCGAATATAACGATGTCTTTGTTTGGACTCACTCCGACATATGGGGTATTGACTCTTCCCTTATTATCCACCGCCTCAGCATCGAGCCTCAATTTCTGCCCTTCTACCAATGACAACGCATTTTCCATTCAAAGCGCAACAATCTCATCACTGCTGAGGTAGACAACTGTTGAAAGCCCAATTCATCAGAAATGTAGACTATCCCAAATGGCTATCCAATGTGGTCTTGGTCCGCAAAAACAATGGCAAGTGGAGACTTTGCATCGACTACTTCGATCTCAACTAAGCTTACCCTAAGGATAGCTACCCATTACCCAGGATCGATCTATTGGTTGACGCAATGGCAGGACACCAGATGCTTAGTTTCATGGATACTTTCTTAGGCTATAATCAGATCTTAATGCATGCAGCTAACTAGGAGCACAGCTCTTTCATTATTGACAAAGGAACTTATTATTACCGTGTGATGACATTCGGTTTGAAGAATGCGGGGGCTACTTACCAACGCCTGGTCAGTGTCATTTTCAAAAATCAGATAGGTAGGAATATGGAAGTCTATGTCGATGACATGCTCGTCAAAAGCAAACTCTCCTCCGATCACCTGGCCGACCTGCCGGAGACCTTCCAGGCCCTACAGAAGCATAAGATGAAGCTAAACCCAGAGAAGTACGCCTTTGGTGTTGGGTCTGGTAAGTTTTTAGAGTTCATGGTTAGCCACAAAGGTATTAAGGCCAATCTAGAGAAGATCAAGGCCTTAATCGAAATGCAATCTCCCCAAATGATAAAGGAAGTTCAACGGCTCATTGGCAGAGTCGCTGCCCTCAATCGCTTTATTTTGCGAGTGACCGACAAGTGCCTTCTATTCTTCAAAGTTCTCCGATAGGTTTTTGAGTAGAACACCAAATCCGAGGAGGCCTTTAAACAACTAAAATGATGCATGGACAACCCCCCTCTTCTCTCTTAGGCAATGCCGGGAGAAACCCTCTTCCTCTACTTAGTTGTCTTTAACACTACAGTCAGTGTTGCCCTCATCCAAGAAGAAGACTCAGTCCAACGCCCAGTTTACTACATTAGCCACATATTTCGGAGGGCAGAACAGAACTACCCCTTATTAGAAAAGATGGCCCTAGCTCTGGTCATCGCCTCTAGATGCCTCTGACCCTATTTCCAAGCCCATTCCATAGTGGTCCTCACTGACCAGCCTTTGAAAAAGGTTATGCAACAACCAAAATCGTCAGGCAAGCTTATTTAATGGTCTATTGAACTAAACCAGTACGAGATCTCCTACCGACCCCGAACAGCCATTAAAGGCCAGGCTATTGTCGATTTTATCTTAGAGTTCACTAACCTCACTCCCAACATACCCCCGACATCAGCAAACGTCATTCCTGACACAGAAGACCCCCATTCTTGGGCTCTTAGCATTGATGGTTCATCTCGTAAAAAAGGTAGTGGAGCCGACTTGATCCTTACCACCCCCAAGGGTGAATCCTTTAAGTGCGCTCTCTGATTTTTATTCCTCACAAGTAACAACGAGGCCGAATATGAGGCCCTAATAACAGGCCTTCAGCTGACCAGGGACATTGGAGTCGACCATCTCTATGTGTCTAGTGATTCTCGATTGGTCATAGGACAGATAATAAGCGAATTCGATGCAAATGAGGACACAATGCGATCATACAGGGACATCGCTCTTCCCCTCACCTATCTCTTTACTAGTTTTCAAATCAAGTATGTCCCCAGATTAGAAAATTCCCAAGCAGATAAAATGGCCCAGTTAGCCTCAGCAGACTAATCTGACCTCAACCACGGTGAATACCTGGCTCATCCAACAGTTTCACCAGCTCAACAAGAGGTTCACCTGCTCCAGGACGAACCTATCCCATGGGCCCAAGACATCATCTCATTCTTAGAACAAGGAGTCCTGCCAGAGAATAAAGGGGAGGCCGACAAGATCAGGGCTTGGTCGTTTAATTATGTCATTATCCATGGCATCTTTCACAAACGAGGATTCTCATGGCCATACCTCAAGTGTCTAAACACTGACCAAACTACCTACGTGATGAAAGAGGTCTATGAGGGGGTTTGTGGCAACTGTAGACAACCCATTTTTGACCGACCTTAAGACTCAGACGTCATCAATTGAACGCTCGGTGATTACGCATTTTGTGCTTGTTTTGAGGTTACGAAGTCTCGGCTGAGAGTCTTACTTCCGGACTTCGGGACTCTATTGTGCTTTGCCTCGGCTTGTGAACCAGGTTCTATTTTCTCTTCCCGAAGGGAGGGAGAGGTCTCGTAGACCATCTCTTAGCGGCCGTAGGCTACTTTTTGTAGTCGTAGACCACTGTTCCCATTTGGAGACCAGTTTTCGGTTTTCGGAGCCGTTGGCCGTGCGCCTCGATTCGGGACCGCTTAACTTTCTCCGTTCACTCCGGTTTTTGGCACACACCTTGTTTCCTCTCTCTAGAGGGACATTGTGGCCCGAGAGACCACCTTCGTGGTCGCGCGCCACTTTCGATGCTTAACAGTCAGTTTTTGGGGCAACTGGCTGCGCGTTTTAGCTCCTGAACACTCGTTTTGCATCCATCTTGGTTCATTTTTGGCGTGGACCCTATTTTCATTGTTTAGGAGGTGATACAAGGGTAGGAAACCACCTTTTCTCCTTGGAGACCACTTTTCTCCCCACTTGTCGATTTTCTGGTTTTCTTGTCAAGAAGCTGGTTTTCTTGGTTTTTGGGCCACTTTTACTGGTCTCCCACCCCACTACTAGCTTGCATTCAATCGGGAGACCACCAAATGGGGCCACCGACCAATTTTTTTTGAGTTGAACCTTTTGAACCTTTTTTTAGCTTCTCCAAGAAGCTTGAACCTTTTGAACCTTTTTTAGCTTCTCCAAGAAGCTTGAACCTTTTTTTAGCTTCTCTAATAAGCTTGAACCTTTTTAGTTTCTCCAAGAAGCTTAACCTTTTTAGCTTCTTAGAGAAGCTTGAACCCTTCTAAGCTTCCAAGAGAAGCTTGGCTCTTTGCTCTAAGCTTCTAGGAGAAACTTGACCCTTTTGCTCTAGCTTCCTCAAGAAGCTTGGACCTTTGTTCCTCTATAAGAGAGGCCCTCCCTCTCCTTTAGAAGGGTTCCAAAAATTTTGCTAAGGCATACACATATATCTCTCTTTGTCTCTACACTTAAGCCTAGAAAGAGTGAAGTTATTGGCCCCTTGCACACCAACTCTTAGCCTAACACCTCTATCATCAACTTAAGGATCTTGGAGGCCATTTTCTGAGGTTGAAGGTCTGGTTTTTTGGTCTCAAAGCCGCTGGTTTTGCTGAAGCTACAAGGGTAACACACTATTCCCTCTTTTAAGCTTTATTTTGCTCCATCTTTTAGCCATACTTGAAAGCATATTTGGGCTTTGGAATAAACTGAAAAAAGTATTACTTTGAGCTCCTTTTGAAGTTTTTTTTAAGATCACTTTTGTGTTTGGGGTTGTTTACCCCCTCTTAGGCCTTGTTTGGCCTCCTTGTTGTCTTGTTTGTTGGCATTTTTGGCCTTACAAAGGAGCCCTTACTTGCATGCTTCCTAAGCTTGGTTCAGGCCTTTTTCAGTGAGTTTTAGGACCTGCATGAGCTCTTTCAAGAGCTGGTTTTGTCATATTGGATGTCCCTCTTGCATGTGTGGAACAACCCTCTTTATAGCCTATCAAAGTAGCACCTCATTCTTGCATGTATTAGACACATTTCAGTGGGTATTTGGTCATATTTTGGCATGCCATGAATCTATTTTTGGCTGGTTTGGTGGTCCCTCATATGCTCCATATGCTTGTAGTGTAAACCATGCTTACTAGCTTACATTGCATGTTATTTTGACCCTCCATTCTAGCACTTTTTGGCCATGCCTTAGAATTTTTTTGTGCATGTTTTAGACTGCCTCAGCTCTGTTTTTTGGTCTCATGGTCGAATGATGCTTGTTTTGCATGCTTGTAGTATAATATCCATGCCTAGCTTTGAGTTTTGAGGCCTATTGCATGCATATACTGAGGTATTTTCATGTTTTGGGGCCATTGCACATCATATTTCAGAGCTTATGTGCATGCCATATTCCCATGTTTTCCACTCTTTAAGTGCATTAGAGAGTTGGGCTTGTATGCCTCATTTACCGACCATTGCATGGGCTTCATTTGAATGCATTCCGAGCCACCATCCCATCACATTTAGCCACTGATTTTGGTCTGCATAGGGACTATTTGGGGTTGGTTTCATCATTTGAGCATTGTTTTGCATACCTATAGTGTAATCCATTCCACTAGTTTTGGTTTTTGGGTCATCTAGCATGCATCGGGTGAGGTGTTTGCATGTTTCGAGACCATCTTTTATGCCATTTCAGAGCTGGATCATGTGCCATTCTATACCATATTTCATCCTTTGTCATGCTTTGTTAGAGTTACATGTTGTGCCTTAGGATCGGTCCTTTGCATTCGTGCATGTTTGCATGTATTTCAGTCATCTCGTTTTCATCATATGGCCACTGAGTTGGGTGTGACCGAGGCCCACTCATATTGGTTTAAGTCCACCTTGCATTGTGTATGCCATTTGGTTCATGTTGTCGCATGTTTGACCATCGCATTGTGTATGCTTTGATTATGCCTTTGTGTATGTCCATCTTCGTATGTGTGCATTGTGTATGCCATATAGCTCATGTGCATTGTGTATGCCATTTTAGTCCATAGCATTGCGTATGCTAGGTTGTATGTGTGCATATCATCCCTCACATGCCAGCATGATTAGGTTGCATTGCATTTACGGTTGCATGTTAGTCACATTGTGTATGCCATCTCATTGTATTGTGTTTGGAGTAGGGTTAGTCCAAACACGGGAAACGAGGGATGTTTCGTACTCCAAGTGACGAAACGTGTCTCAATTCCCAGTCGCCAACACTCCAGATCACCCATGATGGAGTTTAGGCCTTGTTATGTTTATATGTGCATTCATTTCTCATTGAGTCGTGCAATTCGACTCCTCGGCCATCATGCATCGAGATGCATGATTGGTGGCACGAGGATCGAGGTTTACACTCCCTAGAGCTTGTGCAATGACGGGGAGAGTGGTCATGCACACATGTGTTGAAAATACTTTGCCATGCCCCTTTCTTGCTCTTTGTTGCAGCAAATCGGAATCCAACAGCAAAAACTAGTCAGCAGCCTTCGGAAGTTTTGTACAGTGTTCTAGGACCAATTGCAAAATAGAGGCAAATCGGGGCATCGCAAGGAATTTCCCGACAAAGCAACCTGAGCATGCATGCATCTTTCGTCATTCAGAACAAGAGCTGAGGCAGTCCATTTTATAGCTTGCATGCTAGTTTATTCGCTTTCCTAGCTAATTTGTTAATTAATTAGGATTTTGTAATATTTAATTAGCTAGAGTAGTTAATTATTTATTCGGACTGTATTATTCATTCGAACCCTCCGAGAGAGGGCAATATTGTAATAAGTGTGCGTGTGTGTGATGTATGTCTTCTAACCCCACGTCTTTCTCCCTTTTATTTACCAGCTTATGATGGTTAGTTTAGGACATGATTCAATTAGCATCTATATGTTCGCATGTTTGCATTCATTCATCTGTATTGCATGCACCGGGCTCGGCGCATCATACTAACTGCATTGTATTTCAATTCCAAGTCGAATACATGTTTCCTGTTGCATTTCATATGCCATGTTTAGAATAGCCGAACCTATCTTAGTTGCATTTTGCATGTGTTGCATTAGCCATCTTAACATGAACTACGATCATGCATTGATTACTAACTAGTTTCTGTTTTGGCTTGGAGTACTCGGTGAGTGTTTATGCTTTAGCATCCTTGCATGCGCGTGAGTGACTGCCATGATAGCATGCTTACCATGAGGCTATGTGTTTATGTGATATAACTGCCTGAATGCCTGTGGGTGAAGGTTGGGTTATTTGAATTGGAACAATTCACCAATTGAGAATTTTAAGCCCACTTGAGAGTGGCAAAATCATGTTTTCTAAAGCCCACCTGAGGGTGGCAAAATCCACGTCTTAGCCTACTTGCGAGTAGCACCTTCAAACCGTTTTTCAAAACGAACATGAGATGTTTTGTTTCAATTCAGGCGACCCAGTCTATACTTGTATGCTGTGTGCATCACATAGTAATTCTAGGCTAACAACCGGAATAAGAGCACATAATGTTTTCAAAACTCGATATCATGGTTAGTAGAGGTCGATCTTTGATCGAGGCGAGCGGGGGTGCTCACGAAGTGACCTTCCCCAATCGTACCCAAGTTCCCGAGCCGAGGCAACTTTGGTGATGACGGACACGTGGCCTTAGGCACGAGTCAGGGTTTCCTAAATTTCTCCAAAATAAATATTTAGGTGGCAACTCTGTATCTGGCAAAGCAGTCCATGTTTGGCACTTCTTTCAAAAAATTTGTTTTCAAAAACGATTTGTCGGATTTGGACTCTTTGATAATTCATCGGTCTTGCATTGCACTCTGCGAGATTAGATACAGGACCGTGACATTGAGTCCTGAACTGTAGTGAGCCCAATAAACAAAATGGGATTCCCTCCTAGGACGTTCGGGGATGTCTACAGCAACCATTCTGGGGGTCGATCCTTAGCTCATAAAATCCTTCACACAGGCTACCTTTGGCCCACGCTCTACTAAGACGCCGGTAATTTTGTACTCAAATGTGACAAATGCCAATGCTTTGCCAACATCTTCCACACCCCTCCAGCAGAGTTGATCACACTCAACAGCCCCTATCCTTTCGCCAAATGAGGAATCGATCTCATCAGTCCCCTACCAACTGGTAAGGGCCAAGTCAAGTTCGTCGTGGTCTCCATCAATTACTTCACCAAATGGGTAGAAGCTGTGCCCCTGGTCAAGATTACCAAATGGAATACCACCAAGTTCATCTGGCAATCCATAGTGTGCCGCTTGAGGATTTCTCAGGCCATCGTCTTTAACAATGGCAAGCAGTTTGACAATGCTGATTCAGAGAATTCTGTGAAGAGCTTAGCATCAAGCCCTATTTTTCCTCCCCAGGCCACCCCCAAGCTAACGGCCAAGTGGAGGTCACAAACTGCTCTCTGCTGAAAATAATCAAGACCAAGTTGGAGGCCGCCAAGGGACTCTGGGCTGATGAATTGCCGAACGTTCTCTGGGCCTATCAGACAACTGCCAGAACTCTCACTGGAGAAACCTCTTTTCGCTTAACATACAGTGTCGAGGAAGTGATCTCTGTGGAAGTTGGCCTCCCGACTCCCAAATCACCCATCCCGATCCGTAACTTAACGAAAAACTTCAAAGGGTCAACCTGGACCTCATTGAAAAACTGCGAAACACTGCCGCCATTCGATTGGCCTCATACCAGCAGAAAGTAAAGCAACACTATAATCGCTGATTCCAACCCAGAGAGTTCGTAGTGGGAGACTTGGTCCTACGAGAAGCCACTTTTGCTACCAAAAACCCAACCGAGAGGAAGCTAGCAGCTAAGTGGAAAAGACCTTACATCATCAAATCCTGGCCACGACTTGGCACCTATCATCTACAAGATATGGAAGGAAGCAACCTCCTTCACCCATGGAATGCTGAACACTTGAAGCAATATTTCCAATAAGACGGAGTTCTTTCCTGTTGTTTTATTTGTTTTACTATTCGGTCCACTTGTTCATTTTTGCCATTTCACTACAATGTATACAATAACAATGGCACCACTACACATCAATGACAAACACATTCCTCTCTCTCTCTCTCTCTCTCTCTCTCTCTCTCTCTCTTGTCTATATTATACAAATTGCAACATGCCAAGGCTCAGCCAGACTGAGTTACCTAAGTCTCAACCAAACCGAGTCCTCCAAGTTTCAGCTACACTGAGCCCAAAGAGCTCAACCAGTCTGAGTTATGCAAGGTCTCAGCCATACTGAGCCCTCTAAGCCTCAGCTAAACTGACCCTGAAGAGCTTAGCCAGACTGGGTTAAGCAAAGTCTTAGCCAGACTAAGCCTGAAAAGCTCAGCCAGATTGAACCTAAAGAGCTCAACTAGATTGGATTAAGCAAAGTCTCAGCTACATTGAGCCTAAAGAGCTCAACCAGTCTGAGTTATGCAAGGTCTCAGCTAGACTGAGCCCTCCAAGCCTCAACTAGACTGGGCCTGAAAAGCTCAGCCAGATTGGGTTAAGCAAAGTCTCAGCCAGATTGAGCCTGAAGAGCTCAGCCAGACTGAGTTATGCAAGGTCTCAGCCAGATTGGGTTAAGCAAAGTCTTAGCCAGATTGAGCCTGAAGAGTTCAGCCAGACTGAGTTATGCAAGGTCTTAGCCAGACTGAGCTCTCCAAGCCTCAGCCAGACTAAGCCTAAAGACCTTAGCCAAATTGGGTTAAACAAAGTCTCAGCCAGACTGAGCTTGAAGACCTTAGCCAGACTGAGTTATGCAAGGTCTCAGCTAGACTGAGCCTGAAGAGCTCAACCAGTCTGAGTTATGCAAGGTCTCAGCTAGACTGAGCGCTCTAAGCCTCAGCCAGACTGAACCTAAAGAGCTTAGCCAGACTGGGTTAAGCAAAGTCTCAGCCAGACTGAGCCTGAAGAGTTCAATCAAACTGAGTTAAGCAAAGCCTCAGCTAGACTGAGCCTACAAAGCTCAGCCAAACTATGTGCCCTTAGCCAAATATTTGCATGACCAAACTTACTATTCCAACTATACCTTTAAAAAGGCAAAATCAACACGCAAATAATTCATTTATACTCGACTAGAATTAAAAGACCAATTTTATAATTCGAACTCCTTACAAATTGTACAACTTTTTATTAACATAACTTAAATCTTTAAATAAGCAACCTAAAGCCAAAAAAAACAAAACAAAACAAAAACGCCTAGTCTTCAATCTTCTCATCCTCCATCCTCTTCACTGGATGCTAAGTCTTCCTCTTCAACCCCCTCATCCAGTGGAGTATGTGCTATATCTCTCTCTCCTGGCTTTAGAAGTTTGACATCGATGTCTAGGAAGATTTCTGCAGCCCTTTGTTAACAACTCACCAATCCACTATCCCAATACATACTTAGTTTGTGCTTACAGTAATCCAACTGCTGAAAGTCTTGAATTAATTCTCTTTTGGTCTGCCCCTCCACCAGTTTGGCCAAGGCCTCATTCGATGGTCTAGCTCCCCCCTTTTCCTCTCTGGCTAAACTCCTCACCATCGATGCATCCACTGCTGCCTAGAACTTAGATAATAACTTGAGCTGTTCCACCGCAACAACGCATAGATCTGGATACACAACTCTTTCTGACACCATCATCCTGTTCAATTCTACTGCCTTCGCATTTTTTTCTTCCAAGGCCTTCGTCAACTCCACCACCCGTGCATCCAACTCCTCCTTCTCCTTCAGAGACACATCACGTAGCTCTTCATTGTTAACTAAGGCTTCTTCCAACCTCTCCTTGGCAGTCTTCCAAGCCGCCTAGAGTTCTTGAGCTCGTGTCTACTCCGCCGCCAATTCCGCCGTCTTCTCACCCAATTGCACCTTAACATTTGCCAACTGCACCTTAGTTTCCCCGTCCCCACTCTTAGCACGTTCAGCCATGAAGACCTACACCACTACTAACACCTCCATGTTCTTGGCCTCTCGTACATACTTTAACCCTTGGTAGCAAGCGCTTCATGCCGCTTTTCGTCATCATGCACACTCCCTATTTGCCTTCCCCAGTTCTGTCTGGGTCTTCTTTAACTTCGCTTTCAGTGGGGCCACCTCCATCTTCACTCCTACACCGTTCTCCACCAACGCTACTGTCGGCATCAGCGATTCTATTTGAGTAGAGCAAAATGCTCTCATCAAGTCAACCTCCCCAAACTTGGAGACGTCGCTAACTGCTGCATCCTCTATCATTCCCAACAAATGCCCTGTTGCCACTCGTGCATTACTTAATACATTGGTAGGCTCCCCCATTCCGCTGGTAGAGGACCTACTTCTGCTTCTAGATGGCGCACAGTCGTTCTCATGGCCCCCACCGTTGTGCTCGTTGGGGCAAGCCTCTCCTCACTTGCCTTCCCCTCTGTTATAATCTCTCTCTCTCTCTCTCTCTCCATCTTTTTCCCTAGCATTTGCACTTGGCCAATTTGCTCCTCTTGCATTTCCCTTGTATCTCCCACCACCATCATCTCTGTAACTGGGTGCTCAGTCCATTCTTCCCCTACCATCTCTGGCCTAGGCCCTACTTCCACTTGTCCACTCGCTACTACCACCTTCGCTTTCTTTCGAATTGCCCTTTTCTCCCTCCCCTCGGCCGCCCCCTTTTTTCTCTTCCCTGCCACCCTTTCCACCTTTACCCTGCTCCTCCCCTTCAAAGGGTCCACCGGTGCCTTCAGCGGCACAAATGTGCTCAAGTCTTTCTCTGCTAGCAGTTTGGGCCTTGGACGTGTCTCCAACCTCACACTCACCTTTGGCACCGCCTCAAATTCCTGCTCTTTGTACTTTTTTACCGCTGCCATAATACCCTTATCTTCTGCTTCTTGGGCCTTCCTCCTAGCCTCCACTTCTTTGGCTAATAGATCATCCTGCGCTGGTTCAAGCCCTAGCCGCAACGCAAACAATCCAAATGGCTTCACCAGGTCATCCCACTTTAACCCATTTTTTCTCCTTCCACACCCTCACCCCCTTCACTCTACCCGCTGCTACAGCGTCTAATTTTGGCTCTAGCAACCTCATGGGAACTTTCTACATCGTTCACACCCCTCTTCTACCATTCTCCGATACAAAAAACCACTTTGTTCACTAACCCTTCACAGACGAGGGCAATCTGGTGGCCAACCCCTTACTAGCCACTGCTTGTAAGGTCACCTAGGTCTTCTGCTGGCCTGAGGCTTTGTAACATGAGTAAAATTTCTCTACCGTCATTTCCCTCCCATCAGTCACTCACAGCCAGGAGATCGCACATGCTAGCAAGATCTTCTACGCATTCGGCATCAGTTGGCCAGGCACCACCTCTAGCTAATTCAACACCTCCACCACGATTTGAGGTATGGCCAACCTCAAACCCCCTCGTAGTGCCTCCTCGTAGAGCATAAACTCCCTAGGCCTCACATCTGATGTCCTCTCTTTTGCAGACAGCAGCCTCAACTCCACCTCCATCGGAATCTGATATTTCACCCGTAACTCCTGCATATCCTCTTGCATCAACGTCGACTTGTCTACTTTGGTATGCTAGTGGTCCGGTGCCATTTGACTCACTGGTTGGGCGGCTGATATCATTGTCATTGAAACAGGTCGGGGTGGACTCTCCCCTTCTATTTCCCCAAATCGTTCCATCTTGTATTCCTCTACCAAGGCAATGCCATCATCCTCTTCTAATGCATCTGAAGTCAGTACAGGGGCTTTCTCTTGTGCCATCCCACTCACGTTTCTATAAATCGCCTCGGTCGCAGGGGCTAGAAGACTCGCAACGTGCAACAATGGTGAATCACACGTAACGAACAAGGTAAGCTCTAGGATCTATCGATTTCTCACGATTAGATACGTAAATCGCACAAGCCCAAACGCCCAAGGTTTGCCTGTGTTCCATGGATCGTAATGGAACCTTGCCAGTTCAAAACCTAACTGCCAAGATAATACCCCCACCTTTTTGAAAATCCCCTGCTATACACAACCCTTTCGCTTTTCGTCAACAGTACATTTTCACCAACAGTATTGATTGCCCCACACACCCACACGCGCTGTACTATCCCCATCAACTATCTTTTCTTTCTCTGTCTTTTTCACTTCACATCATCACGTGTATTCCTAACCCTTGAGTTTCGCGCCCATCAATGCCCTATTGTCGGTCAATCTTTCTTCTCTTTCGGCCCCCTTTGCGGTTGGCCATCCAGACGGTTTTCCTTCTCGCTCGGCCACCTTCACGGTCGACCAACCAGAAAGCCTTCCTTCTAGCTCGGCCACCTTTGTGGTTAGCTATCTAGACGACCTTCCTTCTTACTTAGCTGTCTTTACGGTCGGCCATCTAAACGACTTTTCTTCTCACTTGGCCACCTTCACGATCGGCCATCCAGACAACCTTCCTTCTCGTTCGGCCACCTTTGTAATCAGCCATCCAGATAGCCTTCCCTTTCACTCGGCCACCTTTGCAGCCAGCCATCCAAACAGCCTTCATTCTCGCTCAGCCACCTTTGCAGTTGGTCATCTAGACAGCCTTCTTTCTTGCTCGGCTACCTTCACAGTTGGCCATTTAGACGGCCTTCCTTCCCGCTCGGCCACCTTTGCAGTCGGCCATCCACACAGCCTTCCTTCTCACTCGGCTACCTTTGTGGTCGACCATCTAGATGGCCTTCCTTCTCATTTAGTCACCTTCGCGAATAGCTACCCTGACAGTCGGTCAACCTCTCTTGCTGATCACGCAAGCGGTCGGTCTTTCATATTCCCAGCCTAGGGGGACTCCCTCCACCTTTCTTATTCCCTTCGTTGGACTAAAGCTACACTTGGGAATAAGGGACTACTGATACCGATGGGCACCCAAAAGGGCCCAACCCACGACTTAAGGCACCCAAGAGGACCCAACCCACGACTCACGGCCTAGGTAAACTTAACCACCCATGTCCTAGGCCTTCAAGCAGTCGCGGTTAAAGCCCAGCAACTTTAAGAGGCCAATGCTGGCCTAGGACCAATGGCATGCAAACATTTGTCAAGCAAGAACGTAGCCACCTAAGCAGACAAAGATCCTGCAAAGTTATTACATCCACAAATCAGTCATTTAATAAGGCCACTGTAGCATTAAATGTAGCAAGACCCCTCACGCCGGAGTATGCAGAATCACCATGAACAATGTTAATAAGGCCATCGACTTTCGGCCAACAAAGCAACTTGGATTAGACAAGGAAATGATGAGCAAAGGATATAAGGAAGCCCTCGAGATATGTTAAAGGTTAAGTTTTTTATTCCTTTTGTCTCTCTCTCTAAAATTAGTATACCCCTACCTAACTTGGTCATCAGAGAGTCCGTCGAGAGATACATTGGAGACACAAAGGCCAGCAGACCCATTGAAAGCGTGGATCAATTCGACCCATCCACCGTTGGAGTTATTGCATTATCAAGTTTAATTGTTATATCATACAATTTTTTTTTCTTCTATTATCAGTTATTAAAAAAAAATAGTAACAAATTACCTATTATATTTCTAGAATATTAATGCTAAAAGTTTATAATCCAAATGCAAGTGGATATCACAAGCACTATAAAATATATACTTTGGAGTCTGAGTAGCGGCGGGAAAGACAACAACAACCATAATAATGGGTATGGATTTTAGCTTAATGTAAATTATTATTATTTTTTTCTAAATTACATCTATAAGAAGTTTGATAGTTTTTTTTAAAGCCACAGTTGTAATTTTGGCGGCTTAGTTTAATTGAAACCTCAACAATATTGTTGCATTAATTCAAGTCCCAATTGAAGAGGCTTAAGCTGATTCACAGGTGTAGAAGGGTGTAATTGTTTGCCTCAAATGACATTCATAGAAAGAAGGAACATAAAGCAATCCGACACAAAGAAATGAGACTTACATTAATGTTTATTTAGAAAATTAATAAATACTTTTAGAGTATAATATATAACATTGTCTATCTAGTATTAGCCTTTGTAGATAAAAAATCATAATATACAATAAGTTAATCATCATTTATTTTCAAACTACCAAACAAATGTGAGTTAATATGTTTCACTCGTAAAATTTTATATTACATAATTAGTTTAAAACACCATATAAATAATGTCGAGTTGTGGTGGTGCTCCGGGAGTATTGTATAATTGCCCCAATATAACACAATCGATTAAAAAATGCAAACACAAAATTCATGATGCCGTGTGTAGATCGCCCGGAACTCTGCTCTCCACGCGCGAGGGCACGAATCATTTTGTTCTTAGCTACTACAGTTTGGACTCATGTCACAGTTCTGAATCAAATCTCACAAGGTGCAATGTGAGACCGATAAATCACCAAAGAGTCCAAATTCAGCAAATCGTTTTGGAAAATTGATTTTAATAAAGAAGTGCCAAACATGGACTGCTTTGTCAGATACAGAGTCGCTACCTAAATATTTTATTTTGGGAAAAATTTAGAAAACCCTGACTCGTGCCTAAGGCCACGTGTCCATCATCACCAAAGTTGTCTTGGCTCGGGAACTTGGATACGAGAGGGGAAGGTCATGCAATGAGCACCCCCGCTCGCTCGATCAAAGATCAACCTTTACTAACATGGTATTTTGTTTTTGAAAACACATGTGTTCTTATTCCGGTTATTAACCTAGAATTACTATGTGATGCGCACAGCATACAAGTATAGACTAGATCGCTTAAGTTAGAACAAAACATTGCATGCTCGTTTGTGAAAATGATTTGAAGTTTGCTACTCGCAAGTAGGCTAAGTCATGAATTTTGCCACCCTCAAGTGGGCTTTAAAACTCGCATTTGATGAATTGTTCCAATTCAAGCAATCTAACCTTCACCCACAGGCATTCATGCAGTTAAACACTTAAGCAGTTAGCCTCATGGAAAGCATGCTAACATGGCAACATACACATCTCATGCAGTATGCTAAAGCGTAAACACTCATAGTGTACTCCGAGCCAAAACAGAGAACTAGTTAGAAATCATGCATGATCCTAGTTCATGTTAAGATGGCTAATGCAACACATGCAAAAATGCAACTCAGATAGGCTCGGCTATTCTAAGATGTCATGTGAATGCAACAATTCGATACATGTATTCGAATAGGAATTGAGATACAATGCGGTTTGTATGATGCGCCGAGCCTGGTGCATGCAAGACAGATGAATGAATGCAAACATGCATAGCATAAGGATACTAATTGAAATATGTCCTAAAACTAACCACTGAAAGTGGATAAATAAAAGGGAGAAAGAAATGGGGGTTAGAAGACATACATTACACACACGCACGCTTATTACAACAGTTGTGCCCTCTTGACGGAGGGTCTGAATAAGAAGCTAACTAACTAATCTAAGCTAATTAAACTAATTATTTACATAACAAACTAATTAACTAACAAGTTAACTAATTATTACAAGACAAGCTAATTAGCTAACTACACTAGCTAGTTATTACAAACACAATTAAATAGCTAAGTACATTAACTACTTGAGTACAAAACCAAAGCATTTGCTAGCTAAGTAAAGAAGCTAAATAAAGCAATAAAAGAAGAGGCCCTCAGGGCGAGAAGCGCATGCATGCTCGGTCGCCTCATTCGGAAATCCATCGCGATGTCCTAACTTACCTTTATTTTCAATTGTTCTCAGAACACTGCACCAAGCTCCAGATAGCTTCTAACTCACCTTGGGGACCCTTAGGAGGGCTGCTGACCAGTTATTGGTGTTGCCAACCACCTACCGACCACCTATCTTTGCTGCAGACCAGAAAAAGTGGTCAGCCAGCCACTTTTTACTAGTCTGCCAACCACTTTTTGTTGCACTTCTCCAGTTTGCTACAACAGAGAACAAGAAGGGGCATGGCAATGTACTTGCAAGATATGTGTGCACAACCACTCTCCCTATCATTTCATGATCTCAAGGGAGTTTGGTTCTCGACTCTTGGGCCACCAATCGAGCATCGCAATACACGATGGCCGAGATGCCAAGATTGCACAATTCAATGTAAATAAATGCATAAATAACACATAAAGCCTTAAACTCTATCATGTATGATCAAGAGTGTCTGCGACTGAGAATTGAGACACGTTTCATCACTTCAAGTATGAAACGTCCCTCGTTTCTCGTGTTTGGACTAACACCCTATCCAAACACAATGCAATGCAAGTATGCCAAATACAATGCAATGCATGCATGCAAGCAAACAACGATGCAATGAAACAACATAATGCAAACCTAATGCAATGCTAATGGCATGCAAACATGAGGCTATGTAACATAAACATGCAAACAACAATGCAATGCAACCAATGCTAGAATGGCATATACAAAATTCTATCATGCAAACAATGCATATATGGCAAGCTTAGAAGCTAAGACATGAAAGCTAGTAAAGGTCACCTCACAAGGGGCATGCAAAAAATGCTCAATGGACTTAAACCGAATATGGATAGACTTCAGTCATGCCCAAAACAGTGGCCATGGTGCTATGAAAGATGGCATGAAATGCAAGACAAAGCATGCTAATGCATTTGCCTATCAATTAAGCATAAGATCACAGCTCTTAAGAGTGCTCAAGGAGTGACAAATGTAGAAGTGTAACAACACTAAATGCTCTGAAACTAGGTACGAAATGATGCCAAATCATTCAAACAATACAAGCATGGCATGCTAAGGTCCTTAAGCATTAAAGCTAGCAAAGAGGACTATACAAGGGACATGCAATACATGGCACAAATGCATGAACCAACCATGGATAGAGCTCAAATAGATCAAAACAAAGACCAAAACATGCTGAGATGGGGGCTTAAATGTCTAAGCATGCATGCATACACACTAGGCCACAAACGAGGCAACAATGCACATCCCTTAAAGGCACTCAAAGGGTGAAATAAGTGGGAGCATAGTAGTGTTATATGCGTTGAAATGACATGGTAAATGATGCCAAATCATGTACATGTCACAAATGAAGCATGCTAGGAGGCTTAAAGCTTGAAACTAGCATAGACACTTGCACTATAGCTATGCAATACATGAAGCATATGGCCAATGCAACCTAAAACAATCCTAGTGCATGTCAAAATGATGCTAAAACATACATGGAGCAAAGCCAAAACAAGCTAGCATGAAGGGCCAAAACATGGAGCATGCAAGGGCAATAGGGAGGATTACACTACACCTACCAAGACCAAGCATGAGATGACTTTACCAATAAAAATTAAGGTTATGGCATGTCAAATTGACACCAAAAATGGGCTAATACAAAGTCAACACATGCTAGAATAACAAGCTCACTCATTAGGCATGCAAGACTAGTAAAGAGGACTTACACTACAAGTGTAAGAAGCAAATAAGGGATGCCCCAACCAACCAAAAATAGAGTTATATCATGGCAAAATAAGACCCAAAACACACTGAAATCGTGGTCCACATGCCTAGGCAAAATGGCATACACATGGGCTTTTTTTTAAGGCATAAAGCATGAACCCTTCAAAGCATTGAAAGAGTGAAAGATGTGAGTGCATGGCAATGAAACATGCTCTGAAATCACATAAAAAATGATGCCAAATCATGCAAATAGTCCAAGTAATGCATGCTAGATGCTTGGAAACTCAAAGCTAGTGAGCTACAATGCACTATGGCTATACAAAGCATGGCATGCATGGTCAAAACAACATAAATCAGACCTTAAGCATGCTAAAACATGGCCAAAAGCTTCTTGGATTTGAGCCAAAATCACACTAGAATGATGGTCTAAAGCATGATGCATGTTGGGCTAGTGTGCAAGTTTACACTACAAGTGTATAAAGCATGCAAGAGGTGACCAAACTAGCCTAAAACAGAGTTATGGTAGGTCCCAAAAGTCACAAAAATGAGCCTAAACAAAGCCACAAAGAAGGAGAAATACATGCTCATTTGATAGGCCAACAACACATACTAATAAGACAAGAGGAGGGAGGACCACCCCCTCCCATTTGGGGCCTCAAAACCACATTTTCACCATTGAAATTCCTTTGGAATTTAGTGGTTTAAAGGCAAAAAAAAATTGGTTTGAAAGGTGGTGAAAAATGGCTCAAAAGGCTTTACAAGCCAAGGAGTAAAAGGGAGGAAAAATCCCTAGCCAAACAAGGCACAAACTAACACTTTTATGCCTCAAAAACAGAGTTTTTTTACAGCTGAAAAACCATGTCAAAATAGTGCAAAAAAATAGCAATTAAATCATGCAAGACAAGTTTAAAAGGCAAGCCTTATACCTCTTGAAGCATGAGCACAAGAACAACTACTTTCAGCCACTTTCTTGGCTCAAATAAACCTTTAACAGCCCAAAATTAGTCCCAAGATGCCTTAGCCCAAAGGTGGGCCAATTTGGTTAAAGAGTTGTATGCAAATGTGTAAAGAATGCCCACTTTCAAGCCTAAAACAAGAGGAGAGAGAGAGACTTCTAGAGAGAGGGAAGGGTTTGCTCACAAATCTTCTAGAGAGAGAGGATTGTAGAGAGAGAGATTTTTTAGAGAGAGAGGCTCCTCTAATCTTCCAACCTTGCAAAATAAGAGATATATCTTCCATATATAGCAATTCAAGAGCTTTGGGTCGGAAATATCTAAATTGCAAATATCTGGAGCAATGCACAACAGCTGGAGCAAAAAGATCTTCAAAAAATCTGAGTTTGGGACCTGCAGACCAGTTTTCTGGTTGGCCGACCAGTTTTTCTGGTCTGCAGGAAAATTCTGCTTTCCAGGTCCAACTTCAAATGGGTATAACTCCTTCATCTGGACTCCTTTTCAGGTCATTCTTGTGTCCAAATTGAAGTCCCGGAAGTAAGATTTCCAATGGTGGCAGCCTTGCATCAAAATTCCAACTATGCAAAAAGTTATGCCTGTTTTGGTGAAGCCGCTTAGTTTCGATCCTCCCCGGATTTATGCCGAACTTCTCCCAAACTAGTTTTCTTCTCTCTTTTCCTCTTTTCTTCAACTCCGAACCCCTAAACAAGGTGTTTTGAAAGATTTTTCAAAGATTTCATCTCTTTTTCATTCATTTCCACTTTGTCCTTGCTCAGTTTACCGAAAAGCGCAACATTTAACGAAATGCAAGCGTCGGAACATCGTAGGAATTTTATTTCCAAAACATTTTGAAAGAGAGGGTTTCAAAGTCTAAAATCTTTTGATCAAGATTTTTTTGGTCCAAAAGGGGTATGAAGCTGGGATTTGACTCTCTCCTTGCCGAAGAAATTGAACCTTTTCCCTACACAACTTTCAACACCAAGTAAACCATCAGTAACGCCCAAGTCTTAAGGGTGGTCAAAAATGGGGTGTCTACACTGTGAAGTTGCACTTTTCTCACATGCACATGTATATGTATATCACACTCAATCTACTATATATATCTCTAGGAAACTATTCCCTTACTAGTGGTTAGAGATGGCTCGTTTAGTTTTGATGTGCTTGACCTTATTAATCTTGATAAGCATTGCCCTCTTTGTCCAATCTATAAGCCCTCCACCACCTAATCTAGGCAGAGGCGGTGGTGGTGGCGTTGGTAGAGGTGGAGGAGGTGGTGGTAATGGCTCAAGAAGTGGTTCTGGTTCTGGGATGGGCGAGGGATTTGGATGGAAAGAAAGTGGTGGAGGTAGAAGTGGAGGTGGTGGTGGAGGAGCATGTAGCAGCCAAGGTGGTAGCTTTGGCTATGGCTATGGTGGTGGTAGTGGTTCTATCCCTGGTGGTGGTAAAGGCAATTTTGTCGGTAAAGAGATTGGTGATGGTAGCAATGATGGTGATAGTGGCAACCGCATTCCATGAAAAAATATAAAGAGTTTTCCAATACAATCATTTAGTATGATGCATTGTATACTTACTATGCCTTCTTGTGCATGTATAAGCAAGCAATATTGCCTCCATGGCATGGCAACAAATTTATGTTGTTTTGTTGTGGTTACTTACCATCCAATAGGTCATGGTTTTATTTATTTATTTATTTATTTATTTATAAATCCCTAAAACATATTATATATTGTTTTGTGCTAATTTTTACTTAGGCATCGTTTGTGTAATAACCCGACCCTCATATATGCTTTCTGGTATGCTTTCAGTCCCCTATTTTGTGTATTTGTATGCTTATTGTGAAATTTCATGTGAAATTAAGTTTAATTAAGTAAATCTTATGATTATAGATTCATATCTGTTGAATAAGAGAAAAATCTGTTGCAACTATAACGTTTGAATCAGAAATTGGAAGCCTTAGAACCTTAATAATCTGAAATTGATTTTACATTTGAGATCTACATAATTTTTAAGTCATAATAAGCATTTTTATGGAAATTTGACTAGGGATGATTAAACTGATTGATTTTTGTTTTATTCACTATATATATATATACATATATTTGGCCCTTAAAGATTTGGCTTGGTAATCCATTTCATAAACATCTCCCGGAGAGAATTGGGGGAGAATTGAAGAGAGAAGTTTATCAAGAAGAAGATTGAGAAAATTAAGAGGGTTTCTAGAGATTTCAACTCAAGGTATGTTTAACTCATTTTAATAGATCCCTCTTTTTAGATTGAATAGGAATTTCTCTATGTTATGGAAGTTAGGGGTTATAATAAAGATTAGGTATGTGTTAAGTGATTAATTGGAACAATGACTCTTATGCTTGATTGACTTGGGAATTATATTAAATACTTAGTGGAAACTACATTTTATCTCTTCAATTGCAAAGTTGAGCTCATCTATGTGAATAATGGCTTTATGTATATCCTTATGTGTAAGGGAATTGGAAGTATTGTGGAATTAAGTCATGTTTATGAGTTGTAAGAAGAAATGATCCAATTCATATTGAGATTGAATATGTTTGTAATGTCTATGTATATGAATTTTAAACCATATTCTAGCAATTAAAGAACCTATTCTGAGCCTTGTAAAAGTTAACCCAAAAAATGGAGTTTTGTTTGAAATTTCAGATTGAAATTGTGCAAAATCGCCGCACATGCGGGGGTCATGGCCGCACGTGCGAGAAGCCTTGTCGCACGTACGGGGCTCACAGCCGCACGTGTGGAAAATAGGGAAAATTTTGGCTGAAGACACTGAAAAAAAGACACTTGTGGGACCCTATTGCCGCACGTGTAGAGCCATCTTACGCCGCGTCACGGCGTCTTCTATCAAATGCCTCGCCTCTTTATCTGTTTAACCCTCTGGGATGGCTAAAATTGGTATTTGAAGTTTTTAAAATGCTTATTAATATACTGGAAGTTATCGAATCAAAGGTGAGTTTAAATGAAAAGGAAGTTGACTAATTTGTGGGTTGTATGTGTGCGTAGGTCACATACCGGAAGGAATTAATGCGCCATCAACGCACTGTGAGTAATAGTACTATGTAGTATGATTGATTACTGTTAATAGCTAACGTTAACCCTCTGTTATCCGTAAGTAAACTACATCGTTTCTTAATGAACGAATGGAATATATGTTCATTCTTGAACAATGATAACTGTGTGATTCTAGGATTATCCTGTCGTGTTACATGGTACTGTACTCGCACAATTACCTATCATGATAATGATTATTATTAACGTTCTGTTCTTTACAAGTTAATCACGTTAATATTTATAAATGACTAGAAAATCGGTGTACACTGTTACGGCTCTGGAATTACCTTGCTTTACTGATATTTTGACATCTCTGGAATCATCCTGTTTGACAGTGATGGGCTCAAGGCCATTATGATGTACATTGCTCTGTCCTTATGAATGCAATAATACAGTTGCCTTCTGTTAGTCGTTATCAATGATGTTCTATTATTTGTGAAACAAGTATGTCGACTTATTATAAATCATGGAAAGATCTACGTGCATTATTAGCACTGAAGTAGTACATGTTGCTTACTGTTGATAGTTAATATGAACACTTTATTATCTGCAAGATAATTGTATTGACCTATGATGAACAAATGAAACGTATGTGCAATGTGGAATTCTAATATCTTTATGTCTCTGGCATTGTTCAATCTGTTAATATCCGGGCCAAAGGCCAACCTGTAAAATACGCTTTATGTATTGCTAATAATTATCATTGGCACTCTGTTACCCATAAATTAACTATGTTAACTCATGTGGATGGTTGATAGAACTCATGTGCTTCTGTATAACTCTGAGACTAATCTGTTCAAATGATATCTGGGATTATTCTGTTCTGTTTACCGCTCTGGTTATGCTATGAGGTGATATGAATTGTTCGGTCTTTACGACCTACTGATTTCTGGTATGGAACAAAGTGTTGTACGGAACTAAGTGCTGCAATGCGAGTCACCTCTAGAATCCGTACGAGACACCTCTTAAATCCGTACGAGACACCTCTTGAATCCATACATACATGAACTGGGCTTAAAGCCAATCTGGGCCTATGGTCATTCTGTATGATCTGTTAGGCCTAAGGCCAATCTGTATTTTCTAGTATGAAACAAAGTGTTGTGCGGAACTAAGTGCTACAGTGTGAGTCACCTCTAGAATCCATACGAGACACCTCTTGAATTCATACATGCATGAACAAGGCTGAGGCCGTTCTGCATTCTGGGCTTAATGCCACTCTGTTTAAGGGCTTACTACCACTCTGATTAAGGGCTCAATGCCACTCTGTTCAAGGGCTTAAAGCCATTCTGTTTGAAAACTGGGTCCAAGGCCGTTCTGGAAACAACCACATGTATTTTGCATTATATATGCATTGATGTGCATTGTAATTCAAGTTGTCATTGAATTATTAAAGTACTAATATTCACTAAGATTGTCTCACTCTGTATTTTTGTCTGATTCTGTAGGTAGCAAATCTGGAGGTCAGCCTTAACCCTCGATGCTTGTCCCTCTCTTGTCAACCTCTGTGTGTCTAGGCATTCGAATGAAGCCTGCCTATTTTTGTGGAGTTTTGCTAAGCTTTTGACTTGTACGCTAATTGTCTATATTATATTTCCAATGTTTTTGTTATACGTCCAAGCAAGGGGCGGTACTTGTATATGTGTATATAAATATTTACCACCTGATGCACTGTTTGTGATCCTGGCATGATAATGGTCGCTCAATGGATGTATTTTCTTTTTATTTCATGTTATTTTATAATATTTAATGCTTCCGTTCAGGTCTCATATCTTATATACATCAAGTTAAGTGTCCGTTTCGGAAGTAGTCATGCCCAAACGTTTAGGGGCGGGTTTGGGGCGTGACAGTTTGGGAACATGCTTTTTTAGTAATTTTTTGGCTTTTTGGGTAAAATATGATGTAAGAAAATTAGTATGTTTGGGATGACTTTTTGGTTTTTTACAAAAAGATATGCAAAAAGTAGAGAGAAAATAGAATCTTTGACTTTTGGTATAGGTAGTTGGTTTTTTAATTTTTTTAGTGACTTTTTGACTTTTAGGCTAAAAAGAGATGTTGCCAAATTGTCACGACCCAAACTTGCTCCTAAAATTTTAGGCCATGACCGACTTGTACTTAAGCCTCAAAACAATAATTTCATAAAATTCAATAATAGGTCCTAAAGCGGAAGCAAATAAATAATAGAGCATCCATTGAGCAGTGCTTATATGCTGGGATTTTTAAACATCATGTCATATGTATAGAGAGTTCACATACACGGTTCATATCTATATACAAATCCAAGTCATATAAGTATGCACAAAGAGTTAGAAGCCCAAAATTACATATTGACCAAGTGTTCAATACAAGCCACCAAAGACTTAACAAAAATGTAGCATAGGAACTCCTCAAAAAGGCAAAAGGGCTCCAACTTTGGAGGCTTAACAAAACAGGTCCAACAAAAGGCTCTTAGAGCTAACCTAAGGTTGGCCTCCGAGCTGATCACCTACATCAATATATATAAATATGAAGTGAGCAAGGCTTAGTGAGTAATAATAATGTAAGGAGGTTCATGGGAATGAGCATATGTCCTGAAGAATAAAGATATAAATCATATACATGTCTTATTCGTAATCACATTCCAAAATGGCCTTAGGCCCACATAAGACGGAATGGCCTTGGGCCCAACATAATACGAAACGGCCTTAGGCCCAATATAACACGGAACGGCCTTAGGCCCAACATAATACACAACGGCCTTTGGCCCAACATAATACGAAATGGCGCCCAACATATCAACAGTTGTTTTAAACATTATAAGGTAACATCAGCATGTCTGCTTCTCCCTCGGCCTTAGAGCTTTTAATCATAATCAATCCATATCAGACATAACGGCCTCAGGCCCATCATACCTAACAGAAACAGAACGACCTCAGGTCCATTTCATATGTCATTGCTGAATTATTCCAATCAAAACACAATGTCTATAACGTATGCCATTCACGATCAAAAATACGGAAATTATAATAAAAAATACACAAATACAACATATCGTTACACTTCTATTACTCACAGTGATTTGGTTGAGTAACGGTCCCTTCCAGCAAGTGACCTACACATGGCACACACATAACTTGATAAGTAATTCATCTTTTCTTAGCTTCTAGACTTTAATCATTCTTCCTTTTCGTTCACTTTCTATTCATTGTTAAGCATTTTGGAGTGACTAAATATACACATTAACAAATTTAGAGGGTTAAAAAGGGTAACATAAATTGACAGAATTTTTCTCCAATTTCCACACTTGCAGAAAGTCCTCACTGCACATGCGGCCCCGCACGTGCTTTTATTTTAGAATGCCCAACTTGCCTCCCCTATTTTCCGTACGTACGGCTTTGAGCCCCGTATGTGCAGCTGTGCATTCCGCACGTGCAGCCATGAGCCCCACACATGCGATTCTGGGCTCTATTTGTGCAGTTCGAAAATCCAACAATTTCAAGCTTTCCAATGCATTTCTAAGGCTCAATTCAAGCAATTTTGTAGCGATCCCAGTTTTGCCACTTCGCTGAGTATGTCAAGGATCAAGCTACCCAGTTAGCTCGTGGGGGTCTAGGAGGCAGCGCCTCTTGGCAAGTCCGAGGGCAGTGCCTTGGCGGGGTTGAGGGGCAGTGCCCTCGAAGCAAAAATGCAAAATGCATTAGAAGTTACTTGTCCGCTAGAGCGGCCGTTTATGCACTCGAGCGAAGAATGTTTGGTTCTAGGAGTTTGACCTGTCTGCAAAAGTACTGGAAAAGTGTATTTGATGCTCGAGCAGACCATGTTATATCAGTTCGTGAATCTGATATTTCAAATCACTTTTGTATATATCTCTCTAAAAACATTTCCTCTCCCTTCTCTCTACATTTCTCTACACAAACTAAATCAAAAACCTTGATTTCTTAAGATCCATTTGAGTTTTGCCATTGCTTCTTCATCAAAGTGGGTTATTATCTCGAGGGCTTTGTTGTGTGCAGTGAAGATCGAGTTTCGACACCATTGATTTTGGGGGTTTCATCTCATTTCTTCTTCAAAACTTGAGATAGGGATTTTCTTAGAGTTATATATATTTTTTTACAAGATCTATATGATTTTCGAAATCATCTTTTGATAGCTTTGAAAATTGATAGTTTATTTAAAAAGTTAAGTGATTTTGAAAGTGAGTTTGTCTCTTGTTCTTTTAAAATGATCTTATAGGTTTTGATTTTCGTTGATTGAAGAAAAAATGATTTTGAAAAGTTTTCTTTCAAAAGATTTGAGTTGTATAGTTTTGGTGAGAAAATCTAGAATTTAGAGATTTTTTTTAAAGGAGATTGAAAATCTATAAATGATATTGTTATATTTATTTAGTCTGTCAAAATAAATGGATGCTTGGAAAATTTCTTATTTATATTTATATAAATAATGAATTTCAGGGAATATGAAAATTGTTGTTCATTTTGGAAATTATTGTTCAAAACATTGAAATAATCTTGAAATAACTAATTGTTAAGGATACTTGAGAAGAGAGAATTGTGTTATTCCTTGAATGATGAATTGGAATAAAAGTATTTATGTTCATCTTGTGTTATTGGCATAACAATTCATTTGATTACATTAAACTTTGAAAGTTGATTTGAAAACTTGCATTGAGAAAAGAATGTTAAGAAACAAGTTTTCATGAAATGGTTTTGGGGTAAATACATTGGTAAGTCTTGATAGGTGGTGTAGATAATATTGAATAAGTTGGCTTGAGAGTCCAGGATGAAAAACCGAAAATCCGCACGGATAGGTGTCGAGCCTTTCGATTAATACCGGTAAAAATGACAATTTGGTAGTACTTGTATAGTCTACTTGCAGATACCGACCTAGAGATTACCAGAGTCGTATTTACCGCCCTTGAAATAAATTGTTAAGTTTTGAACAATTGAAATTGCATAACATCATTGAAAATAATGGTTTTCAAAAGATGAAAATGTGATTTATCTTTAAAAATGGCATAGCATGACATGTGCATTTCATCTCTTGAGACTTGTATAAAATGTATATACTTTGTTAAGGATTTCCTACTGGGCTTTATGCTCAGCCTATGAGATTTTTGTGCAAGAAAAGATGTGATGGTGCCGCCTAACTAAAGGCAATGAAATGTGTGTTAAGAGTACGAGACTCTCATTTTGCTGTGACTCTGTGTGTAAGCCAAGAGCTGTATGTGTGTGGGCTTGAATAACCGTTTTATGTAACCAGGCTCAAGCCTTGGAAACTTGTAAACCCTTGGGGGTATTTATTTGTTTATTTACTTGTTGTTGGATTAATGTATTGTTGTATGAAGAACTATTGTATCATCTAATGTAAGTTTGGAGATTTATATTCGATTTTCCTTGAAGGAGTCATGATTGTTGTATTATCATTTGGGCTAGAAATTTGGGGCGTCACAAATTTCATTCCAAAAACATGACATATGATCATAATAAACATGAAACCTAAACTCAAGTAGATCATAATTTATTGCAATTTGACATATACAACTCTAATTTTCATATTTTCCTTCATTTTTTTCATCTTTTCGTGATATATATACAAACATATGTATATGAGTTCAAAGCATGCAAAGACTAAAGATTAGAAGATAATTTCTCTCAATCTAACTCAAAACAACTCAAAATACAAGAATCAACTCTTAAATCAAACAATGTAATGAATCCTTATGAATTTCATGATATGTATTCAAACAAGATCATTATTCTAAAACCCTAACTTCTATGAGTATAAAAACTTCATATTAAGGCTTGATGCTAATCAATTGAAAAGAGATTTAATGTATTCTAAGTGATTTACACATATCTTAAGCTATTGTCTTGATTTTCCCCTTGAATCCCCAAATTCCAAGCTCTTATGTTGAACTCTCTTCTTCTTTTCTCTTCTTTCTTTCTTTAAAACTCTTCCCAGGAGATATTTTTATGTTTGGTTGAGTCTAAATCTCTTAAGGCTTAAGGCTTATGTATATATTGTATGTCTAACAAGACTTCGCCCATTGGGTCTAAGTTTAAGGCTTAATTAAGAGTTGAGTCCAAATAAATCTAATTAATTCATTACGAATCAAATTTTTACAAAATTTCATATAATGTCCTAAAAATCATGCTAATCTTATTTGTAAAGTCAATTTCGGATTATCGTGCCTCTAAAGCTTTCAATTTCTAGTCCAAAGGTTACAATTTCAAAAAAATTTCTCATAACCGACATATACAAATGTATAAACATGTAATCCACACATTAAAACATGGAATTTAACATCAAACACATAAACATACATATACTCACACATATAATGAGGGAATTAAAGCATATGAGAAAGTCGGGTTATTACACAAACGAGGCCTTGAAATCATGTTAATTACTAATTAGTCACCTATTTGATTATTGGGTTTGGTTTATCTCATATTGTAATCTTATTTGAGAGTGTGTTTGAGTTTGGTAAATCCATTTTGGGATTAATTTTGGTAATTTGAACTATTCATTTTTTAAGACTCAATATTCATGCAAAAATCAAGATGATTGAACATCAGTAATTATAGGTTTGAATCATATCTATGTTTAAAAAATGGATGACAAGTAGTATAATTTTAAGAACCATTCATTTTTTGTAATATAAGTTTTTGTTTCGACATAAAATATTTTTATCAAAAATATTTTACTCATTTTTTGTTATTTAATTGTGAGGTGAGACCCATTATATGCTATGTTTGTTTTGAGAGATGAGAAGGAGATTCCTAATCTCTTGGTATTAGGATAGGCCTTGGAAGGAGGATTGGGATGGAGGAGGTAGAGGTGGTATTAGAAAAATAGTATGCCAGACTATTTTTTTTTTTTTACATGTTGGGCATTTTTTTTTTTTTGAACATTAATGTTTAATTTTTTTGTTAAGTAAAAATCATTATTTTATTTGTTTTATATTTTTGGAAAATTTTTATTATTTTTTTGTTTTTTACATGTTGGGCATTTTTTTTTAACATTAATTTTTAATGTTTTTGTATTTTTTTATTTGTTTTATTATTTTATATAAAAATAATTTAACAATCCCTACACTAACAACTATCATAAAAAACAAACACAATTTTACTTAATCCCCACACTATTAATCTCATCCATTCTACTTCTGAAAACAAATGGGACCTAAAAATTTTGTAAGTCAATTTTTACAAAGTTGATTATTACTCACCACCTCTTTATTTAGCATTTTCAAATAAATATTTTAATTTACTAAAAAGTTATAAATGACAATTTATTGAATCAAAATTTCTCTTTTAAGTAATAAAATATATTTTTTTAAGTGTCAACTAAATACTGAAAAACAAAAACAAAAACAAGAACATTTTTTCTATATAAAATCAATTTACATAAAAAATTATTTTTTGTGTAAAATATTTTATATCAAAACAAATAAAAGTTTTGCAAGATTACCCTTTTAAGTTTCTATTTGTGTTAAATTTAATTGTCTGTGCATCAAGAAAATTCCACTTAATTAATCTTCTAAGTTGTCTGGTAGTTATTGAGATTTTAAAAGTCCCTTGGACTTCAATAATATCTATACTTACTATATATTAAGCAAAAAGTGATTTTTAATTCCAAGTCTTGTGGGAGCTCCAATCTCTCAATCTAAATTTTCTAATATTTTGATTTAAAAAAAAAAAAACTTTAGCATTTATTAACTTCTCCCAACCCCCAAGTCTTACCCTTATAATAATACTTTAATGCATTAAGAACAAGCATAAAAAAAATTCTTTGAAATCTAACACATATGAATTCCTTAAAAAGTCTCAACACATATAATTATTATCCCTCATAATAATAGTTTAATGCATTAAGAACAAGTATAAAAAAAAATTTCTTAAAAAGTTCAACACATATGATTATTATCAAAATATTAAACTTTAATGTAATATAAAAAATGAAAAAAAGAAGGCATTTAAAAACAAAAAAGGAGACATTTAAAAATCGCAATTCACATATATAGATAATTGCAAACACAATCCACGCATAGCACGGATGATACGCTAGTAGGATAATATAGGAGGAGGTGAGATGTCGGTAAGTTTGGAAATAAGTTATTTTAGTTAAAAGGTGTTGGCTACATATTTTGTAAAAGCCAATTACAATTCGACACGTGGCAGAATGAGGGTATTATTGGAAGATGATTTTAATCTTAAATCTCAATCATACACGTGGCAATAAATATTGGTTCTCAAGTGGTCTGAGTAGCACTAGATCAGGAATGAGATACAAGGTGACGTGGCTTCAACGGTTACCTATATTCAAATTCAAAAACAGGAGGGAAGTCCAACTGCAAGTGATGGCATAGTGGAACTATTTCTAAGGTAACATGATCAGCGATCATGGAGGAAGCGATTCGACGGTTGAAATGCATTCGAAGGTCATCTCTAACAAGTATAAATAGCAAGGAAGTTCCTTAAAAGGCCCCGAACTCGGATCATATAAACCGGTTTACTTCCTATTTTCCTTTCGGTTTACCTTTCTGTACTTTAAATACTTGTTCTTTAAATACGCATTGTACTTCAATTCATAGGAGTAGTCTTCAAGTAGATTCAAGTAGATTCTTTGTCAAACTTCCTCAAGGTGAGTTTGGACTATTGTAAGTATTTATGTTAATAAAATACTTCAATTGTTCTTCAGATAATTGTTATTTCTCTTAATTTCTCCTAAAGTCAAGCCACCAAAGAAAAGTCCTCTTCATTGAAATTTGAAAGAACTAAAACATAGTCGCCTGATAATTGATTGGCAATTATAATTTCTGTAAGGACTGATAGATCCTTGCTGGCACGCTCGCATTTACAAATATACCCTTCGAAAAGCCAAAAAGCCAACATATATTTTGGCACGCCCAGTGGGACTAATTAAAATGGCTAGACGAAGACGATAAGGAGAAAATGAACGCTTGGAAGAAGGCGTAGAAGGAGAGGTAAAAATACATAATCTAGAGGAGAATGTGGTAACACACCCTGTGGAGACTCCTATGTTATCAGAACCTTTGGTCGAACAGACCAGTACTTCTAGACAAGAACCATATGTTCATAATATTGGACGAAACCAAGGAATTGGGCCATCAACCGTTCCATCTTCTCAGCCAACAAATCCATGGGATGGCTTGGTAGATGCTATGGGACAACAACTAATGAACACAATGGAAAGGTGGGCAACATCCTTTTTGGATCGAATGAGCAACCACCAACCAACAAATACAAGACATACAGAGGAAATTTTAAATGTCCTTCAGCAAAGATTGGCTAGAGAAAAACAGCCTATGCAAGTTAATGGACAAACTAATGGTCAGACTAGTACTCAGAACTATGAAAGACCATCGCCTCAGTCTTGGTATGAACCCATTTCAAGGCCTGTAGTAGGCCAAAATGCCTCAGTATGCAACAGTGAAGCCACACCAGTTGGTAGATCTGGCCAAGTACAAGAAACTGGCATAAGAATGGTGGCAAATCCCATGTTCGAAGCCATACCTGGCACCAGGGGTTATAATAATCCCTTATTCGAATTTATACCCGGGGGGTTGGAAGGTTTGCCTACAAATGGAAGGGACACAATGCCTATTCCAACACCTTTCGCAGGACAGGCTCAGAGGGGTTATCCATACCCCCAACAGCAACCTGCATCACAGGGGCAACCAGTCCCAAATATACCATTGTATGGACCAAGAGGACCACAGGCACAAGTTTGTCCACCAAACCCTGTGTTTGTTCCTCCAGTAGTGGTTCAGCAAGCCCAAAATATGGTCCCTAGGGACCAAATTGCTGATATTGTTAGGGAGATATGTGGACCAATGGCTCGGGGGGTCCAGACTCCTGTATACAGAAAACCATACCCAGAGTGGGTAGATAGGGTACATGAATACCCAAGAGGGTTCAGAATACCTGATTTCACCTTATTCTACGGAACTGGAAATCAATCAACAGTAGAGCATATTGCTCGATTCGCTGCTCAGTGTGGTGAATTCGCTAATCATGACTACATAAAATTGAGATTATTTCCAAACTCTTTAACTGGGGGAGCGTTTGTATGGTATATCAACCTTACACCTGGCTCCATTCAAACTTGGCAACAGATGGAAGAGGCATTTCATGCCCAATTTTTCCAATCGGAGCCAGAGGTATCCATGGCAGATTTGGCAAGATTGAGTCAAAGGCCTGAAGAAAAGGCTACTCAATTCATTGCAAGATTTAAAAGGGCTCGAAATAAATGTAGAGTCATCCTTCTAGAGCGAAATTTGTACGATTGGCTCAAAAGCGGTTTAGAGTTCGGGCTTGAAGAAGTTTGACTCAATCAATTCGAGGATTTGGTCGAATTAACCTATAAGGTGTCTCGATCTGAAGCATTACTAGAGGAAGAACAAGATCGAAACAATGCTTCATATAAGACATACTCTGAGATCCCAATTATGAGATTGATGCAGCGAGATTGTGGGCAAAGAACACATGTCTGTGAAGCATTAATTCATAAGGATACGACTATCGACCAAATAGCTTTAAAAAGAAAGACTTTCACAGAAAGTATTCTTTCGATTTAACAAAAGCAGATGACATTTTCGATCATTTGCTTGCAGCCAATTTCCTTAAGTTACCAAAAGGAGTAAAACTGCCTTCTCTTGATGAACTTAAAGGAAAAGTATATTGTAAGTGGCATAATTCTTGGTCTCACTCAACTAAAAACTGCATTGTTTTTCGAGACAGGATCCAAGAGCAAATCCGGAAAGGAAGTCTGAAGTTCCCGACCAAAACGGAGAAAGCCATGGGAATTGACAGTAACCCGTTTCCAGAAGTTGGAGAAAGCGCGGCTAATGTGGTTGTTCCAAACTTTCAGAATCTATCTCTGCAGGAATTGGAAGAGGTCAATGTGCAAATGCATATTGCCAACCAGACAGCTGCCAAGAAAGAGACCAGAAATCTACCAGTTGTTGGAGAGTCTCTAACATCAGAAGAATCATTCTGATGAAGAAATATTGGACTACGATCCTTTGGAAGCAGCTGTAAAGCAAAGATTGTGTCCAAGGTGTAGGCTAAGCTACAAGTGGTTGAAGGGGCTTCCAATTGATGGGAAGCAATACTATAAGGATGTTGAGACGTCCTAGATCGACCAACGCTTACAACAAAAGGCCGTGCAGGCTAGTGATGGCGGCGACCGATGGTGGTTGAGCTGCGGTTAACAGAACAAATGCTAAGGGTAAAAAGCCCTTGTATGAGTCTAGGCCACTTAACTACTATAGAATGGAGAGCAAACATCTTTGAAAGAAGATTAGAGAGGAGTTCAAAGTTATGGGACTAAAGCCGAGATTGGCCCCCGGATCAACCTCACACGAGCGAAAATGGCCATCTCAAACAAAGGCGAGAATCAAGCTCGAAACATGAAACGTAACCAAGCATTTACCTCCACGGCGGCCAAGATGGCTTCGAAGGTGGAAAATGGTGGTTCAACATCTGAATCAGTAAGCTCTTGGGTACCTGGAGTTCCAGATTGGTTTGTAATGCAAAACAAACCTAGGGAATTGCCTGACAGGAGAGATGTTGGAATCATAGGCAGAATGGTCAAGCCTCCTTTGGTGGCCCCAAACAACTGGGTATTGCTGAAGCACCCAAAGACAAATGAGCCAAATATGGTTCCGGTTATTTCCAGATCACAAAGGAGGAAAATTCAGCGCAGGTACACCCAAGACCAAAGAAGATCTGAAGAGAGTGAAGAGTTCTTCACATGTCAAGACGAAGAAAAAGAAAGCTTCAAGTCGACCATGTTCCAAAAAACGCTACAAAGTAAAGTGGTTTGTAGCAGAGAACAATTGGCCCAAGTTCATTCTGAACTAAAGGCCAGAGAGAAGTCCAGTTTGGCAGGACTGGAGAAGGCTCTGATGGAAAGTGATAGTGAAATAGAAGAAGAGATTGGCATGAGCCAGAAGAAGAAAATGGCAGAAGAGGAAATGTTCGAAGCCTTCATGGCTGAACAAACATTTCTGACTGAAAGCTTAGTTGATAAGGATCCTTCGAAGGGATCAGTTATCAATGAAATACCGAATGCAAAGATGGAGGACGCCGAGCAAGGTAGCCAAGAGGGGAAGAAAGTACAACCAGCCATCCAGTTTGGCTCATTCCCACCTGTATCAGTCAACATGGTACATATATTACCTCATGAATTTCAGGCTGAGGATCAGGAGGACCAAGACATGGATCCAATTCTGTTTCTAGTGAGGAATCACAAGTGAGCATGGTGCAGGATGCTCTGAAATGGCTATTCCTATGGAAGTTGAGTCTTGGCGAGGAGGAGGTGAGCATCAACCTCTCATATCCTTTTGAATACCCCTCAATTCCATGACCCAACATGTCAAGCCTTTGTATATTAAGGCTTTCTTTGATGGAATCTGATTAAACCGAGTCCTAGTAGACAATGGGGCGGTTAATTTATTCGAAATCTTCTTTGAAGAAATTAGGAAGAAGAATCGTGTTGATCCCAACCAAGACAACCATTGTTGGCTTCTTTGGAGATAAGCAGATGGCCCAAGGTATTCGCCTATTAATTTGAGTGTGGGAACCGAGGATTGTATGACAAAGATTCTTCGTGATCGACAAAGAATGCTAAATATAATGCCTTACTTGGAAGGGACTGGATTCACACCAACAAGTGTGTACCTTCCTCTTTGCATCAGAAGATCTGTTGGCTCTGGCCAGTGGAGAAACAGAGGAGATTGATGCAGATCCTCAACCTTTCATAGCCTGTGCAGACTTTGCAGAGGCCAAACTATATATTGAAGGGGTAACTCCACTCAGTATATTGAGGAAAGCTGATGGCTCAGCCGAAGTGACGGCTGATGAGGAAGTTACACATCTGAAGCACTTAGTCCAAGAAAGTGCTGATGAAGAGGTTGTCGTGAAAGATGACAACGATGCCTGGTTGTAGGCAAAGAAGTGAAGAACGAGAAGCCAATTCATTGGCTTTGATTAAATTCTCATCATTGGATGTAAAAGCAATAGTCCAGAAGGTACAGAAACAAGAGAGAAGCCATGATAATTGGTCAGAACAAGAACAACAACAAGACAGAAGATTGACCTTTGGGAAATATTGTGCATTGGACATTGAAACAAAAGTCCAGGAAATACAAGAAGAACACGCTTTATGGACAGATTTTGTCTATGAGGAAGAAGGCGAAGATGTCGAAATAGAGAACCTAGAGGCGTAACAAAGTGAAAAGATTGCTTCAAAGGTTGAAGAAACCAAAGAGAAAGCTTCAATGAATTCTCGGACAGGACCCCTTAGAAGAAGTGAATTTAGGGAAGGTTACGTGCGGCGACCCACTTATATAAGTACTTGTTTGAATGCTCGGACAGAGACCGGTTGTTGGTTGTTTTAAAGAAATACAAAGATTGTTTTGCATGGTCCTATAATGAACTACCGAGATTGGATAGATCATTGGTGGAACATAGGCTCCCTTTGAAGCCTAATTTCAAGCCATACAAAGCGAAACCAAGAAGGATGAGTCCAGATGTAATTCGAAGGTCAAGGAAGAAATTCTTAGACTACTTAAGGCGGACTTTATTAGGATGACCGGTATGTTGAATGGCTATCTAATATTGTGCCTGTAGTTAAGAAAAATGGCAAAATGAGGGTATGCATCGATTTCAGGAACTTAAATCTAGCAACTCCTAAAGATGAATATCCTATGCCTATAGTGGATCTGTTGGTGGACAGTTCAGCAGGGCATCAAGTTTTGTCAATGATGGATGGCCACTCTGGTTATAATCAAATATGCATTGCAGAGGAAGACATCCACAAGACAGCATTCAGATGTCCTGGGAATATTGGCACCTTCGAATGGGTTAAGATGCCATTCGGTCTGAAGAATGCTGGAGCTACGTATCAGAGGGCTATGAACACCATCTTTCATGACCTTATTGGAGGGTATCTAGAATGTTATATTGATGACATCGTGGTAAAATCCCAGTCCATGGAGAAGCATTTGCTTCATTTAGAAGCAGCTTTCGAAAGAATGAGGAAGTTCAAGTTGAAACTCAACCCTCTTAAATGTGCTTTTGGTGTGTCATCCGAAATTTCTTGGGTTATGTAGTGCACAAGAAAGGAATACAGATTGATCGAGAATAAAGCCAAAGCCATCATTGAAGCTAGGCCTCCATCAAGTAAGAAAGAATTACAAAGGTTCCTTGGGCGGTTAACTTTCTTGAAGGTTTATTTCTAACACCGCAGGAAAACTAAAGTATTTTCTTCCTTGTTAAAATTTGAAAGATGAAGAGGAATTTGTGTGGACAGCAGAGCATCAAAGCGCTTTGAAGGTATCAAAGCCTACTTGGCCAACCCTCCAATCTTGATGCCACCAAAACGAAATAAGCCCCTGAAGCTATACATAGCGGCAGCAGAAGATTCATTGGGAGCTTTCTTGGCCCAAGACAATGAAGAAGGCAAGGAACAAGCTGTTTACTACCTTAGTAGGTTTTTAAATTCTTGTGAATGTAAATATTCAGCTGTTGAAAAGCTGTGTCTTGCTTTGTATTTTGCTGCAATGAAATTAAGATATTATCTTTTACCTACAACTGTCTTGGTAATTGCAACCACAGATTTGGTTAAATACATGTTATCTCGACCTATGTTGAGGGGAAGAATTGGTAAATGGATATTAGCCTTATCGGAATTTCATTTAGAATATGTCCCTCAAAGAGCAGTAAAAGGGCAAGTATTAGCCAATTTTCTGGCAGATCATCCATCTCAAACAGAGAGCCAAGAGGTAATAGAGCTTGGTATGGCTAGTGTTGAACCATGGCAAATGTGGTTCGATGGATCGAAGGCCAATGGATTAATTGGGATTGGTATCGTGATTAAGTCTCCACAAGGGGTAGAAACCACGCATGGTTTCAGAGTGGATGAAGCTAGTTGTTCCAATAACCAGGCTGAATATGAAGCCTTAATAGTGGGACTAGAAATCCTTATTGGATTACAGGTACATGCAGTTGACATATTTGGGGACTCTCAATTGGTGGTTAACCAAGTAAAAGGGATTTTCAAGTGTCAAAGCATAAGCATCCTACCATATTATGTTGTTGCATTACATTTGCTTTCTCAGTTTCAAATAGCAAATGTAACCTATGTTCCAAGATTCTTGAACAATAGAGCCAATGATGTGGCTCAAAAAGCTTCGAACTTCAAGAGAAGGGATAATACCCAAAGGGATATAAGCCAAACAACATATTAGAGATTAATACAACCTTTGAATAAAAGGAATGTGATCTTGGAAGTCAATCATAATGACTTACAAGAGCAGGATTGGAGGCATCCAATAATGCAGTACTTGGCTGGTCCATCTTCGAAGGCCAGCAGGAAAATCAAATTGCAGTCCATGCAATACATGATATATGGTAATGCTCTATACAAAAGGGGAGGAGATGGCTTATTATTGGAGTGTTTAGGTCCAAAAGAAGCATTAACAGCTATGGCTGAGGTTCACGAAGGCATTTGTGGTGCTCATCAGCCTGGTGTAAAGATGAGATGGTTGCTTCGAAGGCATTCCTATTATTGGCCAACTATTCTTAAAGATTGCATAGAATATGCAAAGGGTTGCCAGGCATACCAAAAACATGGCACAATAAGACATATGCCCATAACTGACCTACATGCAGTAGTGAAGCCTTGGCCATTTAGAGGATGGGCCATGGATATGATGGGTAAGATACACCCACCTTCTTCGAAGCATCATTGTTTCATTCTAGTGGCTACTGACTACTTCACTAAATGGGTCGAAGCCAAGCCATATAAGGCTGTAGACCAGACAGAGGTCATTGGGTTCATTAAAGATTTGATCCATAGGTTTGGCATTCCACAAACCATAACAGTTGATAATGGAACTGTGTTTGATGGGAAAATGGTGAAATCCTTTGTGGCAGAATTTGGGATTAACCTTATTAATTCCACTCCCTATTATGCACAGGCCAATGGTCAAGCTGAATCATCCAATAAATCCTTGAAAAAGGGAATACAAAAGATGGTGGAAGATAATCCTAGGGATTGGCATAACCTATTGTTGGATGTTTTATGGGCTTACAGAACTTCTCCAAGGTCGAGCACAGGAGTCACCCCTTATGCCTTAGTATACGGGCATGATGCAGTGTTACCTGTGGAAATTAATATTAAATCCTTGAGGGTGAGATGTCAAGATCAATTAGACTCTGAGCAATATCATCAAAGCATGTGCTTAGAATTAGAAGACATAGACGAAGCGAGGATTTTGGCGTTAAATAGCATTCTTTTTCAAAAGAAGAAAGCAGCCAAGAATTATAACAAGAAAGTCAAGCATATTGGCTTTGATGAAGGTGACTTGGTATGGAAAACAATACTCCCAATAGGAATTAAAAGCCATAAGTTTGGCAAATGGTCACCTAACTGGGAAGGACCATATCAAATTCATAGAGTTACGCTTTTGGAGCGTACCATTTAAGAAATTTAAATGGCTATGTACATCCCAAAAAGATTAATGGCAGATATTTGAAGCCTTATTTTCCAACCATTTGGGAAACACAAGGAATAAAATAAACATTATGTACAAACACACAAGATACTCAGATAATAGATAAGAGCCCGATTTTTTATAAAGAATCAAGTACATGGTGCCACAAATTGGCCCAAAAATCATTACAATGTTTCAATTGTTTTTGTACAGTTGATTTCCTACTACTAAGTGATGGAAACAGGTGAAAAACTGCAGTCATGTCTTCTTTTCGATCAGCCAGCTCTTGGTTGGTGATTTGTAATTTGGTGTCCGTTCGAACCAAGGCCCGATTTACTGCAGCTAATTCCTCCTCAAGTTGAGCTTTCTTCTCCAGCAGCTGAGTTTGAAACTGAGAGGCAGAAGAGTGTTGTTCCTTGAGATCTGATATTTCGGTATGCACTCGAGAAACAAAACACTGATCCCTGGCCAATTTTTCATTGGCAGTGTTGGCAGCATGACAAATATTGATATAGAAGTCAATAGTAGCTGCAGCCTGGGATAGATGATTTGAGGCATTCATATTGGATTGCTCAGCAATATTACAGCACTGAAGAAATCCATTCCTGATAATAGGTCTTTGTAGAGCCTCGAAAGGGAGCCTCGAAAAGGAAGCCAACAGTTCCAAACATGTGTCTAAGTTCATTGAAGGTGCATGAAGCTTGCTGCTAGAAGGAGGACTCTCAAAAATTTCCAGTAAGGAGTCAGCCAAGATTAATGGCTCAGCTTCAGTACTAAGTGATGGAGAGGTAGAAGGTATATCGAAGAGACTAGCTAGTCTTCCTTCGAAGATATCTACCTCATCCCTAGACATGAGAGGCATAGAAAGTGATGTGGACGCAGAGGACTGCATAGGAATTGGAGAAATGGATGGAGCATCTTTGGCAGCTTCGATGGTTTTAGCCACCAACGAGTCAAGTGAAGAGGGGCTGGAAGTAGGCATAGATGATAAACCATGAATTGGGGAACCACCAACACCCTCTGTGGAAGAATCAACTGCCCTCGGGATTGGAATAGCAGTTGGAATTTCTGTGGAGAAATGAGAAATAGCAAGGCTCGAAGAAAAAGTAGACTGAGGTAGATCAAAGGCCAAAAAAGGAAGAAATGGCTCTAAGCCAAGGAAAAGAGATGCAGGGATGCTTGGACTCAAAGAAAATGTGCGAATATAGGCTTGGAGGGTGGGAGCATGGTTTGGATAGTTTTCACATGTTGCATCTGGTCAACTTCAATCAAGACAAAGGAGGCCTATTTGGAAAGATGAATCAGATGGTATTCTTTGTAAGAGGAAGAAATGTAAAAGCAATGTCAAACGTCAAATATTTAAAAGGCGACGAAGGAAAAAGCAGCGAAGTATGAAAGAAATTACTTGTTTCGGAAATGCTGATACTGGTGGGAGAACTACGAAGAGAATAATGTTTGACAATTTGTTGTCTTCGAGCAGTTTCTCTTTGTAACGATCAGCGGCTTCTTCAACTCTCTCAGCTATGCTTTTCAAATTTCTCAAGAACGATTATTGCTTTAGAATGTTCTTGTTCTACTGCCTTGGCAGCGGCTTCATGAACCGGATCTTCTACCAAGTCAGCAGCAGAAACAGTCATCTTCTTTCTCTTCCTCCTTGGCAGTGATGCTACTGGTTCTTTTTCAATCTCCCTCTCCTCAACTTGGGTTTTAGATGTTTCAGAGGTAAGTGCTTTCTCCATTACTATAGTGGGTGCTTCGAAAGAAGGATGCCCAGTTGTATCAGGAAGGGAGGCAACTACCTTTTGTCTCTTTGTTCTCTGCAAGGGCACTTCTGGCTCTTGTCCAATCTCTTCTTCTCCCAAGGATTCGGATTCCTCAGGAGGGAGGATCAGCTTCCTTTTTTGTTTTTGTTGTTGTTGTTTCTTTTTTAGAACAGCTAAAGTTTCAGCTCTCTTGGGAGATTCTTCGTGTGAGGGCCCTGCACCAAAGAACAAAAGTGTAAAGGGGAGGAACAAAAGATTCAAAAGAAAGGAAAAGGAGAAGTCTGAAAATATTTACCCTTCTTCGAATGGTGACTTTGGAATTTCGATGCCAATGGAGGAGTACTGGAAGTTGATCCAGGAACATGTGAAGTTCTGCTTGGGCGATAGGATTAAGGATATGGCCCCTAGTCAGAATATCACAAGCCCATCGAAAGTTCTTGAGAGGAATGTCATCCTCAAGAACATTGAAGGGTAGGTGAGAAAAAATGCGGCGAAGTTGGGCTTCTTTCCGCTCAAATGGAGTTGGGGAAGATGGAGGTTTGTAAGGAGGGAAAATTTTGTCCATTGGAAGAGCAAGCTTTAATTTCTCTGTCTAAGAAAGAGTGGGAGGAGGAGAAGAAGTAGATGGTTCTGCTTCAGAAGAAAGAGAAGGTGCGGATGCCTCTAGTCCAGAGGATGGAGAAGGTGTGGATGCCTCTAGTCCAGAGGATGGAGAAGGTGTGGATGCTTCTATTTCAGAAGATGGAGAAGAAGAAGTGGATGCTTCAGTTAGGGGAGATGACATAGGGATGGGAGGAACAAAGGCATTAATATAATCAAGCCAGTTAGAAGAGCAAATCTGCGCTTTCTTGGCTAAAAATGAAGGGGTATATCCTTGTGATTCTTCCAAGCACCGGGCAGGGTGCATTATCCTTGTGGGAATGGAGGATGTATACCAAGCCACAAGCAAATTCTCCTCTAAACTACGTCGAAGGTCGATAGGCACATAAGGATAAACCACCGAGCTTCGAGCATAGGAAGGAAAATCTAAAGGGTCAGTGAACTCAATAAAATGATGATTGATCCGCTCCCTCAAGTCCCAGGACTCAGGTGCAGACCAGTTCGTCCATCCAGAAACCCTGAAGATGAAGAAGTTGTAGCTTCATCCCAAGCAGAAGGTTGTGAAGAAGAATTTCCCAATTCCATATTTGCAATTTGTTGAAGCAAAGGCTTGAGAGTTGTTCGTTCAAAATGCGAGGGAAGTTTAGAGGAAGAACTTTTTGTATCAATGAGTTTGTAAACCAAAGGATTGAGGGCAATGTGTTCGTAGTCCAAAGGTTGATAATCTGTGAAAGCCTCCATGACCTGAATATAGAAAGGCGGGTAAAGGTGGCTAATAAATGCATGGAGATTCTTTCGAGGGGAAACAGCATTACTCAATGGCTCTTCGTATGCTCGATCAATAGAGTGAGAAGGTGATTGAGTCATAATGCTGAAGGTATTGGAACGTCCAACAAAGTTAAGAGTTAATGCAAATGATCGCCAAAATAGGTGACGGTTGTGTTTCCTGAAAATAGATTCTATGCACGTTCCAAAAAAGCGAGGGAAAAGTTTTTGATTCACTAATATTTCCAAGTATTGGGTATATTAGTGCGAGAATAATGTTGGCTACATATTTTGTAAAAGCCAATTACAATTCGATACGTGGCAGAATGAGGGTATTATTGGAAGATGATTTTAATCTTAAATCTCAATCATACACGTGGCAATAAATATTGGTTCTCAAGTGGTCTGAGTAGCACTAGATCAGGAATGAGATACAAGGTGACGTGGCTTCAACGGTTACCTATATTCAAATTCAAAAATAGGAGGAAGTCCAAGCGCAAGTGATGGCATAGTGGAACTATTTCTAAGGTAACATGATCGGCGATCATGGAGGAAGCGATTCGGCGGTTGAAGTACAGTTCGAAGGTCATCTCTAACAAGTATAAATAGCAAGGAAGTTCCCAGAAAAGGCCCCCGAACTCAGATCATATAAACCAGTTTTACTTCCTATTTTCCTTTCCAGTTTTACCTTTCCTGTACTTTAAATACTTGTTCTTTAAATACCTGCATTGTACTTCAATTCATAGGAGTAGTCTTCAAGTAGATTCAAGTAGACTGTTGCTGTAAACTTCCTCAAGGCTGAGTTTGGACTATTGTAAGTATTTATGTTAATAAAATACTTCAATTGTTCTTCGTATTAATTGTTATTTCTCTAATTTCTCCTAAAGTCAAGCCACCAGCAAAAGTCCTCTTCATTGAGGCTGAAAGAACTAAAACATAGTCGCCTGATAATTGATTGGCAATTATAATTTCTGTAAGGACTGATAGATCCTTGCTGGCACGCTCGCATTTACAAATATACCCTTCGAAAAGCCAAAAAGCCAACAAAAGGTTATTATTAAAAAGGTAACTTTTTTCTTGATTTTTTTTTTATATATATTTTTTATAAAATGTTAAAAAATTAACTAAAATAACTAATTTTCAAAAGGATCTTATTTTGTTCACTTTTTTGTGCATTACACATTCAATTATTTTTAACTTTCCCCATGTGGAATTTTTGTATATAATCAAGAATAAATTAAATTTTTAGTGTAAAATGATAACATCGTTAATTATTTTTTATACATACAACAAATTAGGTGCTCACGGAGCAGGTTGGGTCGGGTGGATTCTCATCTGTTATCCATTTGAATTTAGGTGGATTAAAAAAAAATCAATTTGTATCCATTTACTTGGTTAGTAGATATTCACTTGGTTAGTAGATGCAAATTGAGTAGGCTATATGAATTGATGGGTGGATCCAGATTGGTTTGACAGTTTGGACTTTATCATTTTGAACTCTTTTTCAAATTATTTTTCAATAATTCTTTATTATTTTGCGCCCAAAGGTTTTGATTCTTTATTTTTTATTATAAAAATAAAGGTCTAATTTTCATATTTCATAAATATCAAACATAATTATAAATAAAATGTCTTTTTTTTTTTTTAAACACAACACATAATTTCATTTTTTTTGAAGTATTAGCGGATTGAATTGGGTTGGGTAGCCTCCCATCCACTATTTGTTTGAACTTAGGCATATTGAAAAAAATGCATATGTATTTGTTTGCTCAGACTATTGAAATTAGGGGTGCAACTCGGGCGGGTTCCGTCGGGTTGGGGGTCTGCTCAAGCCCAACCCGAATTGGCCAGAGCAGTGCCCAAGCCCGCCCAAGCCCGAACATGAATCCAAGCTTTGCTGCCCAAACCCGGTCCAAGCTTTGTATTTTGAACTCGGGTTAGCCCGAATTGCCTGAATTGCCCAGAAACTTGTAGGTAGATTTGTTTTGAAACCTGTAGGTAGAATTGATAATTAACAAAGAATTGAGAATTATTCAAAGTTATTTTCTGGTCACCAAAAAATAATTAAGACTAACTCTTTTACTTAATTTATATATATTATATAATTTATTAAATTATATATATATTATATATTATATATTATATAATATATTAAATTTAATTCGGGTTCGGGTTGCTCGGGTTGGCCATTGGTTCTGCCCAAGCCCGGCTCGAATTACAATTCGGGCATCAAAAATCTGCCCAGGCCCGTCCAGATTACAAGATATAGTTGCCCAAGCCCTAAAAAAACTCGGACTGGGCTCGGGTTGCTCGGGTTGAGCCCGCCCGAGTTGCACCCCTAATTGAAATTGTCTATTCTATGACAAATTGGTTTGGGTCATTCAGTTTTGACGCATTGAGTGAATGCTGGCCCACCCCTACAACAAGCAATGACTAGTGTCGGGGAGTAAAATAATATGCATTCAAATATTATAGAACATAGTATAATTATGCTAACTCTATGAGACTCACTATATTTCTTCAAACTTAAGGAAAATTAGTGTAATTTAGCCAAAATTTTAACCAAGTATTAGAAGGCCAATTGGAGACGGTCCAAGTCTGTAGTCTAAATATTAAATTGGAGAGTGTTAGATTTTGATGAGTTCATCACTGGACCTACATCAATAATTCGAATCATTAAATGTATAAAGCTCATTGAGTATTTTGTTCTGTCAAAAAATCACGTTGATTGAATATCGATAGTTACTTAATCTGATCAAATTTGTATTAACGGTAATTATAATTTTAAAAATAAAATATTCACACAAATATGATCTTATCAAGTAATTATTTATATCTAATCAATATAATATTCTTTAAGAGTAAAATACTCGACGATTCATACATATTAAACGATTTGAGTTGAGACGGACCAAAATGGGCCAGACTGGACCATCCCCCACTGGAGACAGTCCAAGCCCTACTATAATTAGTTTTTCCCCTTCTTTTCGCCTGTTAAAGGCGGGAAAACGAAGAGAGACCGCGAGCGAAAAACAGAGAGAGAGAGAGAGATGGTGAGAGAGAGGTCGAGTAACGACGACTTGCATAGCTTGCTGGAAGCAATTACATCTTCAGATGTAAGCTTCTTTTCCACTCTTAATTGTTCTTTCATTTCTAATCACTTTGATTAGCTCTTTAGTTGTAGTTTACACAAACACAAAAGTATTTTGTAGATTTATTGCATTAAATTAACACAGAAATTGAACTATCGTTTCATTTATGGATCGATTCGTCGAAATCCCGGCAATCCGTATGCATTCATGGAGTTATGATTACTACTATGTTAGGGTTTTCAAGGAATTAATTCGAGCAGCTTCATTGTTTCTAATTCATTAAGCTTTTGTGTAATTCGATAGTTGCAATGAGAGTCATTTTTACAAAAAATTAATTTGAACTTCCATGCTTAAGCAGTTGTACCTTGAAAATTTTGTTTGATAAAACTTTTTATTTATTTTTCTAGCTCAAAACAAGCTCAAAAAGTTAACTTTTATGAAGTTGGGTTTAGATGTTTTTTTTAAGCTAGATTTTTTTAAGTTGCAAATAAGTTTTTCCAAACAACCTCTGAAAAGGTGTTTACTCGGTTTATGCATACTTTCATGCCAACCATGCAATGTGTGATAAAATACTATTATTCATTTGGACCTTTGTAGTATGGACTCATCTAAATGCAGTACAAACTGACGATAACCTCCTTTCTTCTTCGGGTTCAAATATTTCATAATTTGTTCTTAGGGTTGATATATTTCATGAAGTAAAACTACGCTGTATTTTTTTGTCATCTTAATTACCAAATTTTGTCTGCAGATAATAAATTTCGTCTTTTGTGGACACTTCTTATTTTTGGAGAATGCTATCCTTGACTTTTGAGTATAGTAGTGCTATAGTAGTAAACTCTAATGGCCTCTTTGTACTTATCTATTAAATGTGTGCTCACTAATCTACAATTCCTTCATTTCATAATCTGTTTTAAATACTTTCTGTAGTCATATTAATTTTATTCCAGTTTTTCTATTTACTTCTTTTGTTGTCTTTATGTCCATCATACTTCATCAATTTGGACTTTGATGGGGAATTTAACAAATGTTACTGACTGAAGTTTTTACAATGGATCTTGTAGTCTATGGTGAATGGTATAACATTTGTGATACATAAAACTTTTTATCTTACAGGTTGTTGAGAGCCGCGTTCAACTTCTTATCAAACTTGAGGAGTTGCGGATATCTGAGAAATCTGAATTGGGTTCTCTTATTGAATCCCTAATAGTATCCAGCCAACTTTGTTTTGCAATTGTTTTTCATTTCATTCATTCTTTTTTATATAAATCTGAAATATAGTTGAGTTTGTGTCTTTCGTAATTGTTATGGTTAAAATGGGTAGTGTCCAGAATTTGGTTGTAAGCATGGGAGAAATTACAGTGGCTTATTGTATAGCAAAAATTCAAGTCTTGTATATCAACAGATTCTGTCGTCATAGTGGAATTGGGTGAAGATACTTCTTATAGGCATTCCCAAGTGACTTCGTTGTTATTGTGTCTAGTCCTTGCCTTGAAATTGATTTGAATATTATTGATTTTTCAAGATTGGGTCTATAACAATCTGAAAACGGGAAATTTCTGACTTGCAAAAACATGTTGATTGACTTACTGAGAAAGATTTTGCTTGTCACTTTTAAACTGATTTGTGACTGTAATATTCTTTTGAGTCTTTGCTCATCCTTTTTTTTTTTTTTTTTTTCTCAAAAAAAATAAAATAAAATAAATTATCTTCTTGGTGTTACTTTTAGTTTTGAAAAATGAAGTTTCTTATATTTCATGTTTTATGCATAGGTTGTTCAATTTTTCTCTTTGTATGTTGTCCCTCAAAAGAGAGGTAAAGAGTTGTTCTTTGGAAAATATGCTAGTAAATTGATGGGTGACACAGAGCAGTTTGCCTTCTTGTGGGATAGATTGATTATAATATGATTCCCCCCCCACATTCGGGGACAAAAAGAGCCTCAAGGAAATTGGGAACATCAGGATCCCAGGAAGATCCCCTGTTTGAAGTAGTAATTTTATAGATAGAGATGGGAGAAACAATAGATTCTACACCCTTTGGCTCGACCAAGCAAATCGTCACTTAAGTGTGTCACCTCTTTTGCTTACAGTGACAAGCTAGGTACCCTTGGCTTTGCCAATTGATACTCTACCTAAGCATGCTTCTCCTATGCCTCAATCCCTTGTCTCCACTGGTACCTTAATCCGCTCACGCTAGCCTAGATCAAGAGTAGGGCCTATGGATCCTCTCGAGGTTGGGCGTAAGGGGGTGCCTGAATGCTTCCTTGTGACCTATATGCTGGACCTTCAAGGGAATGCGGCTCAGTTAGAGCGATCAAGTGGCACTCATGTTCTGACCCTCGTATTTATAGAAAATCTCCTCATTTGGCAACTTGAACACTTTTGTTCACCACCTTTAGTTCTCCACGACTCCTACTATCTCTACCCCCTATTACCACATCAACTCTCACCCTGTCCACCTCAGATCTCCCCTTATTTTTCTAATCTAACTGTCTCAAACCTGTGTCATCACAAAATGTTTAAACTCTAGCAATTTGGCAATTTAATTTGTCTCCAAAAAATGATGTACTTTTTTATTTTTCTTAGGGCATGCCTGTGCACTTGTGCTGGGGGGAGGGGAGTTGGTCTCCTTGTACTCATCGTTTTCTCTCTAAATTTAGAATGCTGACTCATGGCTTCTTATATCTTCCCCTTATTATTATTATTCCTTTTTTGATAAACAATGAGATGAAGATGAATTAGTGGAAAAGAAGAAAAAAAGGCAAGTGATGTGGCACAAAGGACGGATGTAAAAGGGAAATAATTTGTTTTGTTCTTTCTATCAGTCCAAAGATCTTGTCTTATAGTCCTATTCTATTAGATAAAAGAAAGCTTCAGATTAGAACTAGTTTGTCATGTGCTGATCTCTTACTGATTGGAACAAAGATGCATGTGCTTGTGGTACACATTCTTTAGTGTGATAAATGACTAGATGGTGCTGTGATCTGTGGCAACAAAGCCTTGCACATTGAACTCCTTTATTGTATAATCACCCACATTAGTTTTCAAAGAGGAAATTATCATTTTTCAGTGTAATATTCCTGCACACTGTTTGAATGTTCTATATTTTTTGTCACAGTTCTTACCTTAACAGCTGACTAGATTTTCTGGGAAGACTTCACATGCTTGGACATTTCCCAGTGCATGTTAAATAAAACCATTTTGCATGTAGCTGCAAAATATCTTGAGTTAGACATATCAGGATGTCTACGGCACTTTATTTCTCTTGGGATCAAGGTACATTTCATTTCTATCCTCCGTCTACTTCATTAGGTTATCTGTACTTCTGTAACAGATGCTATATTTCAGTTTCTTGAAGTTATTAGAAATATGTGTTGGTGAATATCTTGAGTCTTACTTTTAGGCAAGCATATGGTGTGGAAAGCATTTGAAGATGACACTTATATCGACTGAGGAGTCTCAAGAGGAACATTGCAATCTCTTTTTCCAGGTAAATGATATGTGATGTAAATTAATTACCTAATGAATTTTCTTAAGTGGGACTTTTCTTGAGTTATGAAGTCGTTTTACAGGATTGTGCAAAGAGAAGTATCAACATTGTTTTTTGGAATTCTTATTTGAAAATAAAATTAAGCAGCTTGTAGAAACTTGCTAGCTGTAGGAAGAACCTAGTATTGGAATAAAAAAACCATTAGTATGTTTCATTCGTGAGAACATGGACTTGCATTGTGCTGATTGCATAAATGCTGATTTAACTGACATCTAGATTTTACTGCAATTGAATTGTAATCCAAATGTTGAAGGAAGGTTTAGAATTAGAAGGTTGAGTTTTTTTTTTTATAAAAAAACTACTAACATAGTTAATCGGTTTTGTAAAGGCTTTAAAATAATTTTTCCAGAATATTTGCCAAGGTCTTCTCAGAACTTTTAGACTTGTAGGTTTGGACCCTACAATGATGTGTCATTTTTATTTTTTCTTTACTTTTGAGTTTCCTTGCATTATTGATAAGTATTGATTTGACATAGTCAAACTGGATGTTGAATTTCTTAAGGTTGTTATGTCACACCTGTTCATAGAGGATGGCAAGTCGTGACTTGTTTTGGTGGATTGGGACATTTTCTGAAAATGCTTCTGCATATATCATAACCTTTAATTAAAAGTCTTGTATCAAATTAAACTCTGTACTGTTAAAAATCATCAAAATATTTTTTTATTAGAGGAGTCAAAACTGTATCCTGTGAGGGGCAAAAAAAAAAAACTTTCTTTCATCAGAATCTGTTTTAGATTAACATTTATTTAAGATACTTATTGTGCCTTTCGAGTCTTCTCTTCTGTTAATTATCTCTTTGGTACTCTTTCCAGTTGCCACAATTCTTGTGTTTTTGTTATGGTGCAACTTTTCTTCTTGCAGTAGTCTCTGTATTTTTGCTTTGATTTCTGAAACTCTACAAGACGTGGCATTAAATTCTCTGCACCAAAGCATGCCAACTGTCTTAAAGCAATATGTCCCTGACAGCTGTGAATTTTTCTTTTGCAGTTGCTTGTGGATCTGTTGAGGTACACTGCTGCTAGTTTTTCAGCTTTAGCAAGATATCCTGTTTTAGACGACAAGGAGTTGATGGTTACAGTTGAGAAATTCACATTTGAACTGTTAAATCTGACAAATAGTTCAATATCAGAAATCAAGGTATTGAATATTTTATTTATGTTTGCTCTGGCAGTTATGATGTAGCCTTCACTTAAGAGAGCTATCTATAATATATTGTTTTATCCACCAAATCAATTTGAGGTAAATCATGTATGAAATTTCAATGAGTTCCATAAAACTGTTGTTAGCAATAAGGCAACCATTAATTCATCCTTATTTTGGTTAATCATGTCTATGTATATATATATTTTGATAACTTGGTATCCGGCCCATTGGACCGACCAATCCGGAGGACCAATCCGACCATCCCCTTGTGAGGACCCCAATTAAAGTCAGGGCATAAGTCCCGTATAGACTGGCCCTAAGAAATTGTTTGCACAAAGGAAGTTTTGAACTTGAAATCTTGGAGGGAACACACCCCCAAGTCCCAAGCCTTAACCACCAAGCCAACCCCTTGGGATTAGTTAATCACATATGAAGTCACAAATTAGTAAGTTCCATACAATTGTTTTAGAAATAAGGCAACCCTTCTTCACATCTAAATTTTGTGTAAATGGTGTGGTGTAAAAAGTTTACAGTATGCTTCATGACCTAATGAGTTAGTATGAAGCATGGATACTTCCACAAACATGCCATACCCGTGCTAGATACTTACCGGCATATGGTATTTTATATGGTATTTCTGCATATGTACCGGGTACATGAAACATGTATCCAAATTTTTTCTTCTTAATTTTTGACGTATCCAGACATACCTAATATATATCCAAGTCGTATCGTACCTTAGTCGAAGCAATATTTTCTTCTATTATAGGGATAAAATTCCTTTCACTAGAATTATTTTTTATTTTTAGTTTTATACTTAGTATGATCTTAAAATTAAGCTATAGTCTATTTATCAAAAATAATAATAATAATAAATTAAGCTATAGTTAACAAGTTATTTAATATAATGGCATTTAATTTTGGTTTATACGTTTATTTTCGGCATTAAATGTTAATTATAGGTTAGATCTTAACAAATCAAACAATTTAATCAATTTTTACATTACTTCAAATTAAAAATAAATATTTTTTTATAAATGTACCAAGCTGTATCCGTATCCGTATCCGTATCCTACTTTTTTAAATTTTACCATATCGGCGTACCCGTATCGGAATCGTACTAGTACCAGTACTTGTACCCGTACCTATGCTTCATAAGTTTTTTGTGTGTAAATGGTGTGGTGTAAATAGTTTACAGTTTGCTTCATGACCTAATGAGTTAATATGAAGCATGTGTACTTCCACAAACATATCATACTCGTATTGGGTACTTACTGGTGTTTGATTCTTTGTATGGTATTTCTACATACATACCGGGTACACAAAACATGTATCCAAATTTTTTCTTCTTAATTTTTGATGTATTATATCTCAGTTGAAATAATATTTTCTTCTACTACAGAGATAAAATTCATTTCACTAGAATTCTTTTTATTTTTAGTTTTATACTTAGTATGATTTTAAAATTAAGTTATGGTTTGCAAGTTATTTAATAGAATGACATTTAATTTTGGTTTATACTTTTATTTTCGGTATTAAATATTAATTGTAGGTTGGATCTTAACAAATCAAACTATTTAATCAATTTTTGCATTATTCCAAATTAAAAATAAATATTTGGATTTTACCGTATCGGCGTATCTTACTTTTTTTGGATTTTATCATATTAGCATACCCGTACCCGTGCCTGTACATGTGCTTCATAGGTTTTTTGTGAATTGTGCAACTTTGAGTTTAAAAAATCAGTGTTAAGAGAACCAGCCAAGCCAAGCTGAACTCTGGAACATTTAAGATTGGCTCATCAAACTCACTAGTCTAAGATCATGTTCAGGCTCAGCTGAAGTTTCTACAGAGCGTAGAGAAGCATGTTCAGCTTCAGCTTACCGAAGTATAACTAACAACCTGAGCATGAGGTTCATATCGTTCTAATAAAAGAATATATTCCAAATTGAATGAAAAAGAGTGGGGATGCGATCACTGTCCAAATAAAAGAAGCAAATGCTGTTGTTTTGTTATAACATGATATTCAGTTATTATTCTAATACCCAAACCCTGAATATATTGCTTGTTTCATCAACTTCACGCATAGAACTTCAGTCCTAAACTCTAATTTGAGCTAAGAACTGACAAATCCCAACTGAGATATTTCTGGATGTACTAGCTACCTTGGGTTGGCTCTGCTCAGTTTACTACCTGCCGAGATGCTTATATTCAACTATATAAGAGCATATTAAACCTAGTTTGGCTGAGGTAGTGCGAAGCGAAGTCTCACATCATCTAGGTACTAAAGTAATTGGAAGCATGTAACTGTGAGGGCACCCTTACCTCAATAACTAACTTGAGGTTGAGTTCTACCCAAGACTATATAACATGGTATTAGAACCAGAGTACCAAGGATGGTTAGGGTGTGTATCCATGGCTTGCACACCGCATGTGTTGCCAAGTGAGCACATTGGGTGTGAGGGAGGATGTGAAGCGAAGTCCTTCGTCACCTATGTACTAAAGTAATTGGAAGTATATAAGCGTGAGGGCACCCTCACCTCAATAGTGTTGAGTTCTACCCAAGACTATGTACCAAGTGGAACAAAGGTAAGTCCATTAAAAGTTACACACTGAAGGAGTTTATTGCTTATTCATGTTTATTTGCAGTTGTGCACTTTTAGCTGTAACTGCAATTTTTTTATAATATTATAAACAAGTTTGTATCTGTAATGTGAGAGTATATCTCTTGTGTGAGTAGATCTATAGACACGCATACATATTTATGGGTATGGTATATGACAATATATCTATGTATGTTTGTATGTATGGATATATGTATGTGTAAATGTCTGAAATGGATTCTGAACTATTTTGTAATATTTATATGATGTCAGTTCAAGTTGGTGGAGACAGTATTCATTTTAAAGGCTCTATTTAAGTCTCGATATTTGCAGAGTTTTCAGTTGACTGAAACTATAAGGATTTTTACAATTATTACATTCTAATTTGTTCTAGATATAATCTTATACAGCTAGAAACAGATTAACATTTGTTGAATCTTCGGTCATACAACCTAGCACTTATCTGAAGTTAGATGTATAATTTTAGATTTAAGTGTGAAAGAGGCTACCCTGTCTAGACTCTTCATTATTGATCCGAACAATATAATTGGCACCTGTCATCACTTGCTAACCATGCTCCTTTGTCATTATTAAACAGAGAATTCATGAATTTGGTTCGGAAGTACTGAAAGTGGGACAGCAGGTCCTTGATGCTGTCATACGTCTATGCAGGGTGTATTCCAATGCTGTAAACTGGGATTTCCTTGATGCAAGAACTGAGAAAGATAAAAATGGCTCAGATTGTGAAGAGGCCGATAAAGCGAATCATGTTATCAGCATAGCAAAATGCACTGTAAAACAATTGTGTGAATTGGGAGTCCTAGCAGCTAATGATGGTGGGAGTCTAGTGAGTATGCTTAATTTGTCATGGAAAGGTGTGGTAACACTGCTTCAGCTTGGGAAGGGGGCTTTAGCCATAAAATTGGATGTGGCAAACATTATTCTGACTCTAATTTCACTGGCCAATGAATCTTTGAGATGTGCAGCTGAAACTTGGTCTTCTTTGCTAACAGAAACAGTTTCTGTGCAAGAAGCAAAAAGGATATTCCTTCCTGTAAAATTTTATCTGATTAATGCAGTAAGAATATCCTCCCAATACCCATGCCAGGCATTTTCAGCATACAAAGATATAACACTCTGTGTCTTGATGATCTCCACGTTTAGAATCTTATTGAGTAAAGAAGAACTTTTGAAATCTGTGAGTGAAGTATTGGCAGATCTCTTGGAACCTGCATCCTTCCATTTACTGAACTCTTTATTAAATTCAGCTCAACTGAAACAAAAGGACAAGTTCCAAATTCTGGACTGGTTGTTCCATGATGAAGATGATTCAAATTTTATCCCCGGAGATCCAAGTAATATCCATAGAACTTCTAAGATGGATGCTATCTTCTCTATAAGTAGTGACAATATGCATGGAGAAAAAGTATTATTGCTTGGTCGGATTGCCTTATTTCTTAATCTTCTGAAAATTGCTCCTGATCTTGAAGATGATGTAAGACTTGGGATCACTAGAAAGCTTGGGTGGCTTCTAAATATTTTAGCCGATGAAGAGGTATATTCTTGGTGTCTTATTTTGCAAATTCCTATACTATGTGGTTCTGGTAAAACTCCAGAGCTAGCTTATCGACCTATGTTCTTTTCTATTCTGCATGCACTGAAAACCTTCATGATTGTCATCTCTTCAAGTCTAGCTTGGAGGGAAATGGAGACTTTCCTTCTCGAAAATTTCTTCCATCCTCACTTCCTTTGCTGGGAGATTGTTATGGATCTTTGGTGCTTTATGGTGCGGCATGCTGAGGTAGAAATGGTGAATGCCATTATTGATAAACTTTGCTTACTATTGAGGTCTGTGGCATCTTCAGAATCGGTTCTGATTCCTGGTAGTGCTCTACGAAAAATTGCAAGATCAATTTGCATGCTTCTCACATATGTTTCACAATCTACAGTAGATCGAGTCTACAGTGAAATTGTTGGCAGTAACGGATCTCAGTCGTCATCCATTCTGTTTGTAGCGTTGCTCATGGAAGGATTCCCGCTAAATTTGCTTTCTGATAGGATGAAAAGTATTGCTACACAAAGAATTTTAATTGAATACTTCGAGTTCATGGAGAGCTTTGATGATGTATCAATCAGAGGGTGTGGTTCTGGTGTGTTTGGTGCACCAGTGTTTGCTCTGTCTGCTTCCCTGCGGTCTCTGTAAGTAATGAATTCCTTTACATATGACCTCTGAACTTTTACATGTAAAAGTAAAAATTGACTCTGTGGAATCAACGATGACTAAATAATCATGTTTAACGTTAGGTCTTAAATTGAATGCCAGTAACTGACATTAAATTATTCAGTCTGTAATGAACAATAATTTGTTGAGATACTAAGAATGACAACTATTGGCTTGCAAAATTCAATGGTTATTTGCAAGACACCATTTCACAACTGATTTTCCGTCTTTTCTCCCATGCTCAAACATGTCAACATTTTTTTTCATTTTTCTTTTTGCTCCAGTTATTTTCTCAAAATTCTTGCTGAGTTAGTCATAAATCTTAGCTTGTAAACCATCAAAGGCCTCATATTATTCCCATTTTAAACATTTCTTAGTAAATTTGTCACTGCTCTCCCCATAGTAACAATTTTAACTGAGGGCCTTCTCATATGTTTTCTAGTCAGGACAGCATATCTGATATTGACATGAAGACCCTGAGATTTCTACTAGTTGTTATTCGTAGCTATGGAAATACAGTGGATAACATAATGAAAGACCATTATCGTAAGCTTCTGAGTGAAACTCTAGGAATCATCTCAAATGTGAAGCATCTATATGCATCAGACGGGATGGAAGAAGTCATTTTGGAGCTTCGTAATCTTTTTATCTCTGGACCTGTGGTCTCAGATACCCGACTGTATCAATGCAAACCAAGTCTAGCCACTTTCATGGCTGGCCTTGGTCATATTGAATTGGCAGAGAATGATAATAGTACAAAGAGCTCAGCTGTATGGGAGTTGTACCACATTTTATTCAGAGAGCAGCACTGGGCATTTGTTCATTTGGCAATCACAGCCTTTGGATATTTCGCCGCCCGTACTTCTTGCGTTCAGCTCTGGAGATTTGTGCCACAAAATGCAGCTCTTTCATTTGATTTAGAGTCAGGGAATGAGGCAAACGAAGAGAGATTTATGTCTGAGTTGAAGACATTTCTGGAGAAGGAAATGGCTCTTCTTACAGTGATACCTAGCACTGATCAACTTCAATTGCTTGTAAAGGAAGGTCTGAAGCTAAAAGAAATGATTCGGAAACGTCAAACTATTGATCTGGGTGTTATAGAATATGAAACCATGGAGATTGACGTTGAAAACCAAGCCAATAAAAGACGGAAACTTCCTGATGGAATTAACCAAGGGGTGGAATTGCTGCAGAGCGGTTTGAAAATTATTTGTGATGCTCTTCCTCATTTGCAGCAAAATCATTTTGACTGCTCTGAGCTTCATGACAAGTTCTTGATTCACTTTTCACACCTTGAAGATGAGATTGGCCATTTAGTTGGCCTAGCTGGTACCAGCTAATCACTGTTTTCAGCCCATACTGGAGAACTTTCAAATATGCTGAACAACTGAAAACTGGTATATATAAAGGTACGAGTATATTTCTGGTTTTCATTAACAGTAACACTAATGGATTTGTATTGGAATATAGTGTTCATTGTGTTTTGTATTGCATTTCAACATACCCACATTGGTTGTAGAAGAATTAGTCATTACCATAATCCCCTAGCTCTCTGTGCAGACATGGAAAAGAACATAGAATCCTTATATCGGCATTTTCTCAAATAATGCTAGGGAGAAAGAATTCGCCTGTTTAGAGAAAAAAAAATAAAAATAAAGGAAACCACCATGGATTAATTAGTAATTAGAAACACAGACTGCTTCATTTTCATGTGGTATTCAAACAGCCTTTCTTCTACAAATTACTTTTGTAGCCACTGGCACAATTACTGATGGCCTCCTACTGCCTGTTCCTTTTATTTGGCCAAGTGCGTGGCCTATTTCAAAAGCTCTATTTTGAGCATTTAGTCGAAATTGGAAGTTGTTTGTGTTTGATAAGCTTTTGGTCTATGTTACATGAACTAAGGTACGGGTGCGGGGTTTAGATGTGGAACCCATCAAATCTCAAATTTAAGGATGAGCAGCGGACTCAACAAAAAAGGGTTATATTTTTATATTTTTAATTTATCATGTGAGATAAAATTATGCTATATGTGACATACAATGTCAAAAATGTATTTTATAACAATTATACAACAATATATACATGTAAGATAGTGTTAAATATAAATATATTAGAAGTGTCCGAGGAAAGTATCGAACACATATTGCACATCTTTATCCAAGTGTCGAGTGTCCGACACGAGTAAATTGCTTTATTTTGAAGAGTCCATATAACATAGTTTTTGCTTTGCATGCAGTGTCAATATTCAATTTTTTTTTTTTTTTGGGTGTAAACTTTGAATATTGTGGGAGATAAGGGAGAAGTGTTCTTGTAAATCAAGTCATCGTGTTGTCAAGAAAGAAAGAATTTAGAAGTCTCTTAATTTTTGCATCAAGCTATGAAAAATATATTCCTTGGTGATAACGTTGCTCCATTACCTTGAGTAAGGTTTTTGTCATTGCAGATCAGTATTTTTTATTCCGCTATGCTACTGAGAGGAGATAAAAAACACACACAGAGGAAAGTGGAATAATAGACAAAAGGGGATGCAGTTTTTTCTTTTTTTTGTCCTTGGACTCTCTGTGTTTGGTTTCTCTCTAAGTACCCATTTCAGATTCTCTATCAATTTTCTCTTTCTACAACAGCCTTTCTCTCCCTCCATTTGAGAGAAAGGTAGAACAATGAGGTCATCAGTTCGCAAGGCTGTGAAAAATATTTGGTTGGTTATAACTTTGATAATTAATTGTAAAGTTGCTTTACCTCCATAGTTAAAATTAGATGTGTCCACAAGGCCTTTCACAGATGAAATGATTATATGCTTTTTTATGTATTAAATTAAATATGCATGGTACTAGATTTGTGGGTTTTTTTATTATTATTGATTGTACCTGTGGTCCTCTCTCCCATATCAAGGAACCTTACCATGTAAAATCGAGAGCTATGAAGAACATGAATCCACTTATAAAAGAGATTTAGAAATACCGTAGATAAAACTGTGAATATAGTAACCTCCCTTTAACTATTATTTATTGAAAAATGTTAGAGATCTCAAAAATTTTATCAAAATTTTCACCAAATGTCTTACACCAGGTGAGTTCTACATCTATGTGAGACATTTGATAGAAATTTTGATAAAACTTTTGGGATCTCTATCATTACTCTCATTTATTTATCCTCATTGCATACAAACCATATTTGGTGATCTCATTGTCCTATGTGGCTATCTGAATTTCATGTTTTTTACAGCAATTCATTAATGACACATCAGATAGTATCGAAAATTGTCACTATACCATTTTTGTTTAATTTTTGAGACAACTCATGTTTTTTTTTATTCTTTTTTCTTTGGGCAATGTATTGATGTCTCATTTCTTTAAATACACAATTTTATGAGTAACTAAAAACGTTGAAGGGTTACCGTATTCATTCCTAAATTACAGAGATTTCATAGACTACCGCTTATTTAAAGAAATGAAACACCATTACATTGCCATACCATTAACCTAACATCAGCCCCCAAAAAACAAAAAAAAAAATGGGTTGCCTAAAAAATTATAGTCTTGTGCTTGCCTTGGCACTGACCATGTACCTGTGCTCAACAGTGGAGTCGCTTACCTTAGCTCGGGGAACTGTGAGCATCCTCTATGAAATCCCAGGTACACTGACTGCCCATTGCTCATCACCAGGCAACGATCTTTGGCACGAAAAGCATTCCTTACACTGGTTATTTCACCTGGAATGTGAACATAGTCGTCGGCAAAGATGAAGCTTACTACTGTGACCTGACCTCAGGAAGTTTGCACGGCCGGTTTGATTTGTTTGACAGCAAAAGAGACGAGTAGCGAAAGGTGTGGTATTAAGAATTTCAAGTGCTTTTGGAAAGTGAGAGAGGATGGTTTATACTTTTTCTTGACTAGTAGGAATGAGTATGTGTTACAGTACAAGTGGCAATAGTAGTGAAGATTGTGTGTAGAAGTTAGAACTTTACATGCGTGGAAATGGTTCTGCATGGTTTGTTAAGTTGATGCAGCTCTAGCATTTTTCTATTTTTAGAAGTAAAAATAAGTCATTTATTTTATATTATACCTTGTTTGTCTATGAAGTATGGATATTTTGAAAAACATGTTGTACCTGTACCAAGTACTTCCAAGCATATGGTACGTATGCACCGGATACACGAAACAAGTATCCAAAAAATTTTTTAAAAATTTTTGACATACTCAGATATATCTAGTATATACTCAACTCATACCGTACTTCAATTGAAGACAACTTATTTCACTAGACTTTTTTATTTTTAGTTTTATACTTACATAATTTTAAAATTAAACTATGGTTTATTAGTTATTTAATATATTGATATTTAATTTTGATTTATACCTCACTTTTGGAAATAAATGTTAATTATAGATTGGATTTTAACAAATTAAATTATTTAATTAATTTTTGCAGTATTCTAAATTAAAAATAAATATTTTTTTATAAGCGTATTAAGCTGTATCTGTATTTTATTTTTTTAAAATTTTACCGTATCTATGTACTTGTATTGTACCAGTATTAGTATTTGTATATGTACTCGTACTTAATAGTCTGGCGCAAAAAATAAGAATTTAAAATAATATATTGTCGTGCCAAAAATTTTTCACAAATTTATTTAAATCTTTTAATTGATGAAAAAATATATTTAAAAATTTTAGTACAAGAATACAATGGAGTATATTTTTATCTTTTATCGTTGCCTTTATTTTTCTCCTACAGGAAATGCAAATTCTATGCATGTGCAACAATCAGTTTTTGGCATCTTTTTTTTGTTTTTAAATAAATGGAAATAGTTTTAAAACTCACTAATTTCTACTAAATATTTGGTTTGGACTTCTTAAAAACAGTTTTTGAATGTTTAATCTTATTTTTTTCACGAGTTTTTTTTAAATATTTTAATAATATTTTTTTAAATCTATTTAATTTAAATATATTTAGAAAGTATAAAATGTATGAAAATTTTTTTTTTTTGTATTTATAAAAAAAAATTTATAAATATTTAACTTTCTAAGTAAATTTAGTTAAATTAGGTGTATCCAAAAAAAATTTTGTTAAAAACAAAAATAGTATATAGATTGCTTGTTCCTACCTTCTATCACCACCTTTGTCGTTGAGCTCCATCTTTCTTGTCATTAATGCCGATCTCTTTGTGTGCAACCCCACTTGTTTTAAAAAAACAAGTTTTGTGAAAACATGTGTACCAAACATATTTTTTTATTTACATTTAACAAAAAAATGTAAATATTATTTTTTTAAATCAAAAAAATTATAAATTGTAAATATTTTCAAATGTTAACAAATGTTTAATAGCTCCGTCTTCTGTCCAACTGGGGGAGAGGACTAAACTCTTGTGCAGTTTGGTTAACTAGTAGACTATTAGATTTATTTTGATGATTTAAATTGTTTATTTTTTATAATCTTATGTGTAAATCATTTATTATATTTGTCTTTGAATATTGAATGACAAACATAATTTGATAATAGACAATCTATTTTATTCAGACAAATATGATAAAATTACACGAATAAAATTATTTACTCAATTTATTTATTTAAATAATATATCCACCCTAAAAGATTCAATTCACATCATTGAAACAGGCATTGAAATAGTCATGATGGTGGACCCACACCAAGTTAAATTAAGAAAATTACAAATCAATGATTTCCTTTTAAAATGATAACAAATTCATAAGAAACAATTATAATTATAATTATTCAAGTTTATAAATTTTAGGGTAAATTATAAATACATTTTATGAGATTTACTTAAAAAACGAATTACTTTTTGTGATTTGAAAAATTAAAAATATCCTTTGTCAATAGAATTAACTAAAACAATAAAATTCTCAACTCCGCTCTTATACAACAATACAATTATTTAAATTATTAATTAAAATAAATTTCTAACATCATTAAAATCTGTTAATTGACTTGATGATTTATTAATAAAATAGATTTTTTGTTATGAAATTAAAAATTTTAAAAGGCGAAATATAATTTTTAAAATTATAGAGAGCAATTCATATTTTAAGCACACTCAATTTACTCTAACTTTTATCACATTACAAAAAATTAAGATTTTAAAAAGCAAAATTTAGAAATAATTATTTTTTAAGAGACCAAATATATTTGTTACAAAAAGTGTTGTCATTATATTTTTAATAACAAAAATTAGACACCAGTAATGAATTATTATCTTTTTGGGATCAAATTTTGTCTTAAAAAATAAATCATTTTGAGACCAAATTATTTTGTCCCTAAAAGTTTATTTATTTGTGATATTTTCAAAATTTTGTCGCTAAAAGCCTTATTTTTTACTTTTCGAGACGACCTTTTAACGACTATCATCGCGACAATAGAAATTGATCCTTAAATGTCTTTTACAATAAAATTTTTACTTTTAAAGACCAAAATATTTAATCTTTAAAACTCTTATATGTTATAGTTCCATTGAAAATTATTTTTCAAACTTACATTATGAATTTGTTATTTCTCGTTAGGTTCAATCCTATCCAACTAGAGAGAAGTTCAGGGCCGGCCTTGAGGGCAGGCAAGAGAGGCCTGCGCTTCGGGCTCCCAAATTTGGACTGAAAATAAGGGTTCCCAAATAAAATTTTGTATTTTAGATTAAAAAAAAATGTCCAAATACTATAGGCCAAATTGAACTGATTGTGGTTCAATTGTAAACGATATTGCCAAACTATAAAATAATAAGACTAGATTTTTTTTTTTTCGTATTTGTAATGATTGCTTCTTATCTTAATATATGAAAGTAAATTTTTATTTATAAATTTAATGATTATATGTACAAATAACTTTTTTTATGGTTACAAATAAATAAAAAAAATTATTATAACTTATCGTTTTATCCGTAAATTTTTTTTTTTTTAATATAAAAGGATTTCATTTCCGAAATTTACCTTCAACCTCATAAATCTCAAGGTCGGCCCCGATAAGTTGGACCACTTTTGAATGTATATAGGGAGGTGCCCATCCTCCATGCACAATAATTTACTCCGAGAGGATAAGAAAAAATTTGAAAGACATAAATGTGAATAAATAATTAAATAAATAAATCAGCTCCGATCTGTGAGCGGGTTGGTAAGGTTTCCACAGTAAACGTCGGTGCACATGATCTCTGTCATTAGTTAGGCACAAACTATGGGCGAGAGAAAACAATATACTAACTTTTTAAAATTGAGAGAGAGAAAAGTTAGAGATTTTAAACTGTTTATTTTATAATAATAAAAAAAATCCAAAATAAATCAAAAAATATATTTTTTTTTATATAAAATATACTCTTAAATTTAATTGCGTTATTGTGACTAATTTATTAATAGTTGTATTAGTGAAAGTATAGGGTGAATGTGGGAGTGGTGGGGGTGGTATATTTGTTTCGATTATGTCACTCCATATTTTCATCTCTCTATGTGTTGCTATCGAGTCGTTTCGGAGGAGTGTATTTTATTAAAAAATATTTTTAAAAAATCAATAAATTATACCCCAAAAAAAAATCAAAAATTCTATTTTTTCTATACTTTTTATATGTTTTTTTATTATTATAAAAAATGTCATTACAAATATACTAATTTTTTTTCTTCTCATTTTTTAGTTAAAAATTCAAAAATTACTACTAAAATAATGGGTCTACCTTGTCTCAAGTTGAGATCAAGACTGGACCCGTCCAGTTCGGCCGATGGGGTCCATTTTTTGGGCCCGTTTTGATCATCCAAACCGTACAATGTGTAGAATTCGTCGAGTACTACATACTTTTAAAAAATCACGTTGATCGAATATCAATAGCTATGTGATCAAATCAGTTTTGTATAAAAAAAAATGAACGGTGAAACAATTAACAGTTGATAAAAACCTGTTTCGCTCACATAGCTATCGATATCCGATCAACGTGATTTTTTACAAGCATATAGTACTCGATGAGTTCTACATATTGAACGGTTCAGATTATCAAAACGGGACCCGTGGTAGGCCCCCACGGGTCCAACAGCACGATCCAGTCCGATCTTGGACTGGACCAAAGCCACTGCCTAAAATAATCTATTTTCAAATGAGACCGCTAATTAAATCCGAAATCACCTCCACTTCGCAATTAACCACATAAATTGGGATTGCAGTAAACAGAATTCCAAATTGTGGTCACCACAAATTAATACGGCAGTTTATAATGGTTTGAATTCTATTTTTATTACTACCATAACAGTGCACAATGCTCCCCAAATCCACTCTTTGACAGGTTTGTTATACATTTAGCATGAAATCAGCAGCATTCTAAAAAAGCAGGGTTTGCATTGGATGATAGAGGGAATCAAATCATCTCTAGGAAAACTACTCTCACCCAGACAACAATGAAAAAAAAACTAGGGTTTATTTTTTTAACTCAAAAGATATACATTGCAATCTTTTTGTTCTTCAAAGATGTGTACAGAAAATTTTTATATATAATATTATAAGTGTTGCTGGATGTCCATTAAGGTTTAGAATATAATTGTCATTAAATTAAAAATTCATTAAGTGTGTTCCCTGAATTATTTAAGTGTGTAGAAATAGAATTTGCCGAAAGTAGTCTATGTTGTTAGAAACTTCAATGCCATATTCCCCTTATAAAGAAAACAGCATCTCATGCATACAAATTTGAAGTACGTGGGCCACCCTCCGATGGCTTGTCCTGCAAGCCATGCATGCCATGTCACCTCCAGTCGATGACATGTGGACCAATCAGCAAACCAAGCACTACACTATGATTCACCTAGCGAAACCCGCTTATGCTTGATCCCACCCTATTCGGTCATTTGGCTTGCCGATAGCTTCATCGAGAGAGGCCTCATTCCTGAAGAACCAAGACAGTCTGACCACGCTACCTGGCTGGGAACAGGGCTTAGGTATTCTGGCTGGGAACAGTGCTCGCCGAGCCTCCATGATGCACTCAAACCAATCTCAGAAAGAAAGGGGAGAGAGGGGCTTTAACAAGACATGTGAGTATCATATGCCAACCTCTAAACTACTCTTTGACACTCCGAGAGAAGAATGCATCATACTTCACCTTTGACACTCATTGATTTCCATCCATTATGCCTAGACATAGTCAAGGGGGTTGCGTTGCCTCCCTTCAGCTGAGCTAGCTTTCCCTAACTTGTTAGGGAATCTCCATGCACGCAACGGCACACCGAACATCATTGCTCTTCTCAAGCATGAAGCTCTCTACTACTACCCTCTCTCTCTCTCTCTCTCTCTCTCTCCTAAGGGTGCCTTGGCTCTCTCATCTCTCACCCTACGGCCTTCTCCAACTCTCTGGGTGCTTGCCATCTTCCCAACTCATCGCCCATACACAACTTTCACTTCAAATCTCCCCACCTTCAAATATTCCCATCTCCCCCCTCTATGCCCTATCGATATATAATTTTTAAAGTTATGTTTAGATCATAAATTTTGATAAAAATTTGGAAAGGAAAAAGAAAAAGTTGAATAAAACGTAAATGAAATATAACTGTATTTCACTTATATTTTATCCACAATGTCTCTTTTCCCTTTCTTAGTTCTTACCAAAATCCATGATTCAAACAATCTAAGAGTTCTACAAATGCGGTAGCCTCCCAATAATGATGAACCACCATCCTAAAATTAGTCATCCCTACTTCAGAAAATTTGGTATGGTTTGTCACCTTCACATTCTATCCAAAATCCCATAAACCAAAGGGCAATTTAACACCTTGCCACAAAAAAAAAAAAAACCTCATTCTATTTCATCACACGTAGTAAATGGAACATGGTATTCCTATTATGTCTAAACGATGGAAAATAAATAAAAGGAAAGAAATAATGTACAGGAGTAAGATTAATTACACCCCAAACTCATACTAGAAAATCTAAATAAGTAACGATATTTTGCTTAAATAAAAGAAGATGTACATTATGATTTTATAATTTAATCATGGCAAACGATGATACCAAGGAATAATCAGAGTCCTAAAAAATATATCAGTAATGGAAAACCGAGAGACTGTTGTCACATACAGTTAAGAGGCATATCATCTTTCGGAGGATGATCGTAAACAGGAGACGAAATAAAGTTCGCTTCTCGCTCACTAGACTCAATCAGCATTAGCACAACTTCTCGCATCGATGGCCGATCAAAAGGGGATAAACTCGTGCACAATAAGGCAATTTTTAAGACAGTAATCATGTGATTGATGGTGGTACTTCCATCAATCAAATTTAATCGACTGTCGAGTATCCCGGATGATAACGAATGTTCTCGAATATAAATCCTCACCCATGTGACAAGATCGCCTCCGTTTTCTAGTGGCTGTACAGGAGTTCTTCCAGTTAGCAACTCCAAGAGAACTACTCCATAGCTATAAATGTCACATTTTTCGGTAACCTTCATTGTGTATGCATATTCTGGCATCAAGAAAATGTAAATCATCAGTCGGAATGGAGTTAAAAATTATTTCAATCAACAAGGCACAAGTCAGCTGTGAGAGAGAGAGAGAGAGAGTGAGAGACTGTAACTTGATTAACATTAGGAATCATATGACTTAAAAAATAAAAATAAAAAATTGCCTTCATCCACTTTTCTGAGTGAAACTGTTAGATCGATTGATGAATAAGGTCATGACTCACAGTGCTCAGAACTTAGCTCTAGAAGCTTTGTCAGTAAGAAGGGCATGAATAAGCAATTTTCTCCAACAATTTTTTTTTAGTTGCTTTTTTGCATTAGAATCTAAAAAAACCTATGCGTTTGGTAATTGTTATAAAAAAGTTTTTGTTGGAGGGAAAGTTGGCTTTTTTAGCTACTTTTGTTGCCTTTTTAGCTCAAGACAAACAGGCTATTGCTTTTTGGCTTATTTTAGCTAAAAACCAGCTTTTTAGGCCATGCAAAATGAGGATACAACGGATAGAACAGGGAAATTTTCAAAAATTTGAAATGTAAATGAAATTTATCTTTGTGATTTGTAAGCCATCTCTGCCCTAGTTTGGCATTTTAGTTTTTGGAGCTAAAAGGCTAAAATAGCCACATAAAAACAAAATAGGCTAAGAAGCTAATAAGACAAAATGTCACGTTCAAATCATAATTATTTCACTTTTTCTCTCATAAAAAGTCAAAAAAGTCAAAAAACCTAACCCAAACGAGGCTTTTTAGCCCAGGCTAAAAACAGGCAAAAAGCCAATCCATTTCCCAAACGAAGCCTCTGACTGTCAAATTCTACAAATATGAATTCAACTACTGAATAAAGTTAAAAAATTCTCTCTTCTCAACAAGTATAATAAAGCAAATACTAAAGAAACAAAGAAATAAAACATAAGTATGAGTTGTATCAGCTACTTGTATGCATGAACAGCAAAAGTTCAAGTTACTAAATAATGTTTGTTCATTATTCAGATTTCTCTTAACCAAACAAACAAGGCATAGAACCTAATATTTTCTTAGAACCCAATATTTTGATATAGAATGAATATTTAATTACTTTCTTAGTACCCAAAATTGAATTATTATTCTTTTATGTTAATCATAGATATCCAAAAGTATAAACAATGAACTTGGAAGCAGAAACTATAAACTGTCATGAGAAGGATCAAACCGAGGGCTTACCAGGGGCAATGTATCCATACGATCCTGCAATTGCAGACATTGACTTGGCTTGAGGCATGTCAATGACCTTTGCCAAACCAAAATCACCGACATGGGCTTCACAGTTCTCATCAAGCAAAATATTATTAGACTTTATATCACGGTGAATGATCCTCGGTTTGCAGTCATGATGCAAGTAAGCAAGACCCTGGGCCGCCCCAAGAGCAATCATAAACCGTGTTGGCCAGTCCAAGCCACAAGATGCTCCGTGAAGCATTTCACCCAAGCTACCCCTTTCCATGTACTCATAAAGAAGCAAATTCGAACCCTGGTGATAACAAAACCCATAAAGCTTTACGATGTTACGATGCCTAATATTTCCCATTGTCAAAATCTCAGCTCGAAAACTGTTTTCAATGTTGTTGTTCCCTTCTCTGTTAGATGCTAGTCTCTTAACGGCAATTGTTTGCCCCGAATGCATAACCGCCTTGTAAACCGTCCCAACCGCTCCCCTCCCAATAACATAACTGTCGTGAAAATTGTTCGTGGCCTCAAGGAGGTCGTGGAAAGTAAAACCCTCCTTGGGAGGAAAATAAATATCTGAAACCGGAGAGGAAGATATCTCTTTTTCTTGGAAAGAAGCAACAACCTCAATCGGACGCCTCATGAGATGTAAGATAAATGCAATTAGAATAAGAGAAACTCCACCTATAGCAGCTGAAACTACTGTGATGATTTTAGCCCGAGGAGCGCTTAAACCTGTCAAACGTGGAGGAATTGAATTGAAAGATGGGTTCCCAATGCAATTCCCAAAAGGCCCTCCACAGAGCCCTTTGTTTCCAATGAAGCTGCTCCTGGCCATGTTCTGAAACAATTGGGCAACGGGCAATGGTCCAGAAAGATCATTGTATGAGAAGTTACAACCCAATAAACTTGATAGATTACCGAACGTACTTGGTATTGCACCGCTCAAATGATTGTTATTCAGTAGGAGGAATTCGAGCAAAACAAGATTCCCAAGCTGAGGCGGTATTCTTCCAGACAGATTGTTATGACTAAGATTCAGTGCAATCTGCAACCCAGAAAGAGTGCCCAACTCTGACGGTATTTCTCCAGAAAACAAGTTTCCACCCATCTGCAACTCGGTCAAATGAGAGAGGTTGCCCAATGCTGCAGGTATATTTCCAGATAAATTATTTTCAGAAAGCATGAGAAGTTCCATCTGCGAAAGGGTTCCGAGCTCACTTGGTATCGAATCAACAAATCTGTTCTGGCTAAGATCAAGCCGTTGAAGCAACTTGCAGCTAAGAATTTCGGGTGGTATTCGTCCACTGAGCAAATTAGACGAAACATTAAAAGTCACCAGTTTGGACAGGTTTCCTATCTCCCTCGGTAACTCGGACACAAAGTAATTTCCTGCGAGATCAAGCCTTTGCAATTTTCGGCAATTTCCAATTTCTGGAGGAATGGGACCGCTAAACTTGTTCTGACCCAACTCAACAGCAGACAGGTTCACCAAGTTGCACAAATCAGAAGGAAAGCTCCCCGTTAGCCTGTTTCCATCGAGACGAAGTTGCACCAAGGAGGCACATTTTGTGACCCCACCAGGAATATTTCCATACAGCAAATTGGACCCGAGATTCAGCAAAATCAAATTAGAATTCTGGCAAATATGAGGAGGTATTCTTCCCGTTAGCTTGTTGTCTGAAAAATCAACTACCCAAAGTTTGCTGTAAAGTCCGAGTCCTTGAGGAATACTACCACTGAGAGAGTTTTCGAAAAGCTGTAACTGAAGCATTTCAGGTAGGTATTGAAATCCAAATGGAATCGGACCCGTGAGGTTATTAATCGATAGATCGAGCTTCGTCAAGTTCTTCAAGCTACTAAGCTCGTTTGGTATAACACCTGTAAGCTGGTTTTGGAAAAGGAAGAGTAAATGCAAACCCTTTATTTGACTTAATTCGGTTGGAATCTCTCCCACCAAGCAGTTCTCTGATAAATCAATTTCGATTGCTAAAGAAAGATTACCAAATTCCCTTGGTATTGTTCCATTCAACTCGTTCCTGTACAAGTATAGCTTCTTCAAGATCTTGATGTTCCCAATCTCAGTAGGAATTTCACCAATGAGGTTGTTCTGGTACAAAGCAAGAATCTCAAGATTCGTACAATTTCCAAGCTCCTTCGGTATGAAACCAGACAACTGATTATCCCAAAGAATCAATTCTTTCAAGTTCCCAAGCATCCCAATCTCTTTTGGTATATTCCCTTCTAAATAATTTTGAGCAAGACCAAGATATCCCAAATTCTCACAACCAAGGATCTCTGACGGTATGCTCCCAGAAATCCCATTTTGCCCAGCTCGAAATGTCGTCAAGTTCTTCAGATTCCCAATAGAATAAGGCAGTGGACCGGTGATCTTGTTAGTGTATGCCACAAACTGAACCAGAGAGGAAAGATTTCCAAGCTCCTCTGGAATAGGACCAGAGATGTTGTTATTGCACAAATTCAAGTATATTAAACGAGACAAATTACACAACTCAGAAGGAATTTCTCCATCAAACTGATTATTGTTCAAATTAAGACTTTCCAATCTCGAGCAATTTCCAATCTCCTTGGGAATATTTCCAGTGAACCCATTGTAAGAAACATCAAGAGTAGCAAGATTGACCAAACTACAAATACTAGGGCTCAGGATTCCAGAAAGGTTCATCGAATTCAAATCAACAGACACCACCGTTGGATTGTGATTATTGTAATCCGAAGTACAATTCACACCCTTCCAACCACATGGTGTTTGGTCACCGGAATTCCAATTTCCTAGATGATTAAATTCATCTTGGATGCTTTTCTTGAACTCCAGAAGGTACAGCCCCTCTGAATTCAACCCTTTTGAGGTACAAACCAATAGAGCAGTGACAACCAAAAATCCGGTTAAACTTGAGACAAAACATCTCCTTGAATCAGACATTATAATACCCTCCATTGTATCAAATTTACAGCACAATTTGAGAATTTGACGACTATGCGTAAACTAAGCAACTTGGATTATAGTGTCAAACAACCAAATGAACTCAGAATTCCAATCCTGTATTGAAGCCAATGTTTGACAAAATAATTATAAATCTACCATTTTGAAATCAATTCACCAATTCATGATTCAGAAGCACAGCAAGCAAACAAAATAGATATTCTAGATATGAACCCTTATAAACAATCTTTGACAAACAATGATACTTAAAAATATACACAGAAAAGGGTGATGAATCAAAAACATTTCAAAGAACCCAACAATTAGAAGGGGCAAAAATACATAAAAACAAATGGGTATTGCCGAAATGACAAGAAGGAATTCAAATAAACCCATCAAAGATAAATAAAAACAAAAAAAAAACAAAAAACTTGACATACCTCTGATTATGTCACTCCTCAAAGAAGAGACACCAACAAACAGCAGAGTCAGTTATTTCAAGTGATTCCTTGAGATGATGACATAGCAAAAACCATGTGATTCATCAATGGGAGGACATAAATACAAAAACAAGAACTATAGTTTCCAACTTTTGACAATGATAGTGGGATCTTCCAATCTAAATCCAAGATTTTGTGAAGAAAAAAACAAATATCAAAAACTTTTTCAAGCGACAAACACAAAAAGAAGGAAATCAAATGCAATGAATCAGAGATTTTTTGGGGATTATTTTATTGGAGAAAGTTTGATTGGAGAAGCAAGAGAGCACACAGAAAAATCTTGGGTTTTGGGTTTTTTTGCGCGATTTAAGTTTTTGTGATCTTTAGGCGAATGGAAGAGGAGATGAAACTCTTCATTGAAGCAGTAATGGCCGACAAAACATGCCTTCAAGGGCTAACCCCTCTCTCTCTCTCTCTATAAACAGAGGGCTTTCTCTCTCTCTATAATCTCAGATATATCTCTCTCTAGTTTTTCTCTTTTTTAGTGCTGGGACAAGAAAATTGTAAAATCTTTTTAGACAAGGAAAGTTATCTTTTTCTCAGAGAAAATGTTTTGGATTTTCTTGGATTGAGACAGTTTCTCTAGAAAGGTAGGTACTGAAAATTCCATACCCAAGTGAAGTGGTATGTTCTTAAAAACGGCGCCGTTTTCGTCATTGTAAAAACAAAAGTTTTCATCATAGTATCACTTCTCTACGTCATCAACTACAACAAAGGGGCTGTTTGTTACGGTTTGTAAAGGTGATTCCAGTTTATTTTAGGGTAAATTACACTTTGGCCCTTTGGTCATTTTTTTATTTTAACTCTTAAATTTTATTTTATTTTTTTTATTTTGACTCTTCAAATTTTAAGTTTTTCTTAATTTACTTTTAAAGTTAATTTATGTTTAAAATTAGACAAAAAATATTACAATAAATATCACATAATATAAAAATATATATTATTATATTGATATTTGAGTTTATATTAGAGGTGTGAGTTATATATAATAAAATATTTTTATATCACGTGACTGCCAATGTATCATTTATGTCTAATTTTAATAGAATTTAACTTTAGGAGTAAATTGAGAAAAAATTGAAACATGAAAGGCCAAAATAAAAAAAAAAAAAAAATTTCTGGAAAAAAAAAAGAAAAAAAAAACAAAAACATAAAAAGAAGCAAAGTGCAATTTTTATTTTTTTTTTTTTTGAAATTTTATATTGTTTTGTTTTGATTATTTTTTTATTATTTTATTTAGAAATAACTTAAATAGGTTAAAAAAAACTTATTATTTGGAAGTTGAGAAATAAGTGGTTTTAATTTAAAAATACAATTACTCTCACATATTTTACATATTTATAATGATTTCTCTTGTGATTTTAATTCACATAACAATTAAATCATTTGTCATTAATAATTCGTTAATCGTATAAATAAAAAATATATATATTTTTATATTTTTTTTACTAAAATATATATTTATTTTTGTTTTTTTTAGAGTTTACATACCATCTGTATTAGTTTCGATTATTTTAATTTACTAAAATAGATGTTAATGTAATTATACAAAAAATATGGAATAAACTTTTAAAATTAATGGCTAAGATTCATTGATGCTATTAGTTTACAAAAAATTACTTTAAATATACGCTATAAATCTATCATTCTAGGTGCTTTTTTTTTTTGAAAATTCAAACTTTCTGATTGGAAATAATACACCGTTCTTTACTATATTTTTGTAAGTAGACAGTAGAAAATGATATTAAACTCTACCGGATTTGGGATGGTTGTTGTAGTACAACAACAAAAAAAAAATTAATCAAATATCGTTAACAAGTAAAAATTATTAATTTATGAGTCAGGCTAAGTTGCTAACAGCCGTTCAAAATATTAATGTGAAGATAATGTCAAAATATAATAGTTATCAACATAATTCAATACATTTTAAATATATATATATATATATGTATATATATATTTTAAGGTATTTTTATATTTTTATCAGTAATATATAAGATTGGAATATATATGTACTATACTCGTTTGGAGATTAATGACCATCACTGTCATACCCATTTCCTATAAATTATTTGTGAACTTTTATGTAACATAGTTGGCTTTGTACCTTGTTTCTTTTTACATTATTGGATGTGAATATGGTTATTGATAGAATTATGAAAGTGAGTTATACTATTGAAATAAATAGGATAAAAGATTGAATTTTTCTTATTTGGATAAGTTCCGTTAAGAGATAAAAGGTTGAATATATAAGAGGTTAAGAAAATAATATTTTGGAAGAAGAAAATAATACTCTTCTAGTTTCACTTATGAGATGATAATAATTATCCTCATTTAATCACTCATACATGATATAATTCATCCGAAACTTCGGTCTAGAGTTATGATCTTTGGATTATGTTGATTAGTATGTAGTGTTTTATTCTAAGTATAATCCAAGGGTCATAAAACTTTCATGATTATTTTCATAAAAGATTTTTCATGATACGTAGCATTGCTCTTGTAAAACAAACACCAAACTAAAAAAAAAATGAGTCTCAACTGTCTCTCACTCATAATTGCCAAAATATTATAAGCCAAGTATTTAATAAAATTTGATGTCAAGATATTAGCATCAAAATATTATAAGCTAAAACCTATAATTGAGAATAAAGCTACCTCATTTGGATAGGCTTTACATTGGCTTTTTAAAGTAGCTTTTATTATTGTATAATCTTTTAATTAATTTGAGCTTTACTTTCCTAAGGACTCTTGTTGTGGCTTTTTGGATTTTTATTGAAATTCCAAACTAAGAGCTATCAAAAAGCCATATAAAAAGCTAATGGAAAAGCTTAGAATAATGTTAGAAATTATAAAAAAAATATTATGAAAATGATTATGAAAGATTATCTATTTTTAGATTATACATATAATAACACACTACATAATAATCAAAAGATAAAAAATTTTCATGATGCCCATGATCCCTAATATTATTTAAAATTTTATACAAATGAGAAACCACGGCCTTGTTTGGTTTATCTCTTGAGAGACACTTTTCGAGAAAAAAATTTAAAAATTTGTTTAGTAAAAAATTTTTGAAAAAAAAAAAATCTATAATCATTTTTCTCTCTACTATACATTAATTAATTACTTTTTCTCTCACAAATATATATTTAACTATATAATAATAATAATAATAAATCATCCCAATCTCTGAAATTTTAAAATTATTTTCAAAATATACAACCAGACAAATTTTAAAATTTTGTAAATACTTTCCAAAAAATTATTTTATAAATACAAACCAAACATAGCCCAGAACTTTAATTTTTGTCATTGAAATAGACAACATCGTCTTAAAAAAGCTAATTATTTATAAAGGCCATGTTAACAACAGTACATGTAGAACCGTGTCCAAGTAAAAATAATGTCAAAATAATTAAAATTCCAATGCATTTTTCACATAATTTTGGTGGTCAGTCACATATTAACCTTTGCAATTGTTAAGTCAATCTAATGCAAAACTACAAAATAAATTTATAAATTTACATATCCCAAATATAAATTTAACTATTAATATGTTCATAATATTGATGTGATTCAATGGCATATGATTGATCAATTTAAGTAATTCAGTTAGGGAACTGTTGGGATCAATTTTTTTTTTCATGGTTCTACGTGTTATTATGTATGTTACTCTTAATTCAATTTGAGAATGTGATTTTCTTAATATGTAATGAAATTCTTGTTTCATTAAAAAAATAAAAATTATTTTCTTTTGCCTTTTGAAAACTTATTATCTGAATTCAGTAACGTCAGGAATCACTACAACATAAATATTTTGGTCTCTGACAGTAAAAATTTTGTTGCAAAAAATATTTAGGGACCAATTTTATTGTCCATAGAATAGTCACTAAAAGGTCATCCCGAAAAGTCAAAAACAAGATTTTTAGCAAAAAATTTTAAAAATGTCACTAATAAATAAATTTTTAAGGATAAAATAATTTAGTCTCAAAATAGTTTATTTTTTGAGGCGAACAATTTGGTCATAAGAAGATAATAATTCATCACTAATATCTAATTTTTGTTACTAAAGATATAATAACGATACTTTTCGCAACAAAAATATTTGGTTCCTAAAAAATAATTTTATCCTTAAATTTTGGTCTCTAAAACATTAATTTTTTTGTAGTGAATACAGAATATAATTTAAAAAAATATAATACATGGCTAGAATTAAACCTAATTATGTTAGAATTCACATTTAAAATATATTTTACATTCTGTAATTAATTCTATATTCTTAACTTTAGGGATTTGAATTACCATTCAGATTGGATTCTTGTATATCCATGGAGATGAGTCACCTACTTTGGTCTTACATGAGCTAGCAATAAAAATATTTTACATACATATATTTATTAAATACATAATGGGAAATTTGAAGAGGGCCCTACTTTTTGAACCCATTATAGGAATGCCCCCACCTATCTCAAAGGGGATGGATGGGGACCCTCTCAAATGGGGAGTGATGGCTTCTTAAGCTGTCCAAGCACTTACTTTATGTCTAAATCAATTATTCATATTGTGGGTGTTTGTCTATGCACTAATGATATGATTCTTGGAAAGATGAGTTTGATGGGTTTTTCAATTTTGGTGGGAGCACATGTCATCTCATCTCATGCTAGCCATGGGACAGTCCATGGCTAGACTTCTTTTCAGTTTTTGTGTGATTAATACAAAGACCTTTTTGGACATGGCATTAGTTAGTGGCTCTACCTGTACTCCAAATGTGGACTTCACATTTTTGTTAGGTTAATCCCCACTGAAGTATTAGAGGTGTTCATACATTGGTATAATTCAGTTTTGAGTTGAATCAAGAATTAAATTAAATTTTGAGATTTTCAAAGATTTTGAAATCAAATTGAATTGTTAAACGTTTAAAATTGAATTAGAATCAAATTATAAAATAATCATCTTTGTTCTGGTTTGGTTCTATTATTCTAAGCTATAATATTCTATCACTATATATAAACATAGAATCATTTTAAACAATCAATGATCTACTTCAATTATATATATATATATATTTGTGTGAAAACATAGTGAATTCTTCATATTATATAGAAATTACTATAAAAGTATAATTTTTAGAGAGATTTATTAGAAAATTCTTTCTAAAGTGTTTGTATCCCAATTAATCTATAAGATGTTTTTATATTCTAATAGGTCTTATTATTTGAATATTTGATCTATCAAATCATAATTCTCATATTTAAGATATTTTATGGACATTTCTATCCTTATAAATATTTTTTGAACAGTTAACAATTTAGTGATGTGAACATTCATATTTTACAATGTGAATATTCATATTGACGTGTGAATGTTCACACTAATAGTATGAACGTTCACATTAACAATATGAATATTCACATTGACATGTGAATGTTTACATTAATAGTGTGAACATTCACATTAACATGTTAACATTCACATCGCAGAATATTCACATTGTAAATGTGAATATTATTCGGGATATGTCGGTAACTATGTCACCCATAAGACTTATTGGAATATAAGAAAATAATGTGGACTAAATGGAATATAAGTAAATAAATAGGAATTTATGAAAAAGTACACTTATTTTTTAATAATATAAAATGTGTTAAATCATATAAATAGGGGAAACATAATCAAAGGTTTGGACCAATAAAGTCTTCAACGTTCGGTTTGGATCAATTCGATCCTTATGAGTTTCAATCTATGAATTAAAACATCAAAAATGTTTGAGAATCCCTTCCCTCCCACCCCCTTTGACCCCCTTTCTCTCTTATTGGCCAGTTTTTCTTTTCTATTTTTTTTCTTTTCCTTCTCCTCCAATCACCACCCGCCACGTGTGTGTGTGGGGGTGGTGGGGATAGTGATTGGAGGGAGTCTCTATCAATGCTCTTAAAACATTATTGACTGTTCTTAATTTTCTGAAATCATAACCTAATTGTCCCATAAACAATCGAACCAAACCAATGATTTGGAATGGCAAGATCGATTTACCAATTCAGCCAATTTTTTCTTAACCAAATAAAATTATGTCTTGTGTTCCAATCAAGTGGGGTTGACTAATGTTCGTAAAGGATTTGACGAAAATTTTTATGTATTGACTGTCAAACTACTTAACACACAACTCTCATTCTCTATCGATGTTAGGGACCGATTGTATAAAAGATTAAATAACAGGGGGCGACTAATTTTTTTTAACATTCCTACAAAATACCTCATTATTATCATTGATAGTTAACATCTCACAATCAAATATCAAATTGCTCTAATAAAAAACGTGAAATTATAAGAATAAAAACAAAAAGAAAACAAAAGTCGGTAGGATTTGTGACATTGAAAAATCTGATTAAGATTGATCAAATTTTGTTTTATTTGCATCAAATCTCAATTATTCCTTCTTCTTTTTTTTATTGCTAAACTACTTTTTTTAATGGTTTAATAAATAAATAATACTAGTGTCTGATATTAGATTGGCATGGCAGTATCTAAGTTTGGTTTGTTTGAGTGGAGAATTGGATAAAAAATTGTTGGATCAATCTTCTATGTAAAATAAATAAATAAACAAATAAAATAAATTATTTATCGAATTTATTTTACCGAGCCGAATAAATATATAAAAGATCAATTCGAGTATGTAATACTCTGTCCTTAAGATAGATTCACCCCGCTATGGTGCTTACGGATAAATGACATCTATCTCCTAGGATATAATGATCTTCACAAATTGTAGTAGCACTCCAAACAATTTATACAGCGAACCAAATCTGTGTTCTATACTCTCAAAGTATTCCCTAAAAATTAATATGAAGAATTATGCAAAGAAAGAGCAAAATGGGAATAGAACAAATTTTTGCTGGATATTTTCGGATGTAGAATTATGCTGGAGAAATTCTAAATTTATAGGCATACATGTGACTGTTGAATAGATCCGAACAGGTACATTTTTCAAATGAACAAGTGCAATTCAAACTCAGATCTATTGAAACCCAGTTTGAATCTGTTCAAATCAGCCTGGGTATATTTAAATCTGTTTGGAAGAAAACTGAATCTGTTCGAACTGTTGGGCAGTTTAGAACAGTTTAGACAGTTGGAAATTGGACCGGAGGAGGCTTTGTTTGGACAAAAAATTTTGGCGCAAAAATTAAATTAATTTTGTTCTGAAATTCAAATAATTTTTCCCGCAAGAATTTGAAATAAATTTTGTCCAAAAAATTAATGTTAGAACCGACCCGACCCACAAGCAACACCCAGCACGGCTCGGCTTGGCTAGTCAGACGAACGGACAGCGGCGACGCGCACGCATGTAGTGGTTTGAGCCAAGGTTCACTTTGTCCATAACTCTTCTCTTCTATAAACTTGGGGTGCCCCTTGGGGTCCAACCCAAGTGTTACCACCTAGAGTTTATATACAAACACAAGCTCTCTTAAGTTTCTAATGTGCGACAAGCCTTACAAGAAAACCCACATTTTATTCTTTAATTGTCCATTCCACGAACCCGAAAACGACATTAACTTCCCATTCACTTATAAATGGTTTTGACGAACCGTCTTCACTGTGTGACTTGCCATGAAACAAGAAACACGTCACCTCTTTGGAACCACCCCAAAAGACATTTGGGATCCACTCAAATTTGGGCTCAAAGTTGGCCCAAAATAAGCCTATAAAACCAAATTTTCTAACAATCCCCCACATGAATGGAATTTGACAAAAAGAAAATGCAAAAACATGATCTAATTACAGAGAGTACAGATATTGGAAATATTATGCAAAGGATAGGTAACTTTTGGCTTTGAACCTTCCCTTGTGAGACACTATCGGATTTACTAGCTAACCAGTAAACATGATGTCTTGAACTGTTCAGCCGTTTGTCTAACCAAGACAATAGAACTTACACAGTATATTATCAGACATAGTTTAGTTCTCACTATTGTTCTCATTTTGGCCCTAAACAACCTGGTCTTTCATGAGTGCTCTAAAGAATTGTAGCCCTTCTCAAATCTCATAGAACCGGCCCAGTTTACACTCATATAGGTGATTCTTATGAAGAGTATCCTGCCATACTCCACTAGATGTACCTAGATATACGAATCATTAAAAGTATTACTTAACCTAAAACACTGCAGACATTACTATTTCATCATAGAAATTGGTAGGAGTTTGACTCTCCAGTGATCCTTTTGAGTCATACACAACTTGGTTGTCCCTTTGAACCTAGATCTTGGGATCTCCAGTCACTTAGGTTGGGTTGCCGTTGTGGTAACTCTTATTTAATAGGCTTAAGTCCCATTCCCCTCGATGAATTCTCAACTAACTCTCAAGCTAACCCTTTGGTTAGTAGATCCGTTATGTTGTCTTTAGAATTCACATATTTAATGGAAATAATTCCATTAGAGAGTAGCTGTCTTACGGTGTTATGTCAACGACGAATTCGACTTACCGTTATACACATGACTCTGTGCTCTACCAATTGCCGATTGACTATCACAATGTATGCATATAGCAGGCACCGATTTTGGCCACATTGGAATATCTTCAAGGAAGTGGCGAAGTCATTCTGCTTCTTCCCTAGCTTTATCTAAAGCTCTGAATTTTGATTCCATAATAGACCTAGCAATACAAGTCTGTTTAGAAGATTTCCAAGATACAGCCGCCCCACCAAGAGTAAACACATACCCACTGGTAGATTTTGAATCTCTAGTATCGATATCTAGTTTCCATCACAATATCCTTCAAGTACTACTGGATATCTAATATAATTCAGCCCAATGTTACGAGCAAATCTGAGTTATCTTAGAACCCTTATAATTATTTTCCAGTGTTTTACTCCCGGATTACTCGTATATCTACTTAATTTACTTACTGCATAAGCTATATCCAGGCGAGTACAGTTCATCAAGTACATTAAGCTTCGAATAATTTGGGCATACTGTAATTGAGAAATACTTTCATGTACATTTTTAGAAAGAAACAAATTAATATTCACAGGTGTTCTAGCAAGATGAACATCATTTTTGCTGAATTTGTCAAGTATTTTCTCGATGTAATGAGATTGTGACAAAGCATATCCTTCTGATGTTTTGGTAATTTTCATACCAAGAATTACATCAGCAATGCCTATGTCTTTCATGTCAAAATGTTTATTCAATATTTTTTTGGTAGTTTTAATCATGTCATTATTATTACTTATGATGAGTATATCATCTATATAGAGACATACAATAACATAACCATTGTCTGTATTTTTAATATAAACACATTTGTCACACTCATTAATTTTGAATCCATTTGACATCATTGTTTTGTCAAATTTTTCATGACATTGCTTTGGTGCTTATTTGAAACCATATAATGATTTAACCAATTTACACATTTTCTTTTCTTTTCCTAGAACAGAAAATCCTTATGGTTGTTCCATGTAAATTTCTTCATCTAACTCACCATTTAAGAAAGTGGTTTTCACATTCATTTGATGAATTTCTAGATTGTATAACGATGCAATAGCAATTAGCATTCTAATGGATGTTATTATAGTAACCAGTGAATATGTGTTAAAGTAATCAAGACCTTCTTTTTGTCTAAAACCTTTGACCACAAGCCTTGCCTTGTATTTGTCAATTGATCCATCTGCTTTTATTTTTCTTTTGAAAATCCACTTGTACCTAAGAGGTTTACAACCTGGTGGCAGATCCACCAATTCCCAAGTGTAATTTTGCAGGATGGATTCAACTTCACTATTTATAGCTTCTTTCTATAAAAGAGCCTCAGGACTGGACATAGCTTCTTCAAAAGTTAAGGGCTCATTTTCTAACAAAATGTTAGAAAATCTAGACCAAAAGATTTTGAGGTTCTAGCACGTTTACTACACCTAAGTTCCTCTTTCTCATTTTGATCTATCTCTTGCTCTTGTTCTTGATCCTAACTAGTAATAGCATCATAAGATCTTTTATTAGTAGTAGTCTCTTGTCCAGTTTTATTTGAAAACACATGTTCAAAGAAAGACGCACTCCGAGATTCAATAATAGTATTTACATGCATTTCGGAATGTTCTGACTCATGAATCAAAAATCGATATGCACTACTATTCATGGCATAACCAATGAAAATGCAATTAACAGTTTTAGGACCTATCTTAGTCTTTTTAGGACTACTATTCATGGCATAACCAATGAAAATACAATCAACACTCCCATACTTTTAAGTATTTGTAGGATGGTACTTTCCCATGCCACAATTCATAAGGTATTTGATTCACTTTCTTTCGGGATACTTTATTAAGTATATAATTAGCAGAAAGTATTGCATCCCCCACAAGTTCTGAGATAATCCAGATCTTATTAACATGGCATTCATCATTTCTTTTAAAGTCCTATTTTTTCTTTCAACAATTCCATTTTGCTGAGGTAAGTAAGGAGCGGTGGTTTGATGAATTATTCCATGTTCTTTACAAAACTCACCAAAAGGTGATTCATATTTACCACCTCTATCACTTCTAAGTTTTTTAATTTTCTTACCAAGTTGATTTTCTACTTCATTCTTGTATTGAATGAACGTTTCCAAAGTTTCATTCTTGGTTCGAATTAAATAAACATAACTATATCTTATCTAGTCATCTATGAAAGCGATAAAATATTTTTTCCCACCTCTAGTTTGAATTGGTTTAAAATCACAATGTCACTATGAATTAATTCAAGTAGTTCTGTACTTCTTTCAATTGAATGAAAAAGAGTTTTGGATAATTTTACCTCAACACAAATTTCACATTTATGATTTGAATCAATGTTAAATTTAGGTAAACATTTCATATTAATTAATCTACGCAAAAATCCATAATTAACATGTCCTAATTTACCATGTCACAAATTTGAAGACTCAAGCAATAAAGAAGAAGATATATTTTTATTAATAACAGAAGGTACAACAGTCATTATATTCATTTTGAAAAGGCCATCAGATACGTAACATTTCCCTACAAACATCCCGTTTTTGGTAAATACAAACTTGTCACTTTAAAAAGTTAGCCTAAACCCATTTTTACTCAACAAAGATCCAGAAACAAGGTTTTTGCGAATGTCCGGTACATACAGCACATTGTTAAGAGTGAGTTCCTTTCCAGATGTCATCTTCAAAATAATCTTTCCTTGTCCTTTAACTTTGGAAGTTGAAAAGTTGTCCATAAAAAGTTGCTCACCTTTGTCCACTATAAAAAAACATGTGAACATTTTTTTGTCGGCACAGATGTAGTGAGTAGCACCAGTGTCCACTCACTATTCTTTAAGATTTCCAACAAGGTTTGCCTCGGAAACAACTGCAGAAAGATTTATGTCATTTACACTATTGGAAATTTTGTCCACTTCGGTCATATTGGCTTGAGCAGGCTTCTTACTTGATTTTCCTTTTCCTTTTCCTTTTCCTTTGCCTTTGCCTTTGCGTTTGCAATGACAATCTTTGGCCCGATGTTCTTCTTTGTCACAGATGTAATATTTGCCATTAAACTTGTACTTTTTAGTTTCTCCTCCTTTAGAGCCTTGTGAGGAACTTTTTCCAGAAAACTTCTGTTTCTTGGGTAGCGTTTGGTAACGTTTACGTTTTTTGTTTATGTTTACAAAATTTTATAAACTGGTTTTTGTTTATTTTTAGAAAGAAAAAAAAAATTACAAACGCGTTTGGTTTGAACAAAATGTTTAAAAAATTTTAAAAACATAAACTAAAAAATATGTTTGTTCAGGCCTAAAATATTTATTTTTATTTTTATTATTTATGACAATGGGATCACACACATTATAATTGAAAAAAAATTAATTAAAAAAATAATTGAAAAAAAAATTAATTGAAAAAACATATTTTTTTAAAAAAAATATAATTGAAAAAAATGAAAAAAATTAATTAAAAAAATAATTGAAAAAAAATTAATTAGAAAAAAAATATTTGAAAAAAAAAGATTAATTAAAAAAAATTATTTGAAAAAAAAATAATTGAAAAAAAATGAAAAAAATTTAATTAAAAAAATAATTGAAAAAAAAATTTAAATGGGAAAAAAATATTTTAAAAAAATTAATTGAAAAAAAAGATTAATTGAAAAAAAAAATTAATTGGAAAAAAATAATTGAAAAAAAAAATTATTTGAAAAAAATTTATTTCAAAAAAAATGAAAACTGAAAACGTAAACTCATTTTTTGAGTTTACGTTTTTTTCTCAAATTTATAAACTGAGACAATCATTTATAAATCAAAAAAAAAATCAAACAAGTTGTTATGACAATTTTTAAAATTTTTATAAATATAAATTGAAAACTGAAAACGGAATGGTTACCAAATAAGCCCCTGGCTTTTGGAGCATGTTCCACCACATTTGCCTTAGACTCCATTGGATGCTTATTAACCCGTTTCTCAGACTTGTGGTTGTCCTCCTCAATCCTCAAACTCACAATTAATTCCTTCAAAGACATTTCTTTGCGCTTGTGTTTAATATAGTTCTTGAATTCCTTCCAGTCTTGTGGTAATTTCTCAATTAAGGCTGCAACTTGAAAGGATTCACTGAGAGACATGCCTTCTGCGTGAATGTTATACAGAATGAGTTGGAGATCTTGAATTTGACTAATCACAGTCTTAGAATCAACCATCACACAGTCCAGGAATTTGCGAACCACAAATTTCTTTGAGCCATCATCTTCTATTTTGTACTTTTTCTCCAGAGATTCCCAAAGTTCCTTTGCCGTCTTGATAGGGCTGTAGACGTTGTATAATGTGTTGTCAAGTCCATTTAAGATGTAGTTCCAACAAAGTCAATCAGCATGTTTCCAGGCATCGACTGCAGCAACCACTTGCCGGTCGGTTTCATCCTCTTTCAAAATAGGAGCATCCTTACAAAGAAAATGTGTCAGGTTGATAGTAGTAAAATAGAACAGCATTTTCTGTTGTCATCTTTTAAAATCAGTTCCTGAGAACTTCCCTAGCTTCTCATCGTGATTGACTAGCACAGTCACAATAGGAGGAGGGGTTGGAGCAATTGCAGCCACCACACTAGTACTTGTTTGAGCATTAGTTTCAATAGCCATGAATTCTAAATTATAAAACAAAATTATAAATAAAATTTTGTACTACACAAAAAATTAAACCAAAACCACATAATTAAATTCTGTAAAAATAAAAGAAACAAGAATTGTAATTTTTATTTTCAATTAATTTGAAAATAAAATAAAATTTTATTTAAACAAATTAATTCCACACAGAAAATTAAATTTCTGTAATACTTCAATAATTCAAATACTGAAATAGAATTTTAATTAATGAAAACTCAGAGATTATTTATAAAAATCAAAATTAATTTCTGACAAACTTCACAAATAAATATTCTGAATTGTTAACGACACCAGTATATTACTACTAGTTGTCAAAGAAATAAACAGTATATTACTACTATTTGTCAAATAGTATATTACTACAATTTATTTTTCCAACCAGAATATTATTTTGTAAAACCACAGAAAATAATTTCTGTAAGAAGAAGAAAGAAGAAAGGAAACAAACGAAAAATTCTGTTTAAACAGAATAATTCGATTCTATCTTAAGAATATTGAATCAATCTTCTATGTAAAATAAATAAAGAAACAAATCAAACAAATAAAACAAATTACTTACTGAATTTATTTTACCGAATTGAATAAATATATAAAAGATCAAGTCGAGTGTATGACACTCTGTTCTTAAGACAGATTTGCTTCGCTACGGTGCTTACAGATAAATGGCGTCTATCTCTTAAGATACAATAATCTTCACAAATTGTAGTAGCACTCCAAACAATTTGTACGGCGAACCAAACATGTGTTCTATACTCTCAAAGTATTCCTTAAAAATTAATATGAAGAATTATGCAAAGAAAGAGCAAAATAGGAAGAGAACAGATTTTTGCTGGATATTTTCAGATGTAGAATTCTGTTGGAGAAATTTTGAATTTATAGGTACACATGTGACTGTTGAACAAATCCGAACAGGTACATTTTTCAAATGAACAGGTGTAATTCAGACTCTGATCTGTTAAAACCTAGTTTAAATCTGTTCAAATCTGCCTGGGTGGATTTAAATCTGTCTGGGGGAAAACTGAATCTGTTCGGACTGCTGGGCAGTTTAGAGCAGTTTAGATAGTTGGAAATTGGACCAGAGAAGGCTTTGTTTGGACAAAAAATTTTGGCGCAAAAATTAAATTAATTTTGTTCTGAAATTCAAATAATTTTTCCCATAAGAATTTGAAATAAATTTTGTAACCGGGCTTAAGCCTTGGAATTTGTAACCCTTGAGGGCATCAATTCGTACTTACCAGATTATGTCACATGCTATAGATTCGTATTCTAGGAGTGTTCAATGTATAACCGCATGTGAAGCATTCTTTTGTAAATTCAATTACACTAGTACTTGTTTAATGCCTGTATTAAGACTTTATGTTCTATATACATATTAGGCATTGAAAGGGTTGATTGGAAACAAGATGATGTAATTGGAAATTGATAAATTTTTATTGTGTTAATTATTTCGGAGCGTGACATATCTCGTTATGATCTTCACAATCTGGACGACTTTAATCCATAGAAGTGGAGAATGGCGGCAATGGTGGAGGACAGCGCACCTAGGGTTTAGATCGCGGAGAGAGAGAGAGAGAGAGAGAGAGATGGTTTGACGTAAGAGATGTAGGGTTTGATTGTTATATATATAGATGAGTATTGTGAAAACCTACATTTAATTATTCTTGAAAGAAAATAAATAAATAAATTAATTAATTAATTTTATCCAGAGTCTATCTGAAATATATAGTAGTGTAAAAGTTAGTTTTAAATTAACTCAATTCAATCACTAACAAAGACATTATTCAGAATAATAATTTTGTGGGTGTTCAATATTTGTTGTTTATAAATTATTTTAATTAGGATTCAATATGATAATTATTTTCACTAAATACCTTAGTTAAAAAATCTTAGTGTATCAATTTTAAGAAACCCACACAAATACACACACACACACACACAAAAATAAATAAAATCAAACCTTGCAGATTTTTGGTGGCAACTTTCCACATGTTTGTTTGCATGTTAGTATAGGGAAAGAGAGCCCCTTTATGCTTCTTGGAAATAGGAAGGTTGGATAGAATGAAGAGAAAGATGAGAGAGAGAGAGAGAGAGAGAGAGAGGCGTGCTCAGCAAAGGAATCCGGTGATATTGCATGCATTGTATATATATACATGCATGCTTGTATTTGGTGAAGGAGGGAAGAAAAGAAAATTTGCTAAGTTGAGTAGGGGGATAAGAGGAGAATGAGATTAAGAAGGATATATATTTCTTACCATTTCAACACTACAATTAAGTAAGAAAACCCTCTCAACCCTCTCATTTTTTTTTATTGTTGAAATTTTCAAATTATATTCATATGATAAAATGACTAACTTATAGATAGAAATTTTTATATATGTGTATATAAATTTTGTGATGTGTATATCAAATATTTGAAGATATTGATAGTCTCAAAGTCATGATATTATTGTGGAAATAAGCTTGCATGTGTAATTTATACCATTAAAAAGAGGATTGAAGATTTTATTTGGCCGTTAAATCTGCCAGAAACTTTGTACGAATTTTTAGAAAATTTTATACTCAAAATTTTGAGATGATTTCTTTTACAAAGTTGTTGAGAATGATGTCTAGTTCATCCACAAAAGTTTTCAACAATTATTTAGTTTTGTACGAATTTATACAAAATTTTAATTAAATCTAGAGCTGCAAGACAGATTTACTATATGTTTGAAAATTTATTAAAAATTCTACATTAAACCAAATCTGATAATTTCTAAACAAAAAATGAAATTTGACAAGTCTAGTTTCATAATAAATTTTTAGATTATGGAATTAATTTATAAATTTAAGTATGAAATTAATTTAAGAAAATGTGACAAATTTGTGTCATAAACTTTCTTTGAAATTTTCGGAATTATTTATAATTTATTTTTGGAAAATTCTTTCTGAAAAATGACCATAACATATTTATTGAGTATTTTATAGATTTATATGAATTTTAAAGTTGTATAAGTAATTTATTTATAATTTTAATTGCGAGATATGCATTCTGAAAAAAAAAATGAAAAAAAAAATTGGCAGATTAAGAAGGAATCAAAAAAAAAAAAAAATTATCTCTTCAATAGTTTATTTGGACAAAAATTTAATATTGTGCTAATCTAATCTTATAGATTAAAAATCCATGCGTGTGTGTGATTATGATTTATTTCTTCTTTTTGGTATCTACATTATATTTCATATCATGGTTTAAATAAATTGTTTATTTAAATTTTGTACATTTGTTTACTATTGTGTGACATGTGTAATATTTTATGTTGGGAATTTTAATGAGTTGGTATAACATTATTGGTAATTAAATGTAGAGTTATTGTGAATATCTCAACAAGTAAAGAAACATGAAATTTAACCAATGATACATTAAAATTTAAAAGTGATGGGGTGAGCCCGGTTTAGAATCTTGCGCAAGTGAGTTGCTAACCCTAACATGGCACGGGAAGATATTTCGGCTCTTATCGGTGTAGGTGATATAAGGTTGGTGGTGCGGGTGTTACAACATATACCGTTCCCTTGGGGCAGACCGTGATGTCACGACTCGGGTATGTAACCCTGGTGCGTGGGCATCATTGGTAGTTACAGTAAATAACATTTGAACATTTGACCAAGAGGGAGTCAGAATTGCCCGTGGCTATTGCTTAGTGGTTGAGTGGAAATTGTACTCCGTGGGGAGTTACTTAAATTTATCTGATAAACTAAATCTATGAAAATTTAATAAGAAAGGTGGACATATTCTTTATGATGAAATACTGCTTCCGTTTGTTGTATTTTTTTTATTTGATTTATTATTATCTATTGTTATTATTTCAACTGATAACAATCTTTTTATGCTTACTAAATGTTACTTGTTATTCTGTTACAACATATTATTCATAAATTGTGAGTATTATTATCAGGGTGGGTATTTTCAGGTTATAATATCTTATTGAGTTCGCTGCTCACTGGCATTCCCGTTGCCCTGACGTTTTATGTAGGCACCGAAGAAACCGGAAGAAATACCGACGCATTGCGAAGCGACACTCAGCCTTGGTTAGCTTGAAGAGTGCCCAAGATCTATGAACTATTTTTCTAAGTTTCTAGAATTTTTTTTTTTTTTTTTTTTTTTTTTTTTTTTTTTTTTTTTTGTGTGTGTTATATTCTTGTTGTTTTTATGTACTAAGACTAAGTTTTAAGTTTTTTATTGGAGTTGTAATTTAAGAACTTTTAATTTCTGGGTTGTTAATTAATGCTAGTAATATTGGTGACAACATTGATGAGGGGTTAATCATTAACAAAATTGATTTTAAATTCTAAATCTTATTATGATGTCCTCAAATCTTGGGGCGTTACAACATGGTATCAGAGCTTAGGTTTAGAAACCCTTGAGACCTTGGGTAGACTTAAGTACACGTCTCTTACTATGCTTCAATTAAAAACATTTTATGATCTAAAGCCTTACCAAAAGTATAATAGTGTCGTATTTCCTCTATAGGATGTCGAACCCACCACACAACGACGACTGGCTCTCAGACCCAAAAGAGGAGCCATTACTAAGCGATCCAGAAATATGGGTTGAGATTTCCGAGTCTGAACCAGAGGAGGAGGATCCGAAAGAAGAAATGATGGAAGAAATGGACGAGGAGGATGATGTGGAAATAAACTTTGTGGAACCTTTAGCCGTCTTTCCCCCTAAGAGTCTAAAGAAGAAGAGAGCGATGTGGAGTTGGACCCCATCTCCTCTATAGAATATGCCTTCGAACAAGACGAGGCAGACTCGGGAAATGTGGCGCAGGGGGTGGCATTCCTAGTTGGACTTAGGGTGTATGTCAGGCTACAACCGATAATGCCTTGCGAGTGGAAGCATTGAAGGGAGGATAACAAATACGTGGGACCTGTAAGAGTTGTCCAGGAATTTGCTGGGATCATGTATGAGGTCGACCCTTTACCACCAGCCTTGGCCAACAATTACACCAACCTCTTCCACCAACGGGACATTTTCTTTGTCGCCCCACCGGCCGAAAAGATCATCCTTATGGATGGGACTGTAAACTTTTGCGACCCACTCACTTACGAAGAGGTCCCTGTTAGGATTCTGAGCCAGCGCGTGGGATGGGAAGGGCCTAGGTTGTTAGTCCGTTGGAGGTGCTACAGACTTTACGATGAGAGCTGGGAGTATGCCTGGCAGGTGCATCAACACTATCCGTAGCTCTTCAATTAAGAGGGATAGGAGAGGGGTAGGCTAGGTTGCTTAACAATTTTGTTGCGATTTCATTGTAAAGGCCTAGTCTTATAGTTATTAGTAATGGGGTGAGAGAATCCCCTCAGTTATGTAGTAGAATAAATTTTTTTTTTTCTCTCTTTCTTTCTTTTATGAATGTATTGATCTTTTATTATCATTAATGAAATCCTAGCATTTAAAAGTTTGTGTGATGGACTATTTTACTTGCAATTTATCTAATAATAATAATAATAATAATAATAATAATAATAATAATAACAACAACAATAAATAAATGGTGTAACAACAATATCCTTCGTACAGAAAATGGCAGGAAGAACTAGAGCAAATGGATCCAATGACAACAACAACAACGACAACAACAACGGTGACATCATGAATTTCATCCGGGCAATTACTAATGAACTGAGAAACCAACCCAGGCATGAAAACAACAAAGCAGAATTAATAGCGAAATTTCAAAAACTCAGGCCCCAAAAATTTTTCGGAGAACCCAATTCCTATGCGGCTGAGGCATGGATAAGGCAAGTGAAGAAAATATTGGAGACGTTAGAGATTCAGAACGAGCAGGACCAAGTATCCCTCGCTTCATTTCTCTTCAACGGGGAGGCCGATTTCTGGTGGACAATGATTAAGGAAAGCCGTCAGGTGGTAGACCTCTCTTGGAGACAATTCGAGGAATTGTTTATGGAAAAGTACTTCCCAAACTCAGTAAGGCAGGAGATGATCCAAGAATTTCTCCAACTGAAACAAAGAGTCAAGACTATGACACAGCATGCCAATTGATTTAAGGCCCTTTCTCGCCATGCAACAGCTATAGTGGCAAATGAAACAGATAAGGTAAGGCGCTTTGAGTGGGGACTCGACTCGGGGATCCGAGATAAGCTGGTTGCAGTGCAGCTACCTACTTATGCACAGGTAGTAGATAGAGCTCTTACCTTAGAGAGAGAAAAGATGGACACTGCAAGACCCAAGGTCAGCAGTCTAGAGCCAACCAGCCAAGAAGTGGAGGACCCTCAAGGAACAACAGGACCCCTGCTGCCTCAGTACCTTATGCTAGGGGGCCACAACAACAGTAAGGGTACAATCTTGAACAACGTAATAGGGAAGGGGCTAGAAGGTGCTACGAGTGTGGCCAAGAAGGGCACTTCAGGAACAACTGTCCTCAAAGGTTAGGCTATGACATCAATCAAGGAGGAGCCACTCAACGAAACAAATGCGCTCCAACTCAAGGAAGACGAGTTGTGCAAAATTCCCAATCCGGCAGAGGCCAATCGCCAGCTAATTGGAATGTGGGACAATCGAGGACTCAACAACCAGGAGATGCCAATGCAAGGAAACCTTGGTGCCAAATTAGGGTGCCACCGGGAGAGTCTTTGCACTCCAAGAATGAGGAGACAATGGAAATCCTTTACTGATTCAAGGTATCTCATCCTTATGAACTCTTGCGTACAAGTCTTGTGTGATTCTGGGGCATCACACTCTTTCATATCTGCTTCATGTGTTGAAACTTTGGGATTAGAGCCTGAACGATTAGAAACACCTATGAGTATAGTTTCACCGCTAGGAGGTCAAACTCGAGTAGATCTCGTATGCAAATCATGTGAACTAGGAGTCTCTAGTTTACGTTTAACTTACGACCTACGAGTCATGGAAATGTTAGACTTTGACGTGAATGGACTGGTTATCAACCCATAGAGCCATCATTGATTGCTATCGGAAGACGGTGACTGCTTACTCTCAGGATGGAACACGATTCCAATTTAAGGGGGATAGACAAGATTCCTTATCACTGACACTTGGAAATTCAAAATGGCACGATCACCTAGTTGGATGGCTAGCCAGCTTAGTTCTGGAAGATAAAGATCATATGGAACTAGGGCTACCTCGTGTGGTATGCGAGTATGCTGATGTGTTCCTAGAGGAATTACCAGGACTACCCCCAAAGTGAGAAGTAGACTTTACCATTGAACTACAACCTGGTACATCACCGATCTCAATGGAACCACATCGTATGGCACCAGCTGAATTGAGAGAGCTAAAGACACAGTTGCAAGAATTATTGGATAAGGAATTTATAAGGCCAAGCACGTCCTCGTGGGGAGCACCAGCCTTATTTGCTAAAAAGAAAGATGGGACACTTAGGTTGTGCATTAATTACCAACAACTCAAAAGAGTCACCATTAAGAATCGGTATCCACTAACTGGGATTGATGACCTTTTCGATCAGCTTAGAGGGGCAAAGTATTTCTCAAAGATAGACCTCAAGTCTGGGTATCACCAATTGCATGTTCGAGAAGAAAATATTCTTAAGACTACGTTCCGAATTCGTTACGGCCACTATGAATTTGTAGTGATGCCATTCGGCCTAACCAATGTATCAGGCGTGTTCATGAGCTTAATGAACAAAATATTCATAGCTTACTGCAGACCGCTCCGAGGGCTCCCAGCACTCCGCGCTGAGAGGGCGTGAGATTCCGATTTGCTCTCTAGCTACTACAAGTTCGAACTCATGTCATGGTTCTGAATCTAATCTTACAATGTGCGATATAAGACTGATAAATCACAAAAGAGTCCAAATCCGGCAAATCGTTTTGGAAAACTGATTTTTATAAAGAAGTGCCAAACATGGACTGCTTTGCCAAATACAGAGTCGCCACCTGAATATTTTATTTTGGGGGAAATTTAGGAAACCCTGACTCGTGTCTAAGGCCACGTGTCCATCATCACCAAAGTTGCCTCGGCTCGGGAACTTGGGTACGAGAGGAGAAGGTCATGCAATGAGCACCCCCGCTTGCCCGATCAAAGATCGGCCTGTACTAAGTATGATATTTTATTTTTGAAAACACATGTGCTCTTATTCCGATTAATTAGCTAATCTTACTACGTGATGCGCACAGCATACAAGTATAGATTAGATCGCCTAATTTGGAACAAAACATTGCATGTTCGTGTGTGAAAATGGTTTGAAGTTTGCTACTCACAAGTAGGCTAAATTCGAGATTCAATGAATTGTTCCAATTCAAGTAATCCAACCTTCACCCGTAGGCATTCAGGCAGTTATATCAAATAAGCAGTTACCCTCATGGCAAGCATGCTTTCATACTAATCAATAACACACATGCAGTATGCTAAAGCGTAAACACTCACAGTGTACTCCGAGTCAAAACAGAGAACTAGTTAGAAATCATGCATGATCCTAGTTCATGTTAAGATAGCTAATGCAACACATGTGAGAATGCAATTAAAATAGGCTCGGCTATTCTAAGATGGCATATGAAATGTAACTTGGTACATGTATTCAAATAGAAATTGAAATACAATGCAGTTAGTATGATGCGCCGAGCCCGGTGCATGCAAGACGGATGAATAGATGCACACATGCAAGCATAAGGTATGCTAAATGAAATATGCCCTAAAACTAACCATCGTAAGCAGTTAAGTAAAAGGGAGAAAGAAATGAGGATTGGAAGACATGCATTGCACACGTGCACGCTTATTACAACAATTGGCCCTCTCGACAGAGGGACCGAATAAGAAGCTAACTAGCTAATCTGAGCTAATTAAACTAATTATTACATCACAACGAAACTAATTAACTAAACGTAGTTAACAAACTATTACAACACGAATAAGCAGCTAAACGCATTAACTACTTAAATTACATAACCAAAGCATAAACTAGTTAAGTAAATTAGCTAAGTAAAGCAGTAAACGAAGGTGCCCTCAGAGGGAAGAATGCATGCATGCCCGGTCGCCTCGTTCAGAAATCCGTCGCGATGCCCCAACTTGCCTCTGTTTGCAACTGTTCTCATAACCTTGCACCAAGCTCCAAAAAGCTTAAACTCCACCATGGGAACCTGTGGGAGGGTGGCCGACAACCTAGGGGTGCCACCAGACATGGCCGACCACCTATCTTTGTTGTGAACCAGAAAAAGTGGTCGGCCAGCTAGTTTTTCTGGTTGGCCGACCAGTTGTTGTTACCAAACTCCAGTTTTCTACAACAGAGAGCAAGAAAGGGCATGGCAATGTATTTGCAAGATATGTGTGCACAACCACCCTCCCTATCATTTCATGAGCTCAAGGAAATGTGGTTCTCGACCCTCGGGCCACCAATCGCGCATTTCAATGCATGACGGCTAAGAGGCGAAATTGCACGATTCAATATGAAAATGAATGCACAAATAAACACATAAATGCCTAGAACTCTATCATGTATGATCAAGAGCGTCGGCGACCGAGAATTGAGGCACGTTTTATCACTTCAAGTATGAAACGTCCCTCGTTTCCTGTGTTTGGATTAACACCTATTCCAAACACAATGCAACACATAACATGGCATGCACAATGCTATGTAACATGGAGTATGCAAAAATGTAATGCAACACAAGCATGCAAATATGCAATATGACTTAAGCATGCAAACATGGAATGCAACATGAACAACCTAACAAGGCTAATGGTATGCATACACAATGCAATGTAATATAAGCATACACAATGCAAAGAACATGGCATATACAATGCGATGAATCAACATACGAACAACATGGCATACTCAATGCGATGAACTACATGGCATACACAATGCTAAATGGACTTAAACCAAAATGGACAGACCTCAGCCATGCCCAAAACAGTGGCCATAACACCAAAATAAAGGCACGAAAGGCAATTAATGCATGCACAATGCATTGGCCAACCAAGTAGGCCTAAGAGCACAACTCTCGAAAAGGCTTAAGGAGTGACAAATGCGGAAGTGTGACAACACTAAATGCACTGAAATTAAGTAAGAAATGATGCCAAATCATTCAATCAAACACAAGTATAGCATGCAAAGGTCCTAAAGCATGAAAGCTAATAAGGAGGACTACAAAGGAGGCATGCAATACATGGCACAAATGTATGAACCAAACATGGACAGAGCTGAAATAGGTCAAGATAATGACCAAAACATGCTGAGATGAGGGCTCAAAGGCCTAGGCATGCAAGCATACACACTTGGCCACAAACAAGGCAACAATGCTCAAAACTCAAAGGCACTTAAAGAGTGAATGAAGTGAGCATATTGCAATGCTACACACTCTGAAATAACATGATGAATGATGCCAAATCATGTACACAACACAAATGAGGCATGCTATGGAGCCCAAAGCTTGAAGCTAGCATATGCATTTGTACTACAACTATGCAAATTATGAAGCATATGGCAAAGGCAACCCAAAACAGTCCTAGAACATGTCAAAATGATACTAAAACATGTATGGAAGGGAGCCAAAATATGCTAGCATGAAGGACATGAAGCATGGAATATGCAAGGCAAATAAGGTGGATTACACTACACCTATTAGAACCAAGCATGGGATAGCTTTGCCAACAAAAATCAGAGTTATATCATGTCAAAATAACCCTAAATACACACTGAAATGATAGCTCGCGAGCTTAGGCATGAAGGCATACGCAATGACTCATGTTAAGGCATAAAGCACCAACTCTCCAACGGATTGAATGAGTGACAAATGCAAGTGCATGAACATGAAACATGGACTGAAATCACATTACAAGTGATGCCAAATCATTCAAATAGTCCAAGTAATGCATGCTAGCGGACTTGATGCACAAAGCTAACAAGCTAGAATGCATTATAGCTATACAAAGCAAGTCATGCATAGCCAAAACAACACAAATCAGAGCTAAATCATGTTAAACATGGACAAATGATTCTTGAATTTAAGCCAAAAACATGCTAGAATGACATGTTAAAGCATGGCACATATTAGGCTAATTCATGGAATTACACTACAAGTGCATAGAGCATGTAAGGGGTAACCAAACCAAACCCTAACAGAGGTATAACATGGCAAAACATCACAAAAAACATGCTGAAATGGACACAAAACAAGCTAAAATGACATGCTACTTCATGAAGCATACAAGACTAGTTTGTGTGATTTACACTACAAGTGTATTAGGCATGTAGGAAGTGACAAAACCAAGTCAAAAAAGATCTGAGGCATGCTGAAATAACCCCAGATACATGCTAAGAACAAGCCAACACAAGCTTAACAAACATGCTCACACATGAGGCTAATGAAGCAAGTATTGAAGACATAAGGAGAGGGGATGACCCTCTCCTATTTGGGACCTCAAAACACCACTTCCACCACTGAAATTCCTCTGAGTTTTAGTGGTGAGAAGATCAAAACAAGGTGGTCCCAAAGGCTCAAAAAGAAGGCATAAAAGCAAGGCCAAACAAGGCCTAAGAGGGGGTAGACAACCCCCAACACAAAAGTGACCTTAAACAAACATTTTAAGGACCAAAAATCAGAACTTTTTGCAGTAGGAAGTTAGTCTTAAAACAGCATGAAAAAAGGTCTAAAAGCTTAAGAAAAAATGGGGGTTTAAAAGGTTAAAAGCTCACCCTTGAAGACCACCTTTAAAGTTGCAACTCCAGCCACTTTTCTGAGCTCAAACCAGTCCAAGAACTCCAAAACTAGCCCCTAAGCACCGCAGCAACCAAAGGATGGTGTTTGAGTGTGTGTTTGTGTACAAAAGTGAGACAAAATAACACTTTAAGGCACAAAACAAGAACAAACAATAAAATATAGAGGCAAGTGTGTATCTATGACTCAAGCCTCAAAATTCTAAACCTAGATGAGGGAGGAGGTGGTTCTCTCTTATAGAAAACAAAAGGTAAAGCTTCTTGAGGAAGCTAAGGGTCCAAGGCCATCCCTCCATACACGTTTATGGAGGATGGTTTCAGTGCCCTCCAGCTGTGCTAGCTGCAGGAAAATATCTCCAAAAATGTGACAAAAAGCAGCTGACCACTTGAAGTGGTCGGCCAACTACTTAAAGTGGTCGGTCGACCACCACAAATGGTCTCCCAAGACAACAAGTGGTCGGCCATGGTGGGAGAGAGTCTAGACACTGAAAATAAGGTGGTGGTGTGGTGTGGTGGCCGACCAGAAAAGGTGGCCCAAAGACCAAGAAAGCCAGTTGTCAGACCAGAAAATTGGCTGGCGGGAAGAAAAGTGGTCTCCAAGGGAAAATACTAGTCTCCCACCTTTGTACCACCTTCCAAACAAGGAAAACAAGGTTTGTACCAAAAATAAACCAAAACGGATGCAAGACGAAAGTTCGGGAGGCAAAGCGCGCAGTCGGAAGCCTCGAAAACTAGTCTACGAGCACCAAAAGTGGTCTCCCAAACCACAGTGTTCCTCTAGGCAGAGGCAACAAGGAGTGGTTCAAAAACCACGCCAAACGGAGAACGTTAAGCGATCTCAAGATAAGGCGCACGACCGAAGGCTTCAAAAACCGGCAACTGGTTTCCAAACGAGAAAAGTGGCCTACGACCACAAGAAGGGGTTTACAAGACCTCTCATTCCCTCAGGCAAGGAAAACAAGGCTTGGTCTGCAAACCGAGCTGAAGCACAATTAGTTCAGAGGCCCGGAGGCAAGGCTCTCAACCAAAACTCCGAAATCTCAAAACGAGCACAAAATGCACAATCACTGAGCGCTCAATCGATGACGTCTGAGTCTTAAGGTCGGTCAAAAATGGGGTGTCTACAGTTGCCCCTCTTTGACAGAACTCGGAAGTCATAAGATGACGTAAGTGAATGTCAAAGCCCAGAGACGACTCATTTTTGACAAGGCCGAAGACTTGGACAAACAAACAAAATGTAAATACAGAAACAGATAAATAAATGGTTGCGCCCGCAGGCTGCCTACGTATCCTTTTGCAGCGAATCAAACCAGCGTAGTTTAGGGGCAAGATGCAAAACGATATGCAATATTACAAAACAATGTAATAATATACAATGTAACGAAACAATGCAAATGATATGCAATGTATTTGAGATGATCAAACCACAAGCAGTACAAAACCACACAAATATCATAAAGGGATGGAGATGCAACATCAGACTACTTTTAACACAGAAAAGGTAGTGGGCACGAGCCGAACGACGCTTAACACAGGCTAAGTGCCTACATCCTCAGTATTGGCCTCAGCCCAACATGGATGCTTACACATAGCAGAATCGTGTTTCAATGTGAAAGGGGTGTGAGCGCATGCAAAACTATGTGTTTTGCAGAGAGACCACAAAGTACAAGTAATTGGGTGGTATGATATAAGTGAGGAATGATCTGTTGAGGAAAGATCGTGATCCTAAATGCTGAATACAACAAAACAAAGTACAATACAATAGATGTAATGGATGAAGTGAATAAGGCGCACGGCCAAACCACATTTTTCCTAAAAAAAGGCATGGACACAAACAAACCACGTCTAACACAGAAATGGTGCCGTCACCCTCAAACCATAATTCCCTTAGTGGAATAGGCACGTACACATAATCACAGAACCATGCTTTAACGCGAGAAGTATGGGTACATGCCAGACTAAGCTTAACATGGAAAGGCCCAAGTGGTAGATGGACAATGCAGTTGAATGCAACAAACTACAATGTAATGGATGCAATGAATGGAGTGAATAAGGCACGCAGCCAAACCACATTTTGCCTAGAAAAGGCATAGACACAAAACAAACCACGTCTAATATAGAAATGGTGCCGTCACCCTCAAACCACAATTCCCTTAGTGGAATAGGCACATACACATAATCACATAACCATGCTTTAACACGAAAAGTATGGGCACATGCCAGACTAAGCTTAACATGGAAAGGATGCAGGCGATACAATGGATACGCAGTGAATGCATGCGATAAATGCTATGTACACTGCAATGTAATAGCTAAAATGCAATGGATGGAGTGGATAAAGCGCGCGGTGAAACCATATCTTGCCTAGAAAAGGCACGAACACAGAACAGACCACATCTAACACAGAAATGGTGCCGACACCCTCAAACCACAATTCCTTTAGTGGAATAGGCGCGTACACATAATCACATAACCATGCTTTAACGTGAAAAGTATGGACACATGCCAGACTAAGCTTAACATGGAAAGGATGCATGCGATACAATAGATATGCAGTGAATGCATGCGATAAATGCTATGTACAATGCAATAGACATACTAGATGATGTAGTAGTTAGGAAGTGAAGGTATCTTACAGGGGCAATTGGCAATGACCTACCTTAGCAATGTCCTACCTCATGCTGATGTGAGAATCCTCTCATTCTTCTCGGTTGAACCACAAGTACTACTTTTCTCCCTAGCTATGGTCGTAGCTTTCCCTATTCTCCAACAGGGTGACAAACTAGGTTGGTTCAGTATCCAGAATTGAGGCGCATACTCGCTACCTCAACCTATGGGGCTTCCATACAGATTTCAAGCCGGAGATACACCCCTGGGTATTTAAACCAGACTTTAGTCTCGGAAATCCCGAACCTTCGTGTTCTAGGCATGAGCCATTCGAATTCTAGTTTCCACCGTCTCAGTTGATCTCTTAGGAACTCACAACAAACACAGGTAGGTGGCTATACCAGACCACCGAAAGTCGTTCAGGCACAACAAACACCAAAGGAATTGCACTTTCAGAGGATTTAAGGTCTCCTAGACCAGCGAGGGATGCGAATACGTCCAAGCGCGTCTCATGCGAGAGGAGAAAGGTATCCAAACGAGTTCAAGAGAACAGGAATGATCTCACCCGGAGTTCCTCTGACTGAAACACATACAACATCGTCTGGTTGTGCCAGCTTCAAATGAACCGTATATACAATATCGTGCCTTCAACTCACAGTATAAACGTTCTGATATGCAGACAAGGGGTAACCTCTGTATGTAGAAACCACAGATACCGCTTTTCTTCCTGACCATATTCATAACTTTCCCTTATTGTAAACATAGCCAAGATAACTCTGACGGGGAATGGTACTCAAGGAAAGCACTTCTGATTGCCATTCTGGCATCAAGCGATGAACACATTGATTCACTTTGAACACCACATTTCTGACACTGCTTGCTCATTCTGAACACACAGCTCGTACAACACACTGCTCACTCGGAACATACAGCTCATCCTGAACACATGGGAACACACAGCTCATTCTGAACATACGGGATGTAGTGATGGAACTTGTAGAAGTTGAAACAAACTCAAATGCTCCAACTTTTTCCCTTTTTTTTTTTTTGCTTTGCAGCCTGGAACCCATATAGTTTAAGATAGGTCCCGGTTTTACTACTCTCACATGACCTGGGTTGAACCCTGCTGTGGGGAAGTGGTTTTGGAAATACTCTTCAGATCCTGGGAGACGCTCCTGATCCTCATCTTAGTCACCTGCAAAGACAAACACTCCGGTCGGGGGTGCCGGGGTTAGCACTCCGACGGGCAAGTCAGTTCTTATACTCAAGAAAGCTTGTTTTACTAAGTTTAGTGAAGTGATTTTTTTTTTACATACCATTCCAAGAACGCTGCTTTTTTATTTATATCTGTTCTTTCTGAGGCGTCGAGGCCTGGGCCTACTTTTCAATCATTACCCATTCTTCTATTCGGCCTTAAAGATTCTTTCTCAATCAGCTTACGTATTGTGTTCAGCTCATCCTAGTCTTGCAGGGTGCAGTCGGTTAATGTCTGCAGGATGCGGCCAGTTAATTTCAATCTACTAAAATGTGCCCCTTCCGATTTATCCATATATTCGGCTCCCACAATTGCCCCCCGAACTCCCTATTGACGGTAGTTAATCAGCGTGTTTGGTCTAGAATTCGAAAAGCTTAGCACGGTCGGTAGCGGCGTTAGCATAGATCAGGCGGCTTCGCGTTCCCCAAGGCGTCAGGGGATGTCAGCAGGCGCACACCTTTTCGTTTATCATTACACTTTCCTGCGCCATTCATATGTCTCTCGCATTTATTGCGATTTGAAACTTCAGTCCTTTTGGGTGCACATTTCGTCGATCATCTGATACGTTTGGACCACCAGCGTGCATCTCTTCTCTTACTCACATTTTCTGCAACTTTCGCCCGTTTGCTTTTGCCTCATCTGCTCCTCGTAAGTCTTCTTCCCTTTTCTTTGCGATCCTATTCTCTGTTTATCGTTTTTACTTTCGGCGAATCCTTGGGTTCCCGTTGGAATGGCTAAACACTTGAAAGACCTACTTTCTGAGAGTCGCATTTCCGGATTCCGGCGACATTTTTCCATTCCCGATGACATCCATTTGTCTCTCGTAACGGATAACACTCTAGATATGGAGAGAGAGGATCAGAATACGATCATATTCCCCCTCCTATCCATTGCAGAGGGCGGAGTTCGTTTCCCCTTACATCCATTGCTTAGGGCCGTTCTTCGCTATTGGAGTCTGATTCCTTCTCAGCCTAATGTAAATTTCTTTCGAATCATTATGGGGGTTATAGAGTTGAAACGACGCCTTAGGGTCAATCTCGGAATTCCGGCCATTCGGCACTGCTATGCTTTAGCCAGATCTTCTGGTCGGCTGGGGCGGTACTTCCTTAGGGCCAAGGATACTGACCATCATTTGGTGACTATGCTTGCCAGTTCTAGTAAGAGGGTTGACAATGTAATGGTCAATGTCCGAGGTAACTGGGAGTTCGCCGAAGGCGAAGATCGCCTAGACCCCATTCCCAGACATAAGGGTGATCCAGGTTACCACGTAGTATCTTATGTTTGTCGATCTATCTTTTAATCGGCTCTCTTTCCTGAAGCTTTCCTTATCTTTTGCAGATAACAAATTGAAGAAGATTACGCGTCGATTGACGCGGTCTTAAGGGACGTTAAGATTGCACTCGACTACTTCGGTTGCCCAAACGTGCAAAAACAAGGGAGAGCCGCCCACATTTTACTCCGGTACGAACCCACTTATACCATATTCTCGGCTGCGGAAAACATCCCAATTCCACTCGGCGATCAGAACCTCTCGACTCTTATCTTCTCCAGCTATAAGAACCTTAGGCAGATTGGTCTCGAAGCTTCTGATTCGGGGCAAGACGCAGAGCTGGTGATAGAGGTGGTTGCTGACCCGGCCACAGAATTCACTCAGGAGGGCGAAGAGGTTGACAAGGCCGTGCGTTCGGCGTTCGAGGCTGCTGGACTCAACCAGCCTTCCTCACCATCCGCTTCGGGTCGGGCAGAGTTTTCTTCCGGGGATATTTTCGCGAACTTAGGAGATCTACCCGGCGATTTCTTCGGAGGCATGGCAAAGGAAAGCCCTACGCAGATGGCGCGTAAGCGAAATGCCGAGCGGATGGCTGCTCAAAGAAAGGCCGAGGCCGCCAAGTCTAATGCCAAGTTGACTAAGGCCTCTGTACCCATTACTGAAGGAACGGCTTAGGTTACGCCGGTCGAAATGGAAAAAGTGGTCGAACCGCAGGCCGGCGAAGAACGGCTGACTCCGGAGGGACGCGGTCAAAAACGTAGCGCCGATGAGAAGGCTAGTTCAGAGATTAGTCCCATTGACAAACGGCCTCGCCTCGAAGAATCGGACGTGGTCGCTCCTTTTGTTATTCAGCCCAGGATCAGAGATACGCCGATTCCTTCCAATGCTTCGGCCATTGAGGATCCGGCCGTTGCATTGAGCCTGGCGGCTTCAATTTCCTTGCCAGCTGACAATGCAACCTTTTGCGCCGTGTCGGATATTATGGCCGTAGCTTTTTCTGCGCAGTCGGCACTCTTTGTAGGTATTTCAAATTCGCTTAAATTTATTTTTTTAGAGAGGTATCTAACGATCGCTTGTTGTTTGCGGACCGTGGGCAGGATCGCCGACTTAGGCCGTTGCCTGCATGATGCTCTTGGCAGAATTGACCGTTTGCAAACAGAAGTGGACGGTCAGAAGAGTAGGGCCGAGTTTGAGAAGATGAGAGTCGCAATGGAGAGCGCACGAGCTGAAGCGGAGAAGGAGAGGGCTCGCACTGCCGAACAGCTTCGTTTTGACGTTGAGGCCAGAGCGAGTGCGAGTGAGGAATCGCTCAAGCTCTCCAAGGACGAACTTGCCGAGGCGAAGAGTCAGTTGGAGGAGCTCAAGGCGGCCCAGAGGAAAGTCGAATCTGAGGCTTTTGAGGCAGGAAAAAGAGCCGCCTTTACGGAATATGTTGATGAAGTTCCCAAATTTGAGAATCGGGGGTTCAAACACGGGTGGCTCAAAGCCCTTGCTGCCGCTGGGATTACATTGGATTTGCCAATTCCTTATGAGCAAGTGGATGTTGAGCCCCTTGAATCCGATTCTGAGGAGTGATCTGGGAGGCGTTTCCTAATTCATTTAGTTTTTTGATTTTTGTTTGTTAGTTTTTTTATTTTTGTTTGGTAGAGTTTTGTTGGTTCAGGGTTGTTTTCATGTATAAATTGGTTACTATCTTGTGCGTAATTTATTAATGAAAATTTCCTTGTAATTTCATTACTATTCGTACACAGTTTGTGTGGTTATGTTGATAAAACAATATTGATTTGTCTTTCTTATGCCGATTGGATTCGAATTATGAACTATCGATTTGTGAGTCAGCTGGGGTACTTGAGCCGAATAAATTGATGAATCTGCCCTTGCCCCAGGCGGTTCCTGCAAAGGTTGGAATCGATTCGGGAGCCAGCTGGGGTACTTGAACCGAATAAATTGGTGAATCTGCAGATGTTGACATTTATACTCCATTCTCTTTTTGTTCTTCTTATTACTCGTATATTTTTTCTTTCTTTGGATGCCTTGTTTTTTATTAGAACCCTTTCTTTCTTCCTTTGCTAACACGGACAAACGATATTGTATGTACGGTTTATTTAGAAGAGTTCTAGATAAATCAGACTACGGGGCAATCCGAATTTCTTTCTTCCTTTGCTAACACGAACAAACGATACTGCGGGGCAATCCGAATTATGAACTATCGATTTGTGAGCCAGCTGGGGTACGTGAGCCGAATAGTTTGATGAATCTGCCCTTGCCCCAGGCGGTTCCTGGAGAGGTTAGAATCGATTCGGGAGCCAGCTGGGGTACGTGAGCCGATTATAGCGATGGATCTGCCCTTGCCCCAGGCGGTTCCTGCAGAGGTCAGAATTGATTCGGGAGCCGGCTGGGGTACGCGAGCCGAATATAGCGATGGATCTGCCCTTGCCCCAGGCGGTTCCTGCAAAGGTCAGAATCGATTCGGGAGCCAACTGGGGTACGCGAGCAGAAGCGGTTCCTGCAGAGGTCAGAATCGATTCGGGAGCCGGCTGGCGATATTCGAATAGATGATAAAATCGTGCCCCTGCCGTCGACTCGGCCGGTGTCGGGCGATTCAGGATCTCCAATTAATGAGATTGCCTCGATCGTGCTGCCTCTGTGAAGGATAAATGAACAAGGGTACATCCTTTATGAGCTTGGTATACAACTGACTCGAGCTCCTGGAGGAAGACTGATTGCGTGAATATCAAACCGACTCTTCTTTAACAGTAAAAGGGAAGCGAAGACCCTAGTTGAGCTGGGTGGAGATATGAACCGAGGTGGTGAACCCTCGCGTACAGGAAGTAGGAGTTCCAGGGGTCGAGAGAGGCGTCAGTCTCCCCGACGTCGCAGTAGGTCGCCCAGGCGAGACAAGCAGTCGCAGGGTAAATCGCCACAACCTCAAGTCGAGAGGAGGTCTGACGCGAATCTGTGCCCATTAAGCTTTGCGGTATTCGTGAAGAATAGACCCATGACGGAGGCGGACTCGATCGTTCGAGACCCAGACGTAGCGGTTGACTTTGCCCGACAAATATTTCCTCCTAAGGTTCAGCAATCAATGCTGGGTCAACAGGACTACGAGGTGTTTCGCGAGGGCATTCATGGCGCGGTGAAGGGGCTTTACACTGCTTACGAAGTCGGCATGCGACTGCGCGCTGCCCGTCAAGAGATGGAGAAGAAGGAAGAACGTATTCGAAGTTTGGAGGCCTGTGTGGAGGCGGCCGAGCGGGAACTAAGGAAGACCAAGGCGGCTCAGGCACAATCCACCGCGCACGCGAAACCCAATTGTGGAGGAGAGGGTTACTAGTCGGCTTATTAGCTCCGCACTCGTCGATCGAGAGACGGCAAGTATGTTCGCGATAGAGAGCGCGAAGGGGAGGGCCTATGAGAAGGGTTTCCATAAGGGCCGAAAAGTGGGGATCGAGAAAACCAGGGAGACATTGGGCGAAGAAGTGTGCCGATGTGAAAACCTTGAAATCCAGCATGGTTGGATCAAGGCATCTTAAGCCGCAGAAGCTCTTCGGGAGTCGGGAATTGATTTGGCATCACCACGCTACAGGAGTGAAGATTTTCCGTTTTCTGCTTTTGAAGTTGAGAAGAGTGAGGATGAGGGTGACGCCGTATGAGTTTAGTAGTTGTAAAATTGGAATGCAGTGCGCGTTTGAAACTATGTAACTTGTTGTTTTATTGAATAAAGAACATTTCATTATAACCGTTTCGTTGTCATTCGTATTCGGCATATGTGTATCTCGTGTTGCTTAAATGTCTAAATATTGTCTGACCCAGGTAGCTGTTAACTGTCCGGCGATGCGCGGGCTTATCGGCAGGATCTGCACGGGCAGGATCGACACATTCGCAACGGCCGTTAAGGTTTCAACGGCCATTTATCTTTGTTTTGGGTCAGCGCATTGATGCTTGGCCAGTTGGATTAGTGGGCTGGTGGTCGTGGCAAATGTCAATCGACACTCGTTTTATCCAGCCAATGCATTTTTTGGCATTAATAAAATTTTCTTGGGATTAGGACCTTGAGATTGCGGTCGTCGCTGAGAATAAAAGGAGTAGGCGCTTCGCACCAATAATCCCACTTGACTCATCATTTCTTGCGTGAGATGGTGATTTTGGTTACAGAGGCTCAGACTTCGGTCAAGTTTGGTGTTGAGATGGTTTGCAGCAGAAAACCTGGTCGTGAGGGGGTTAGGTCGTCCAAAGAGCCTGAGATCTATGAGTCTCCAAGTCGTCGAAGCAGATCACCTCGAAAGGAGAGTCAACGACTGTCAAGTTCATTCTTTCTTGTCCTGGATCTTTGCCTTGACATTGTCAATGGCATCAGGGGAAGTCTGGCGCTATGCAAGTCGTGGGCTTAAGCATAACTGGTTCAAGGTATTGCACGCCGTGGAGGGGTTTAGGGCGACGGTTGTCGATCCAGCGATGCTGCTTTACTGGCGCGTCTTGTTCCTTTTTTGCTTTCGATATTATAATGCTCGAATGCGGGTTGTGTTTATGTAACAACTGTTTGATCGAATAAATGGTTTTATTTTAAATCTATCTGCCTATTATTCTGAATTTTGTTTGTGTACTAAAGCATATTACTTCGAATGTATGATCCGTTCTAGTGTGTTACATAGGATCAATTATTAATATCTTTTGTTCGTGCCAACGTTTGCTCCGGATTCGGAGATGTAATTAGCACTTAGCACTGTAGACCGACTAGTATGGCCGAACAGATTAATGCAATAATCCTCTGAAGCACTAAAGCGGGCTCCGTATTTGGAGGCTTGAATCCAGGGCCCATTCGGCCTCAAGAAGATTAATCGGCTCGAATCCGGAGACTTAATCGGCCCAAAGACGTCATGCGCCAAAGGGGGCTCCGAATTCGGAGACTTGATTTGGCCAACCGTGAGATCCACGAAGGGCGCTCCGAATCCGGAGACTTAATCGGCCCTAAGGCGTCATGCGCCAAAGGGGGCTCCGAATCCGGAGACTTGATTTGGCCAATCGTGAAATCCACGAAGGGCGCTCCGAATCCGTAGACTTAATTGGCCCTAAGGCATCATGCGCCAAAGGGGGCTCCGAATCCGGAGACTTGATTTGGCCAATCGTGAAATCCACGAAGGGCGATCCAAATCCGGAGACTTAATCGGCCCTAAGGCGTTATGCGCCAAAGGGGGCTCCGAATCCGGAGACTTGATTTGGCCAATCGTGAAATCCACGAAGGGCGCTCCGAATCCGGAGACTTAATCGGCCCTAAGGCGTCATGCGCCAAAGGGGGCTCCGAATCTGGAGACTTGATTTGGCCAATCGTGAAATCCACGAAGGGCGCTCCGAATCCGAAGACTTAATCGGCCCTAAGGCGTCACGCGCCAAAGGGGGCTTCGAATTCGGAGACTTGATTTGGCCAATCGTGACATCCACGAAGGGCGCTCCGAATCCGGACACTTAATCGACCCTAAGGCGTCATGCGCCAAAGGGGGCTCCGAATCCGGAGACTTGATTTGGCCAATCGTGAAATCCATGAAGGGCCCTCCGAATCCGGAGACTTAATCGGCCCTAAGGCTTCATACGCCAAAGGGGGCGCCGAATCCGGAGACTTGATTTGGCCAATCGTGAAATCCACGAAGGGCGCTCCGAATCCGGAGACTTAATCGGCCCTAAGGCTTCATACGCCAAAGGGGGCGCCGAATCCGGAGACTTGATTTGGCCAATCGTGAAATCCACGAAGGGCGCTCCGAATCCGGAGACTTAATCGGCCCTAAGGCGTCATGCGCCAAAGGGGGCTCCGAATCCGGAGACTTGATTTGGCCAATCGTGACATCCACGAAGGGCGCTCCGAATCCGGAGACTTAATCGGCCCTAAGGCGTCATGCGCCAAAGGGGGCTCCGAATCCGGAAACTTGATTTGGCCAATCGTGAAATCCACGAAGGGCGCTCCGAATCCGGAGACTTAATCGGCCCTAAGGCGTCATGCGCCAAAGGGGGTGCTAAATCCGGAGACTTGATTTGGCCAATCGTGACATCCACGAAGGGCGCTCCGAATCCGGAGACTTAATCGGCCCTAAGGCGTCATGCGCCAAAGGGGGCTCCGAATCCGGAGACTTGATTTGGCCAATCGTGAAATCCATGAAGGGCCCTCCGAATCCGGAGACTTAATCGGCCCTAAGGCGTCATGCGCCAAAGGGGGCGCCGAATCCGGAGACTTGATTTGGCCAATCGTGAAATCCACGAAGGGCGCTCCGAATCCGGAGACTTAATCGGCCCTAAGGCGTCATGCGCCAAAGGGGGCTCTGAATCCGGAGACTTGATTTGGCCAATCATGAAATCCACGAAGGGCGCTCCAAATCCGGAGACTTAATTGGCCCTAAGGCGTTATGCGCCAAAGGGGGCTCCGAATCTGGAGACTTGATTTGGCCAATCGTGACATCCACGAAGGGCGGTTCGAATCCGGAGACTTAATCGGCCCTAAGGCGTCATGCGCCAAAGGGGGCTCCGAATCTGGAGACTTGATTTGGCCAATCGTGAAATCCACGAAGGGCGCTCCGAATCCGAAGACTTAATCGGCCCTAAGGCGTCATGCGCCAAAGGGGGCTCCGAATCCGGAGACTTGATTTGGCCAATCGTGACATCCATGAAGGGCGCTCCGAATCCGGACACTTAATCGGCCCTAAGGCGTCATGCGCCAAAGGGGGCTCCGAATCCGGAGACTTGATTTGGCCAATCGTGAAATCCATGAAGGGCCCTCCGAATCCGGAGACTTAATCGGCCCTAAGGCGTCATGCGCCAAAGGGGGCGCCGAATCCGGAGACTTGATTTGGCCAATCGTGAAATCCACGAAGGGCGCTCCGAATCCGGAGACTTAATCGGCCCTAAGGCGTCATGCGCCAAAGGGGGCTCCGAATCCGGAGACTTGATTTGGCCAATCGTGAAATCCACGAAGGGCGCTCCGAATCCGGAGACTTAATCGGCCCTAAGGCGTCATGCGCCAAAGGGGGCTCCGAATCCGGAGACTTGATTTGGCCAATCGTGACATCCACGAAGGGCGCTCCGAATCCGGAGACTTAATCGGCCCTAAGGCGTCATACGCCAAAGGGGGCTCCGAATCCGGAAACTTGATTTGGCCAATCGTGAAATCCACGAAGGGCGCTCCGAATCTGGAGACTTAATCAGCCCTAAGGCGTCATGCGCCAAAGGGGGCGCCAAATCCGGAGACTTGATTTGGCCAATCGTGACATCCACGAAGGGTGCTCCGAATCCGGAGACTTAATCGGCCCTAAGGCGTCATGCGCCAAAGGGGGCTCCGAATCCGGAAACTTGATTTGGCCAATCGTGAAATCCACGAAGGGCGCTCCGAATCCGGAGACTTAATCGGCCCTAAGGCGTCATGCGCCAAAGGGGGCTCTGAATCCGGAGACTTGATTTGGCCAATCGTGACATCCACGAAGGGCGCTCCGAATCCGGAGACTTAATCGGCCCTAAGGCGTCATGCGCCAAAGGGGGCTCCGAATCCGGAGACTTGATTTGGCCAATCGTGAAATCCACGAAAGGCGCTCCGAATCCGGAGACTTGATTTGGCCGATCCTGGCGAGTGCCTTACTGGGAATTGACATATGATTTTGAGCGACGAGGAAAAATAGTTCGTATTGCAGAGGCGACATATATTTACAGGTATTAGAGCCCACAGATCGGGTCAGTGATAGGGTTTTCATCAGAATTTTGCTTATGCCGATTGGGGGGAACCACGTATTTCTTCAATGCCGTGGGTTGTTGGGAAACGCAAGATCTGATGGTAGGTGCTTAGGACGGCCTCATGATATGTAGCCAGGTTCTTCCCATAATGGCATTATACGGCGAGGGGAGCTTCACAACCAGGAATTCCGTTTCGACCGTTCTGGAACCCGCTCGAACAGGTAATGTGACCTTGCCCAATGGATATTCGGGATTCGTATTAAAGCCGAATAGTGGGTGAGGCGCCGGAGATAGATCCGACTAGTTGAGGCCGAGCTTGATGAAAGTTTGGTAGTACAGGACCTCTGAACTACTCCCTGGGTCTATGAGAATTCGTTCAATGATGAACCAGTTTATGCGTAATCCAATGACCAACGGATCAATGTGGGAAGCCGTTGCGCCATTGAGGTCGAAGTCATTGAAGGCAATTGTCGGGGCCTCTACGGACCGGTAAGTCGAAGTACGACGCCCCTGTAAAGTTAGATGCGATCGAATTGTGTGCATGGCTGGGGGTGTAGGCAAGCTGTAAATTACATGGATCACGCCAAGTCGGGGAGAGTCCTGCCTCAATGCTAATGCCTTGGTTGGCTTTCCCTGTTTCACATACTGCTGCAGTCGACCGTATTGCACCAGTTCTTCCAGGTGATCTTTTAATGCGTAGCAACTCTCTGTTTCGTGGCCGTGATCTTTGTGATATTCGCACCTCTGGTCCCTTCGTCGTGTATCGAGTGGCCCCACCATCTTTGATGGCCACCTGAAGAATGGAAGGTGTTGGATTTTAGTCATTACCGCGGTGATTGGCTCTGACAGTTCCGTGTACTTTTTGTCGGCGCGCCTCGAGCATCTACTGTCGACTTGCAATTGTTCATTCGTCGGGTGGGAGCATTGATCACTCGATCGGCAAGAATCTCGTCTTTTGTCTCGTTTAGCACGTTGTCGCGGCTCAGGGCTCAGAGGTGGCACGGAACTTATCGGTTGAGCAATTTCAGGAGGTGCCGGTTTGATGGACACTTGTCTGGCTTTAATCCTCAAGGCATCGTCTTCCACTTTGCAATACTCTTCGACTTTCTTCATCAACGCCCAGACTGTTTTGGGGGGTCTTCTGGTCAGGGAGTTGCGAAGAGCACTGTCAGGATGTAGTCCCATTTTGAAGGCGGTGACGGCCATGGAGTCATTGCAAGCGTCGTCAACGAGATTGAAGCACTCCCAATATCGCGCCGAATATGCTCTCAGCGTTTCTCCTGGTTGGATTTGCATAGCCCAGAGAGAGTCGGCCTGTTTCGGCTGTACCTCGTTGGTGATGAACCTGGCCCTGAAGGATTTTTGTAATTGATGGAAACTTCTGATCGAAGCCGGCTCCAGCTTGTAATACCATCTGACAGCTAATGGCCCAAAGCTGCTGGGGAATATTCAGCACATGAGGGCTTCATTGTCTGTATGCAACGTCATGGCCTGCTTGTAGTGACGTATATGATCAGTGGGGTCTGATTTTCCGTCGTAAAGAGTAAATGATGGAGCTTTGAACTTCTTGGGCAGGGCCGCCCTCGCAATTCGTCGGATAAAAGGATCGTGCCGGTCCTCTTCGTCTGAACCGCTTCTTCTGCGCTTGTTCCTTGTGTGTGGACTTTTTTCAAAGGAGCGGGAAGTGTCTGAGCGTCCCTTGTTATGCTCCATGGATAATGAGTTGGAGTCGCTGTCGGTTTCCCTTGGTCGGGCTCGAGGTCGTTGTCTACCTGCCCTCAGGGGTCATTTGGGGTCTTGGCACCCGGCGTCTTTGGATTTCGCTACTTCCAGGGCCAAATCTTGACGGAGGCATTCGTTTTCTGCAATCATACTTTCCAGCCTTTGTTCATTCTGTTTAGCTTGTTCTATGATGGCTTGCATCGTCTCCTGCGCTAAAGTTGTTGGTGAGTCAAAATTCAAGGCGCGTCTCGCGACGATGGTTTCCTTCCCGAGCATATTTGCTGGAGTGATGTCGTCTCTCTGTGTAGTCTCGTCGGTGGCTATCGGAGGATCTTGCATCACGCCTTCCATGGATGTACTTGAGTATTCCCACAGACGGCACCAATTGTGGGGAAGTGGTTTTGGAAATACTCTTCAGATCCTGGGAGACGCTCCTGATCCTCAGCTTAGTCACCTGCAAAGACAAACACTCCGGTCGGGGGTGCCGGGGTTAGCACTCCGACGGGCAAGTCAGTTCTTATACTCAAGAAAGCTTGTTTTACTAAGTTTAGTGAAGTGATTTTTTTTTTTACATACCATTCCAAGAACGCTGCTTCTTTATTTATATCTGTTCCTTCTGAGGCCTCGGGGCCTAGGCCTACTTTTCAATCATTACCCATTCTTCTATTCGGCCTTAAAGATTCTTTCTCAATCGGCTTACGTATTGTGTTCGGCTCATCCTAGTCTTGCAGGGTGCAGCCGGTTAATGTCTGCAGGATGCGGCCGGTTAATTTTAATCTACTCAAATGTGCCCCTTCCGATTTATCCATATATTCGGCTCCCACATCTGCGTTTCATGAAAGAACAAATCCTGTTTCGCACAAATGTGGAGAACGGCATAGCACTCCAAGCACAAAACGATTCATTTTTGAAATTGAGAAATGAGTTCCAAACCGGGTATTGAGCCGACGACTGAACACAGCGCACCACGACTCAAAAAAGGAAAACAAAGGGTAAGCAACCTAAACACATCGAGTAACACTCGAAATGACTCAAAACAAGAATCGAGACAAACAAAACATGCACACAACACTCAGATGTGTTACAAAGACGAGAGACCTCTCGGTTTGCGATGAGCCAGTTTCTCCGGGTATTGTTTCCCACCCTTTCTTATTTGTGATTCTCACATCATTCTGGCACTCAATCTCTTATTTTCTGAAAAAGTCCTTTTCTCACTTTTTCTCTCAACACACATCTCTCTATTTTTCAATCTCTCTGATTTTTTATCCCTCCCCTAGGTGGTTGATGGATAAACAGGAAGTTGTGGGTTCATGCCCAACATATTCAGCTCGTGGCTATTTCTTCCGGCGACGTCTAGTCGATGCACTAGATGAAGGAGTGGAGTATCTTGATCCATTCCAATTCGTGCTTCGCACTTAGCTTGATACCTCGCTGCTTGGAGGATGTTGAGAGCTTTCAGCCCTTTGTTGTTAGCTTTAGTGTTGCCCTTTTCTGGCAAATAGAGTGCCCTTTCTGGCAAATGCATTGATAGTGGGGGAAATGCAGAAAGCCTGACTCAACCGTGCCCCTAGTTCATCATTTTGACTATTTTTTGTTTTGGTTTTCTACTAAAACAATTTTGACCAACATGAGAGTTAGATTAACATGCTTATTCGATTTTCTGATTTGAAATCATGCAAGTTAGGCTATGAGCACTGAAAATTTTTCTTTTTGGGTCCAAGAAAATGATCCAGTTTTGGAAGAAATGGGATAATTTTCGAGAGAAAATTTGTCAACCTCAGTAAAAATTCTCAAAAACTGTTTTTGCAAATGGCCACTGCTCAACAAGCATGGAACCTACTCTCGAGATGCACAACCTCAGATCCAAAACAATGGAAAATTACCCCTTGTCTGAATGGCACTGCATGTCAACAGAAAGTTGCCCCTTGTTTGCATAGCACTGCAGCACACTGAACGGCAACGGAAAGTTGCCCCTTGTTTGAATAGTACCGCAGCACACTGTAACCAGTTCTCAAGGTGACGATCACAACCGAACTCTCGGATACAGAGAAGACAATGATGATCAAAACCATTACATGGACACAATCGATTTGGAAGTGTTTATCGCTGGACTTCAGAATGAAGTTGCCTACGTATCCCAAACATGGGAATCAAGCCTTACGTAGATCCGATTAAGGTACACTCGGGTATTAACCTCTCCTTTTGCGCTCTAACTTTTGCCAAGGCCGCCCTTTCTGAGTTTTCATCCTTGCGAGCTATGTTTTTCTTTTCTTTTTATTTCTTTTCTTCTTCTTTTCTTCGCATTTTTCCTTTCAGAATTCTTCATTTCTTTTCATTCATTTTTCATTTTTTTTATTTCGTTTTTCTTTTCTTTTTCTTGCTCTAACTTTTGCCTCGCCCTTCCGGGTTTTTGGCCCAGCGAGCCTCTCAAGGGTAAAAGTGTAACTTTGTCCATGTCAAATGGTTTTAGGATCTCGAAGCCATCTGAATCTAGGAGAATGGCTACTGTTTGCTGATGATGTAGGAGTCCATCCACTGGGGACTGAATTGTCCCTAGTGTTGTGGATAGGAGCTCGATTGTCCTTCAGCAATACTTTCTTCTTTCCTCCCTTCTGGGATTCGGCATTCTTGTCGATCTTCGTTAGCTTGAGAAATGTTCCAATTTTTGACTTTTCGAGGACATCTGACATTTTTTGCCCCTAGTTCAAGAGCTGCTTCTCATCCAGCTTTGCAAGCTTTCTCTTGATAACATCTGATCTACTTGATCTGACTTTCTTGCCCTTAGCTCGTGGGCTGCTTCAAATCTGGCCACACAAGCCTCACATTGTAGTTGACCGTTGAACATTCTGAATCCAAGTTCAAGGTTTGAAAGCAGAGGGGTTGAGTCTTGAGGTTGAGAGTGACCCTAGGCTGCACAATCTCAAGAGCGATTCCACACAGGTCTTCGCAAAACCACGCAAAACATTTTTTGAAATCTTTTAAGAAAGCGACTAGTTGCTCACGCGGAAGACAATGTAGAACCAATCTAGATCAAGCTAGGATCCTTCTCAATACTCACATTAACAAACATGATCTCATTCATTAAGGGCTTAGCATGCCTCTCTTTCTCTCAGATGATCAAATTTTGGTAAAACCCGAGGAATTCCTCCATTTTCGTTTTCATCACAGTGTTCAAAAAGTTTTGAAAAACTAAGGTCAATACAATTATTTAAAAGGCACAGAATAACAAGTGAAAAGCATTGCCATTTCATTCAAATTTTCTGGCACAGTTGGCTCAAGGCAGAAACAAACACAAAAGCATGAAAATCATTGATGTTTCATTCAAATCTTCTGGCGTAACTGGCTCCACTGCAGAAACAGACTCAAAAGAGTGGGTATAAAAGACAAAAACCAAAACAAGCAAGTGATGTCCGAGGTAACAGCCCCAAAATCACCTGACTCTAACAAAACAGGACTGACTCGATACAACAAGACAAACCCAACTGACTTAGCGTAAAAAGACTGACTCAAAACAAAACAACAAGACTGACCCAATACCCAAGTCAGAAAGTATAAAACTAGCATTCACAAAATGCTCAAAATAGTGCGTGCCATACGCTACATCTGGAGTAAACTAAGCGCTGCCCGTAGGTGGTTCATCCCCCGATCACATAGTCACATTATCTCCCAAGTTCATCGATCCTATGCCGATAGACTTTGCAGGACCTGGCGTGACAATGATCTTGTTGTCAATCAAATCTTATATTTCATGGCGAAGACGAAAACACATGTCAGTGTCATGGCCAGCTTGTTGATGAAAGGCACAGTACTTAGCCGAGTTGTGGGAGAGAGGAAGTTTGTCTAGTAATGGCCGCAGCTCCAGGGGCTTCAAGTTCCCTTTCCTTATCAAAAACCCCAAAGCTTTAGACAGAGACATGTACAGCGGGGTAAAGGTTCTCTGGCCTTGGAGTGGAAACTTGGTTGTTTGCGAGCTACTTCCGGACGCACCGGTGAATGGGGTAGCTGTTTTTGATGTGGTGGTGGTGACCATGCCCACTTCAAAAGATCTTGCAGATGCGTCACCACTAGTGGTTGCATTCGAACTGCGGGAAAATGCCCTCCTGGGCTGCTCCTTCTCCTGGTCTATAAGGCCTTGCTTCATGGCGTCCTCGATCTGCACCCTAATCTTGTGTAAATCTACAAAGGTGGGAAGGGGTAGGACGATCATCTTTTGTATCAGCCTAGGTTGGAGGTTGCGCACAACCATCCTTATCCGGTCTTTATCGGAAGGCCTTGTGGCCACCATCGAGGCCTTTGCTCTCCATCTCGTCACAAACTCTGAAAAATCCTCCTTTGGCTCTTGGCGGGTGACTTCAACATCACGAGTTGTGACCTCGATCTGTGTGTTGTAAGAGTATTGAGCAATAAAGGCCTTAGCCATCTCTTCCCAGTTCTGTTTCACAGAGTTCTCCAATTTTGCATACCAGATTGCGGCTATCCCAGACATGGTTCGGTCGAATAGTGACAGCTTCTGGGCTGTGGTCAAACCCATTGGCCCCAGGATATCAGAAAACAGGTGGAGATGCACCATTAGGTCTCCAGAGCCATCGAAGCGGTCGATATGTGGCATCTTGAACCGGTCCGGCAGAGTCACGGCCGAATCGGTGTATCCATCCTCTATGTCCGGAATGGATTTCACGCCTTGAGCCTTCTTGAACAGCTTTTCAAGCTTGCTCACTTTTAACGCAGTTGGATCCACTTCGAACTCGAAAGGGGCCTCAATTAGGTAGGCATATGCTTTGGAAATCTAAGGTGGAGCGGGGTCCATTAGGACATCCGTATTCTCCTGGGCATTAGCGATAGGGGCAGGAACCCTCAGTGCAAGAGTTCTTACTGAAGGTGGGTGGGACGTAGAAGCTGTTCCCTGTTGTGTTTGTAGCTGCTGCTGTTGAATCCTGGCGATGAGTTCAGCCTGCTGGGCCACGACCTTAGTCTGGCGTACAGCATCCTGCTGCATGGCCTGCATGGTCTCTTGGTTGACGCATCATGTCCTTCATATTAACTGAAAACTGCTGATCTAACTGAACGAGTGTATATCCCTTTTTTGAGGTGGAAGCAGATATTTCAGCCCAACTGCGCACATGCGAGGTAGATAATGACCGCTGAACTGGGGACTGTTGAACTGGTGATCTGTGCCTGATTGGCTTTTTTACCCTGCCCTTAGCGAAGGAACACTGATTGCCCTTGAACTGAATCTCTGACCTGACAAAGTCTATCAACACAAGTCCAATGTACCCAGGGGATGTTGGAGCCTTCTGAAACTATAGTTCCAGAACTACCTTGCAAAAGAGAAAACAGGCAGCATTTCAACCTAATTTCACCAGAATAGATATAAGCATAGCTGAATAACTGCACTCTTTACTGAATTCTGCCCAAAATTCTGCCTGTAAATTGATACTCTTAGGTAAAACTGATTCCCCCAAAATACTGATGCCCTCAGGCCTGATACCTAGACTTGCAAATTGATACACACAACCTGTAGAGACACACTCTAACAGTAAATATCACGCAAGTAAGAGCCAAAACACCCTTATGTTGGGGGAGGGTTTTCCTGTCCTATTTTGTCAGGAGCTAGGGTTTCACTACGCACACAGCGGTTTCAAACAACCTATAATCAGGTAAGCAACCTGACCTAGTTTGGAATAGTCACTATGGATTCCAATATGCACTAGGTCGAATGGTCAAAAAGGTGCCTCGGAAAAAATCGAGGTTTGTGTTCCCGTCGTGGCAGAGCCCGCAACCAGACGGCCTTATGGCACGCTTCTCAAAGCAAGCCTTCGGCAAACCGTTCAGGAATAGCATACGGCAAACACGGTGTCCTAGGCGCACCAATGCAAATGCAATGCAAAGAGATACATAAGTGTAAACAAAACAAGATATCATGAGTTCGAGTCAAGTTCTCTAAGTCCCCAGCAGAGTCGCCAGAAATTGTAGACCGCCCTGAGGGCTCCCGGTGCTCCGCGCTGCGAGGGCGCGAGATTCCGGTTTGCTCTCTAGCTACTACAAGTTCGGACTCATGTCACGATTCTGAATCTAATCTTACAATGTGCGATGTAAGACCGATAAATCACCAAAGAGTCCAAATCCGACAAATCGTTTTGAAAAACTGATTTTTATAAAGAAATGCCAAACATGGACTGCTTTGCCAGATACAGAGTCACCACCTAAATATTTTATTTTGGAAAAAATTTAGGAAACCCTGACTCGTGCCTAAGGCCACGTGTCCATCATCACCAAAGTTACCTCGGCTCGAGAACTTAGGTATGAAAGGGGAAGGTCATGCAATGAGCACCCCCGCTCACCCGATCAAAGATCGGCCTGTACTAAGCATGATATTTTGTTTTTGAAAACACATGTGCTCTTATTCCGGTTAATTAGCTAATCTTACTACGTGATGCGCACAGCATACAAGTATAGACTAGATCGCCTAATTTAAAACAAAACATTGCATGTTCGTTTGTGAAAATGGTTTGAAGTTTGCTACTCTCAAGTAGGCTAAATTCGAGATTTAATGAATTGTTCCAATTCAAGTAATCCAACCTTCACTCACAGGCATTCAGACAGTTATATCAAATAAGCAGTTAGCCTCATGGCAAGCATGCTTTCATGGTAATCAATAACACACATGCAGTATGCTAAAGCGTAAACACTCACAGTGTACTCCGAGTCAAAACAGAGAACTAGTTAGAAATCATGCATGATCCTAGTTCATGTTAAGATGGCTAATGCAATACATGCGAGAATGCAATTAAAATAGGCTCGGCTATTCTAAGATGGCATATGAAATGCAACTTAGTACATGTGTTCAAATAGGAATTGAAATACAATGCAGTTAGTATGATGCGCCGAGCCCGGTGCATGCAAGACAGATGAATGGATGCACACATGCAAGCATAAGGTATGCTAAATGAAATATGCCCTAAAACTAACCATCGTAAGCGGTTAAGTAAAAGGGAGAAAGAAATGAGGGCTGGAAGACATGCATCGCACACATGCACGCTTATTACAACAATTGGTCCTCTCGACGAAGGGACCGAATAAGAAGCTAACTAGCTAATTAAACTAATTATTACATCACAACGAAGCTAATTAACTAAACCTAGTTAACTAACTATTACAACACGAATAAGTAGCTAAACGCATTAACTACTTAAATTACATAACCAAAGCATAAACTAGCTAAGCAAATTAGCTAAGTAAAGCAGTAAATAGAGGTGCCCTCAGAGGGAAGAATGCATACATGCCCAGTCGCCTCGTTCGGAAATCCGTTGCGATGCCTCAACTTGCCTCTGTTTGCAACTGTTCCCAGAACCTTGCACCAAGCTCCAGAAAGCTTAAACTCCACCATGGGAACCTATGGGAGGGTGGCCGACCACCTAGGGGTGCCACCAGCCATGGCCGACCACCTATCTTTGTTGTGAACCAGAAAAAGTAGTCGGCCAGCTAGTTTTTCTGGCTAGCCGACCAGTTGTTGCTGCCAAACTCCAGTTTTCTGCAACAGAGAGCAAGAAAGAGCATGGCAATGTATTTGCAAGATATGTGTGCACAACCACCCTCCTTATCATTTCATGAGCTCAAGGGAGTGTGGTTCTCGACCCTCGGGCCACCAATCGCGCATTTCAATGCATGATGGCCGAGAGGCGAAGTTGCACGATTCAATATGAAAATAAATGCACAAATAAACACATAAATGCCTAGAACTCTATCATGTATGATCAAGAGCGTCGGCGACCGAGAATTGAGGCACGTTTCATCACTTCGAGTATGAAACGTCCCTCGTTTCCCGTGTTTGGATTAACACCTATTCCAAACACAATGCAACACAAGCATGCAAATATGCAATATGACTTAAGCATGCAAACATGGAATGCAACATGAACAACCTAACAAGGCTAATGGCATGTATACACAATGCAATGTAATATAAGCATACATAATGCAAAGAACATGGCATATACAATGCGATAAATCAACATGCGAACAACATGGCATACTCAATGCGATGAACTACATGGCATACACAATGCTAAATGGACTTAAACCAAAATGGATAGACCTCAGTCATGCCCAAAACAGTGGCCATAACACCAAAACAAAGGCACAAAAGGCAAGGCATGCATGCACAATACATTGGCCAACCAAGTAGGCCTAAGAGCACAACCCTCAAGAAGGCTCAAGGAGTGACAAATGTGGAAGTGTGACAACACTAAATGCACTGAAATTAAGTAAGAAATGATGCCAAATCATTCAATCAAACACAAGTATAGCATGCAAAGGTCCTAAAGCATAAAAGCTAATAAAGAGGACTACAAAGGAGGCATGCAATACATGGCACAAATGCATGAACCAAACATGGATAAAGCTGAAATAGGTCAAGATAATGACCAAAACATGCTGAGATGAGGGCTCAAAGGCCTAGGCATGCAAGCATACACACTTGGCCACAAACAATGCAACAATGCTCAAAACTCAAAGGCACTTAAAGAGTGAACGAAGTGATCATATGGAAATGCTACACACTCTGAAATAACATGATGAATGATGCCAAATCATGTACACAACACAAATGAAGCATGCTATGGAGCCCAAAGCTTGAAGCTAGCATATACATTTGTACTACAAGTATGCAAATCATGAAGCATGTGGAAAAGGCAACCCAAAAAAGTCGTAGAACATGTCAAAATGATACTAAAACATGTATGGAAGGGAGCCAAAATATGCTAGCATGAAGGACATGAAGCATGGAATATGCAAGGCAAATAAGGTGGATTACACTACACCTATTAGAACCAAGCATGGGATGGCTTCGCCAGCAAAAAACAAAGTTATATCATGGCAAAATAACCCTAAATACATACTGAAATGATAGCTCGCGAGTTTAGGTATGAAGGCATAAAGGACCAACCCTCCAATACATTGAATGAGTGACAAATGCAAGTGCATGAACATGAAACATGGACTGAAATCACATTACAAATGATGCCAAATCATTCAAATAGTCCAAGTAATGCATGCTAGTGGACTTGATGCACAAAGCTAACAAGCTAGAATGCATTATAGCTACACAAAGCAAGTCATGCATGGCCAAAACAACATAAATCAGAGCTAAATCATGTTAAAACATGGACAAAAGCTTCTTGAAGTTAAGCCAAAAGCATGATAGAATGACATGTTAAAGCATGGCACATATTAGGCTAATTCATGGAATTGCACTACAAATGCATAGAGCATGCAAGGGGTGACCAAACAAAACCCTAATAAAGGTATGACATGGCAAAACATCACCAAAAACATGCTGAAATGGACACAAAACAAGCTAGAATGACATGCTACTTCATGAAGCATACAAGACTAATTTGTGTGATTTACACTACAAGTGTATTAGGCACGTAGGGAGTGACAAAACCAAGTCAAAACAGATCTGAGGCATGCTAAAATAACCCCAAATACATGCTAAGAACAAGCCAACACAAGCTCACAAACATGCTCACACATGAGACTAATGAAGCAAGTATTGAAGACATAAGGAAAGGGGATGACCCTCTCCTATTTGGGACCTCAAAACACCACTTCCACCACTGAAATTCCTCTAAGTTTCGGTGGTGAGAAGATCAAAACAAGGTGGTCCCAAAGCTTCAAAAAGAAGGCACAAAAGTAAGGCCAAACAAGGCCTAAGAGGGGGTAGACAACCCCCAACACAAAAGTGACCTTAAACAAACATTTTAAGGACCAAAAATCAGAACTTTTTGCAGTAGGAAGTTAGTCTTAAAACAGCATGCAAAAAGGTCTAAAAGCTTAAGAAAAAATAGGGGTTTAAAATGTTAAAAGCTCATCCTTGAAGACCACCATTAAAGCTGCAACTCCAGCCACTTTTTTGAGCTCAAACCAGTCCAAGAACTCCAAAATCAGCTCCTAAGCACCTCAGCAACCAAAGGATGGTGTTTGTGTACCAAATTGAGACAAAATGACACTTTAAGACACAAAACAAGAACAAACAAGAAAATATAGAGATAAGTGTGTATCTATGACTCAAGCCTCAAAATTCTGAACCTAGAGGAGGGAGGAGGTGGTTCTCTCTTATAGAGAACAAAAGGTAAAGCTTCTTGAGAAAGCTAAGGGTCCAAGGCCATCCCTCCATACAAAATTCTGAACCTAGAGGAGGGAGGAGGTGGTTCTCTCTTATAGAGAACAAAAGGTAAAGCTTCTTGAGAAAGCTAAGGGTCCAAGGCCATCCCTCCATACACGTGTATGGAGGATGGTTTTAGTGCCCTCCAACTGTGCCAGCTAGAGGAAAATATCTCCAAAAATGTGACAAAAAGCAGTCGACCACTTCAAGTGGTCGGCCAACTACTTAAAGTGGTCGGTTGACCACCACAAGTGGTCTCCCAAAACAACAAGTGGTTGGCCATGGTGGGAGAGAGTCTAGACACTGAAAACAAGGTGGTGGTCTGGTGGCTGACCAGAAAAGGTGGCCTAAAGACCAAGAAAGCCAGTTGTCAGACCAGAAAACTGGCTGACGGGAAGAAAAGTGGTCTCCAAGGGAAAATACTGGTCTCCCACCCTTGTACCACCTTCTAAACAAGGAAAACAAGGTTTGTACAAAAAACAAACCGAAACGGATGCATGACGAAAGTTCGGGAGGCAAAGCACGCAGCCGGAAGTCTCAAAAACTAGTCTACGAGCACCAAAATTGGTTTACGACCACAAAAGTGGTCTCCCAAACCATAGTGTTCCTTTAGGCAGAGGCAACAAGGTGTGGTTCAAAAACCATGCCAAACGAAGAACGTTAAGCGGTCCTGAGACAAGGCGCGCGGCCGAAGGCTCCGAAAATCGATAACTAGTCTCCAAACGAGAAAAGTGGCCTACGATCATGAAAAGTGGTCTACGACCACAAGAAGGGGTTTACAAGACCTGTCCTTCCCTCAAGCAAGGAAAACAAGGCTTGGTCCGCAAACCGAGCCGAAGCACAAAGAGTTCAGAGACCCGGAGGCAAAGCTCTCAGCCAAAACTCCGAAACCTTGAAACAAACACAACATACACAATCACCGAGCGCTCAATCGATGACGTCTGAGTCTTAAGGTCGGTCAAAAATGGGGTGTCTACACTTAGATCAATTTGTTGTAGTTTTCATAGATGATATTTTGGTGTACTCCAAGTCTAATGGAGACTATGAACAACATTTGAGAATGGTGCTTCAAACTTTGAGAGAGAACCAATTGTATGCTAAGGCTAGTAAATGTGAGTTATGGATGGAGGAAGTAAATTTTTTGGGTCATGTGGTATCTGAAAAGGGAATATTAGTAGACCCAACTAACGTAGAAGCAGTGACAGAATGGAAGCAACTTAAGAACACATTCGAGATTCGTAGTTTCTTAGGATTGGCCGGTTATTATCGAAGATTCATTCAAGACTTCTCAAAATTGGCCAAACTAATGACACATTTGACTCAAAAGGGAGTAAAGTTTGAATGGAATGAGTCTTGTGAAAATTCATTCCAAGAACTCAAGAAAAGATTGACGAGTGCCCCTATTCTCACAATGCCAGAATGTGACGTTGGGTACAATGTGTATTGTGATGCTTCCAAATAAGGTCTGGATTGCGTCCTGATGCAGAATGGCAATGTGGTGGCATATGGATCAAGGCAGTTAAAGAACCATGAGAAGAATTATGCCACCCATGACTTGGAGTTAGCAACTATAGTTTATGCACTCAAAATTTGCAGATACTACCTGTATGGTGAAAAGTTTGAGATATTCACCGATCACAAAAGCTTGAAGTATCTGTTCACCCAAAATGATCTAAACATGCGTCAGAGACATTAGATGGAGTATATTAAGGATTATCAATTTACCCTTTTCCTATCATCCTGGCAAGGCTAACGTGGTGGCAGATGCGCTAAGTCGCAAGAATAGAGAAATTGTTGCTCATTTAACACTTAGAGAATGGAATATGGTTGGAACGCTTAATGAATTTGGGGTACAAATGGGGGTTCAAGATGAAAGGCTTACCTTGGTGCTCAGATTGCTACGCCTAAAATTTTGAGCGAGATATTGGAATCACAAAAGTACGATCAGGAGGTAGCATTCATCAAGGCACAAATTGAATCTAGTGAATCCATGCCTGGTTGGGAAATTCATATTAATGGGAGTTTGAAATATCAAGGTCGAATGTTTGTGCCAAGTGACAACTCACTAAGGGAAAAGGTACTCAAGGAATTCCACCATTTAGTATTCGCAGTACATCCGGGAGGTACTAAGATGTACCAAGACTTAAAACGCCAATATTGGTGGGGCGGAATGAAAAGGGATATAGGAAAGTTTTTGTCTCAGTGCCTAACATGTCAACAAGTAAATGCTGAACATCAAAGACCGGCAGGAACACTTCAACCCTTTCCAATTTCGGAGTGGAAATGGGAACACATAATCATGGATTTCGTAACGGGTTTGCCTCGGTCACCACAAGGACATGACGGCTTGTGGGTGGTAGTAGACCGATTAACTAAGACAGCCCGATTATTACCTGTCGGGTCATCAGATATGTTGGATTCACTCAGCAGATTGTTCATCAAAGAAGTGATCAGATTACACAGAGTACCGGTTAGCATCTTGTCTAATCGTGATCCTCGATTCACTTCTCAATTTTGGCAGATCTTACAGAAGGCAATGGGAACGAACCTATGCTTTAGCACAACATTTCACCCACAAACCGATGGGCAGTCTGAAAGGACGATACAAACCTTGGAGGATATGTTTCGAGCTTGCGTTATGGATTTTAAGGGAAGTTGGGAGAAACACCTACCTCTCGTTGAGTTCGCTTACAACAATAGTTTCTAGGCTAGTATTGGAATGGCACCGTATAAAGCACTTTATGGGCGACCTTGTCGGTCACCAGTTTGTTGGACTGAAGTAGGGGAAATAACCTTGTTAGGACCAGACTTGGTTCAGGAGACCACTAAAAAGATAAAACTGATCAAACAACGGCTAACCACAGCCCAAAGTTGACAAAAGAGCTATGCAGATCAAAAGAGACGACCCTTAACATTTGAAGTAGGGGATCATGTTTTTCTCAAAGTTCAACCTCGTCGAGGTATTACACGATTTGGGAAGAAAGGAAAACTTGCACCTCGATATGTGGGACCCTTCGAAATTCTGAGCAAAGTAGGAGAAGTGGCGTACCGTTTGGCTCTACCACCTCAACTGGCTGGAGTACATAATGTTTTCCACATCTCTATGCTACGGAAATACGAGCCACACCCTTCTCACATCATCAATTGGGAGGAAATTAATCTTGATGAAGATATGACATTTGAAGAGAAGCCTGTCAAAATTTTAGATCGTCGCGAGAAGGAATTACGAGGTAAAACCATACTATTGGTTCGAGTTCTTTGGAGACATCGTGGGATGGGAGAGTCAACGTGGGAACAAGAAGATGTGATACGTGCCAATTACCCTCAGCTTTTCGAGTCTAAAAGTACGAATTAATTTCGAGGACAATTTTTTTTTTAGGAGGGTATATTGTGAAAACCCACATTTAATTATTCTTAAAAGAAAATTAATTAATTAATTTTATCTAGAGTCTATCTGAAATATATATTAGTGTAAAAGTTAGTTTTAAATTAACCCAATTCAATCACTAACAAAGATATTATTAAGAATAATAATTTTGTAGGTGTTCAATATTTGTTGTTTATAAACTATTTTAATTAGGATTCAATATGATAATTATTCTTACTAAATACCTTAGTTAAAAAATCTTAGTATATCAATTTTAAGAAACCCACACAAATACACACACACACACACACACAAAAAAAAAAAAAATCAAACATTGCAGATTTTTGGTAGCAACTTTCCACATGTTTGTTTGCATGTTAGTATAGGGAAGGAGAGCCCCTTTATGCTTCTTGGAAATGGGAAGGTTGGATAAAATGAAGAGAAATAAGAAAAAAAGAAAGAAAAAGAAAAAGAGAGAGAGAGAGAGGGTGCTCAGCAAAGGAATCCGATGATATTGCATGCATTGTATATATATACATGCATGCTTGTATTTGGTAAAAGAGGGAAGAAAAGAAAATTTGCCAAGTTGAGTAGGGGGATAAGAGGAGGAGGAGATTAAGAAGGATATATATTTCCTACCATTTCAACACTACAATCAAGTAAGAAAACCCTCTCAACCCTCTTATTTTTTTTATTGTTGAAATTTTCAAATTATATTCATATGATAAAATGACTAACTTATAGATAGAAATTTTTATATATATGTATATAAATTTTGTGATGTGTATATCAAATATTTGAAGATATTGATAGCCTCAAAGTCATGGTATTATTGTGAAAATAAGCTTGCATGTATAGTTTATACTATTAAAGAGAGGATTGAAGATTTTATTTGGCCCTTAAATCTGTTAGAAACTTTGTACGAATTTTTAGACAATTTTATACTCAAACTTTTGAGATGATTTTTTCTACAAAGTTGTTGAGAATGATGTCTAGTTCATCCAAAAAATGTTTCAACAATTATTGAGTTTTGTAAGAATTTATACAAATTTTTAATTAAATCTGGAGCTGCAAGACAAATTTACTATATGTTTGAAAATTTATTAAAACTTCTATATTAAACCAAATCTGGTAATTTCTAAACAAAAAATGAAATTTGACAAGTCTAGTTTCATAATAAAATTTTAAATTATGGAATTGATTTATAAATTTAAGTATGGAATTAATTTAAGAAAATGTGACAAATCTGTGTCATAAACTTTCTTGAACATTTTCAGAATTATTTATAATTTATTTTTGGAAAATGCTTTTTGAAAAATGATCATAACATATTTATTGAGTATTCTATAGATTTATATGAATTTTAGAGTTGTATAAGTAATTTATTTATAATTTTAATTACGAGATATACATTCTAAAAAAAAAAGAAAAAAAAATTGGCAGATTAAGGAGGAATAAAAAAAAATTATCTCTTCAATTGTTTATTTGGACAAAAATTTAATATTGTGCTAATCTAATCTTGTAGATTAAAAATCTATGCATGTGTGTAATTATGATTTATTTCTTCTTTTTAGTATCTACATTATTATTTCATACCATGGTTTAAATAAATTGTTTGTTTAAATTTTGTACATTTGTTTACTATTGTATGACATGTGTAATATTTTATATTGAGAATTTTAATGAGTTGTTATAACATTACTGGTAATTAAATGTTGAGTTATTGTGAATATCTCAACAAGTAAAGAAATACGAAATTTAACCAATGATACATTAAAATTTAAAAGTGATGGGGTGAGCCCAGTTTAGAATCTTGCGCAAGTGAGTTGCGAACCCTAACATGGCACGGGAAGGTATTTCAGCTCTTATCGGTATAGGTGATATAAGGTTGGTGGTGCGGGTGTCACAACATAGACCGTTCCCTTGGGACAAACCATGATGTCACGACTTAGGGTATGTAACCCTGGTGCGTAGGCATCATTGGTAGTTACAATAAGTAACATTTGAACAGTTGACCAAGGGAGAGTCAGAATTGCCCGTGGCCATTGTTTAGTGGTTGAGTGGAAATAGTACTCTGCGGGGAGTTACTTAAATTTATCTGATAAACTAAATCTATGAAAATTTAAAAAGAAAGGTGGGCATATTCCTTATGATGAAATACTGCTTCCGTTTATTATATTTTTTTATTTGTTTTATTATTATCTATTGTTTTCATTTCAACTGATAACAATCATTTTATGCTTACTAAATGTTACTTGTTATTCTGTTACTACACATTATTCATAAATTGTGAATATTATTATCGGGGTAGGTATTTTCAGGTTGTAGTATCTTATTGAGCTCATCGCTCATTGCCCTGACGTTTTATGGTAGGTATCGAAGAAACCAAAGGAAACACTGAGGCTTTGCAAGGCGACACTCAGCCTTGATTAGCTTGAAAAGTGCCCAAGATCCATGAACCATTTTTCTAAGTTTCTAGTTTTTGTTTTGTGTTATATTCGTGTTGTTTTTATGTACTAAGACTAAGTTTTAAGTTTTTATTGGAGTTGTAATTTAAGAACTTTTAATTTCTGGATTGTTAATTAATGCTAGTAATATTGGTGACAACATTGATGAGGGGTTAATTATTAACAAAATTGATTTTAAGTTCTAAATCTTATTATGATGTCCTCAAATCTTGGGGCGTCACAGGTATTTTGGTCATTTTGTTTTAGTTTGTCCTTATGGACAAACTATTTATGCGCCTGAACCTTTGGCCAAAGAAAATGTAATTTTAGACTTTTAGCCCGAGCACCCAATTTTAAAACATTCTCATATCATGATCTAGAGATGGTAGGAAGAAATGTTAACACCTTCACTCTCTTTCTCTTGCTCTTGTCCAATTTTCTTAAAAGGTTTTCTATCTATTTATCTCTTCTCTCTATTCTCTATTTATTATGGAAGGGAAAGGATGGATGGACGAACGGACGGGTGCTGTTGAATCCTGTGGGATCTATCCTATGTCTTATTTCAATAATTTGGATTGTTTATTTTCTAAAATTTTATGTATAAATTATTCATAAAAAAAATTTGATTGACCCGATATTTGTAACTACATAATTTTATTATATATATATATACTAGTGGCAATCCGTACTATACATAGGGCCTTATAATAAATGAGTTATTACAATTTTTTTGTGGTAACTTGTGTTATGATATAATTTGTGTTATACATGGAATTTATAGTTGTTAAATAAACTTCATGTTCTTTTTATATTATGCAAAAAATATATCAATTTATAATTTAAGAAATTAAGATAAAAATCAAAATTATTAGCCAAAACATCATGTTAAAACAAATATTTTTTTGAAAGTTAAATAAAAAAGTATTACATGTAAGGAATACAATGTATAAGTTTTGAATAATTTTGAAATTAAAAAAAAAAACTAGCTAAGCCCAAATGTTGAAACTTTTTAATTTTGCACAATTTGCTCTCAATTAATTCATAATTACCTTAAAAAATATCAACTTTCATATAAATTTTCATATTTTTTACACACATATAGATATATATGTACATATATATCAAAAAATTAATAATAACAAAAATCCCGTCCTATTACTCACTTTAGTTTAGCTCATTCCCTCTACTATCCAAAATGCCTTCTCCAAATCATTAACCTATTGAGGCCAATGGCGGCAATGGTTTTGGTCTCTTTCCATAATTGTTGTGGTGTGTCATGTTGTTGTCGTGGTAATGATCATGACTACGTGACTGACAATAGTGTATTGTAAATAATCGAGTTGATATATATAATATAAACTAAAGAAAATAATATTCAAAGAATGAGTACAAAAATGATGGTAGAAGTCACAGCTATCATGGTTGGTCAAATGAGTAAGAAAAAGAAAATTAAAATAGAAAAAGAAGACGAAGAAGCTATTCTTGGCTTGAGTCACAGAAACTCGTATGAGTAAATGGAAAACATAATGAAAAGAAGAAATGAGAGGCTATAATATATATGATAGAGGGAGAGAAAAAAATAGAAGTAAATCATGTGATCTATTCAAATTAAAGATTTAGATACATATACTTTTGATAGATATATATTAACAAATCATATCGTTACCTAAATTTCAATATTTCAAAATTTTTAGTATTTTAATATGTGATAGGGGAAAAGAAAAAAAAAAAGAGTAAATCATGTGATTTATTAAAATAAAGATTTAAATACATGTTTTTGATAGATTTAGATTAACAAATCATATCCTTATCTAAATTTTTTTATTTCAATTTTTTTAATTTTTTTTGTTTGACATTTTATTATATTCAAAAATTGAAAATTAGGGAAATGAAGTAAGAGAGATTTCAAGAACTCTCATGCAGGAGAGAGAACGTTTCAGGTATTAGTATTGACATTTTGAAAATTTTAGAGAGTCCACTACATTTTCTTATATATATACTGGTGGTCACCCGTGCGATGCACGAGATTTTAAAAAGTCAATAATCACTAATAAAAATTTGCTATTTGACTATATTTCTTAATATTTTATTTAGGCCCCGTTTGGGGAGTGGCTAAATTAGTCAATTAGCTAAAAAGTTATTTTTTTAGCCAAAAAGCCAACAACCCATACCAAAAAGTCAAAGATTCTCTTTTCTCTCTACTTTTTGCACAGCTTTTCGTAATTAGCCAAAAAGTCATCCCAAACATATAAGTTTTTTTTACCTACCTTTTTAGCCAATTAGCCAAAAAGTTACTAAATTAGCCTGTTCCCAAACGAGGCCTTAGTTTGTGTATGTAAATCTTATTTCACATCATTAAAAAATATTTAATATTTCACATTATTGAATTTTTTTAAAAACTATTATACATTAAGTAAATCATCACATATATAATAACTAATTTATCTAAGAATTATTTCAGACAATCAAAAGTAGAGTAACAAAGGCATGTTGTAATTAATCAAAATGACTAATATATTAAATAAAAGTAACACTAATTTTGTTTAATCAATAGTAGATATTACATTAATCATCCCATATAATATAATAAATTAAAATAAAATTAATTTTAATTCCCATTATATGGTTAAAACAAATTTACATGCTATTTGTTTTTTGGTTATATTGATTCATTAAACACAAATAGGTTTGGAATGATTAAAAAGAAAAAAAAGTTTGGAAATGCGTTAAACTTGAATTGATAAACATAAAGAATATAAATATTTAAATTATTCAAAAAAAAAAAACATTTTAAATATGAGATATCTTCCATTTGCCTAAACTTTGAATTTAAATAAAAAAAAATTAAAAAAGAAGAAGAAGAAATTTTTGGTTTAAATCTCAAAGGAAATGAGTTCCTAAAAATAAATTTAATCATGAGTTATTTCAATAGGATAATTAACAATAAAAAATCAACTGATGAATACATTTAAGATATAAGCTCATATCCAATAAATTTTGATGTGTTTTTCATTTTCAATCTAACATCTACACCAAAAAAAAAAATTAAACACAAATAATCAATAAGTGAGAGAGTTACAAATTGATAATAGTAGCACTTTTATAAAAATTTTTAAAAAAAAATCTCAATTAAATGACACATTATTAACAAAAAGAAAGAAATAAGGAAAAAAACAAATTGTAACAAAAAAAAATTTAAATTAAAATGATAATATCCTTTTATATAAACTCACTTTCTCGCAAATGCAAAAACTCGTGCAAATACACATTTCAAATGTAAAACAAATTTTTGAGATTTTTAGGCACCGAAAAAAAAATTAGAAATGGCTCAATATTGATTGTTTTCCCCCAATCTTCTGTTCATGATTTCTTTTGCATGAACTTGTTTTTATATTGAAAATATTATGCTTAAACAAAAGATATATATGGAATTTTATCATGTTTAAAATTTGTATGGATAATTAATTGATGATTTTAAAAAATAAAATATTAAATTCAACTTGAAGATAAACTTGAAAAAGATTAAACTAAAATATGTAGAATTCTATAACAAACTAACAAAAGATAAACATAGATCGTTCAAAAAATTATTATCTTTTTGGGATATTTAAATCTCAATCCTTTTTTTTTATTATTTAAATATATGGAATTTTATCATGTTTAAAATCTGTATGGATAATTAATTGATGATTTTAAAAAATAAAATATTAAATTCAACTTGAAGATAAACTTGAAAAAGATTAAACTAAAATATATAGAATTCTATAACAAACTAACAAAAGATAAATATAGATCGTTAAAACAATTATTATCTTTTTGGGATATTTATATCCCAATCTCAATCCTTTTTTTTTATTTAAATATTTTGTTATCTTTTATTTAAATTTTCATTTTGTAGTTCAAATCTAAATAAAAAATAAAATATTAAATTCAACTTGAAGATAAATTTTAAAAAGATTAAATTGAAATATATGGAAATTTTATAATAAATTAACAAAAGATAAATATAGATCGTTAAAAAAATTATTATCTTTTTGGGATATTTATATCCCAATCTTAATCTTTTTTTTTATTTATTTAAATATTTTGTTATCTTTTATTTAAATTTTCATTTTGTAGTTCAAATCTAAATAGTTATATTTTTATTTTTGTATATTTTTTCATCTCTATTTTTTTTGTTATTCATATATAAATAATTACCTTTTTATTTTAAAAATTATTTGACTCGTAATATTTTTTTATTTAAATATTTTTAATTGTTCATATATAAATAGTTAAATTTTTATTTTTAAAATTAATGGATATAAATAGTTAAATTTTTATTTTTAAAATTAATGGACCCGTAATATTTTTTTTCTTAATATTTTTTTTATTTAAATATTTCGTTATCTTTTATTTAAATTTTCATTTTGCAGTTCAAATCTAAATAGTTATATTTTTATTTTTGTATATTTTTTCATCCCTATTTTTTTGTTATTCATATATAAATAATTACCTTTTATTTTAAAAATTATTTGACTTGAAATATTTTTTATTTAAATATTTTAATTGTTCATATATAAATAGTTAACTTTTTATTTTTAAAATTAATGGACCCGTTATATTTTTTATTTAGTTATTTTTTTTATCTTTTATTTGACTCTTTATATTAGTTTTGTGGTTAAAATTTGAATAGTTATCTTTTTATTTTTTATATTTTTATCTTTACCTCTTTGTTGTTCATATCTAAATATTTATCATTTTATTTAAATATATATAATCTTTTTAGCTTTTGAGATTTAGATAATTGACAAATGATTAAAAATTAAAAAAAGTGGGAGAAGAGACTTGAAAGGTGACACGTAAGAGGGAGAATTCATAAGAATTTAGTATTAAGGGTTTAGAGAAATCTCATACTCTACTACATTTGCTTATAGAGATAGTATAGTTATATTTTTATTTTTGTATATTTTTTCATCTCTATTTTTTTTGTTATTCATATATAAATAATTACCTTTTTATTTTAAAAATTATTTGACTCGTAATATTTTTTTATTTAAATATTTTTAATTGTTCATATATAAATAGTTAAATTTTTATTTTTAAAATTAATGGATATAAATAGTTAAATTTTTATTTTTAAAATTAATGGACCCGTAATATTTTTTTTCTTAATATTTTTTTTATTTAAATATTTCGTTATCTTTTATTTAAATTTTCATTTTGCAGTTCAAATCTAAATAGTTATATTTTTATTTTTGTATATTTTTTCATCCCTATTTTTTTGTTATTCATATATAAATAATTACCTTTTATTTTAAAAATTATTTGACTTGTAATATTTTTTTATTTAAATATTTTTAATTGTTCATATATAAATAGTTAACTTTTTATTTTTAAAATTAATGGACCCGTTATATTTTTTATTTAGTTATTTTTTTTATCTTTTATTTGACTCTTTATATTAGTTTTGTGGTTAAAATTTGAATAGTTATCTTTTTATTTTTTATATTTTTATCTTTACCTCTTTGTTGTTCATATCTAAATATTTATCATTTTATTTAAATATATATAATCTTTTTAGCTTTTGAGATTTAGATAATTGACAAATGATTAAAAATTAAAAAAAGTGGGAGAAGAGACTTGAAAGGTGACACGTAAGAGAGAGAATTCATAAGAATTTAGTATTAAGGGTTTGGAGAAATCTCATACTCTACTACATTTGCTTATAGAGATAGTATAGATAGATAGATATATAATAGCGGTAACTTGTGTGATGCACATGTGTATATAGTTTAAAATGAATAATTTAAAAATAGAATTGCAAAATATATGATGTACTATAGTTTTAGGTTAATATCATTCACATTGACTGTCTTTTATTATTTATTTTCGATGAGATTTTGATAACTAAAAACATAAAAAGTAATTCAATTAAATAAACAAATAAATCAAAAACAACTGCAGTTAAACATCAATTGAAAATTATGTTTTGCTATGATAAAAATAATATTCTACTATCAACCTACAAACAAAAGAAAATAAAAGACTCAATTATTCAAGTTTCTTATCAAAAAAAATATATAATTAATAGCAAATGTAAAAGAGAAAAATGCATTAGAATTGCATAAAGATACACAAAATTAAATAGAGAAAATGTCATTTTGAACTCCAAACTTTCACGTATTTTTCAATTTGAACCCCAGACTTCAATTAATATCAAATTTACACCCAAATTTTTAAAATTTTGATCAATTTGGCCCCTACCGTCACATTTCGTTTACAATTAGACGGAATGTGCTGGCGTGGCATTAAAATTTATTTGGAATTTCATTTTACTCCCCAAACTATACCTTAAAAATAAATTTGCCCTCCAAATATAAAAAATTAAATTTAAATATTTAATAAATAATTTTTATCTCACTAATGAAAATTTTAAATAATATATACTTTGCAAAAAAATAATAAAAAATATAAAAACTCTCATTTAGAATTATCTTGAGACTATGAAGTATGGATAATTTGACAAACATATCATACCCGTACCTGGTACTTACTGACGTATAATAATTCTGTATACATACCGAATACACAAAATATGTACTCATATTTTTCGTTCTTAATTTTTGGCGTACTCAAACATATTTAGTATATACCCAAATCGTGCCATATCTCAGTCAAAATAATATTTTCTTCTACTACAAAAATAAAATTCCTTTTGCTAGACTTCTTTTTCATTTTTAGTTTTATACTTAACAAGGTTTTAAAATTAAGTTATGATTTGTAAGTTATTTAATATAATAATATTTAATTTTGGTTTATCTTATAGTTGTACTTTTGACATTAAATGTCAATTGTATGTTGGATTTAACAAATTAAACTATTTAATCAATTTTTGTATTATTCCAAATTAAAAATAAATATTTTTTTACAGACGTATTAAGTCATACTCGTACCCTACTTTTTGTTTTTTTTTTTTTTTACCATGTTGACGTACATGTATCGTACCCTACTTTTTTTGAATTTCACCACTTTTTGAACTGAAAATTTCTTGGCTACTCTACGTGTGTATGCGCAATTGTAACTAATTTATTATCCAAATTAATTTCAATAGAATTGATCAACTAATAGTAATTTTAAAATTGAGTGAGAAATTTTTTTCAAAATTCGATAAGTACCTGGTAGGGGTATGACACGTTTGTCGAAGTACCCATACTTCATAGTCTCAAAATAATTCTAAATGCAATTTTTATATTTTTTTATTATTTTATTGCAAAGTATATATTATTTAAAATTTAATTTTTTTTCATTATTGAGATAAAAAAATTATATATTAAATATTTAAATTTAATTTGTTTTATTTGGGGGGGCAAATTGATTTTTAATGAAATTCTAAATGAATATTGGCGTCATGTCAGTACATTCTGTCTAATTATAGACGGACTACTGGGGCCAAATTGATTAAAATTTTGAAAGTTTGGGTGTAAAATTGATATTAATCGAAGTTTGGGGGTCAAATTGAAAAGCTCATGAAAGTTTGGGGGCCAAAATGATACTTTCTCAATTAAATATCACATAAAAACATATAAATCATAAAACTATGTGAATCCATCACCAAAATATCCTCGAAAGATAAAATTTTAAGCAAAAAAATAGAGTGAACACTCAATGGCAAAGTTAAATTACTCTAAAATTCTCAACTATGAAAGAGTTTTTTAGTTTCGTGGGAAATTCTTTATGAGAATGATACACACAAATAATTTTCTTACACATTGTTTTTTTTTTTTTTTTTTTTTTGCAATTATGGTACATAATATTCAACATTGATGCAATAAAAAGAAATGTAAAAACTCTCTAGCCATCAAGCTTGGTATTATATTTATGATCACCTGCACACAAAAAAAAATTAAAATTTAGACAAAAATTGCAAATGTGTGAAATATTTCAGCCATACTTATAATAATATAAAAATTGTATATAGAGAAAGAGAGAGGAGGAAAGAAAAAGAGCAACATGAAACACCAAGACCATTGGGTTTGAGCTCAAAAAGTAATAAACAATTAATAATTTAGTATTCATGTTGGTGGCCAAATCTTTAAATTTGAATACAGATGTCCCTATTTGATTTCATTAATAATTTTGTATGTATTTATAATCAATTGAAATATAAATGTTTATATAGAAAGAGAGAGATGTGAAATTGGATAAATAGTTATAGATTTTCAATTCAATTATTTTTGAATTTTCTAATAACTTTCTCTTCTATTTTTTTCTTTTTTTTTTTTTCCTTTTTGATTAGTTTGTATTCGGATAGCTATTGTTCTAAAAGCATATTATTGTTAGCTTCCCCTATCTTTAAAAAAAAAAAAATTTAAAAAAAAAAAAGAGCATATTATTGTTAAAGAAAATAGATTCATTTTAGGGGATTGACCAATGAATTTCATATTTTGGACTTATAATCCATATAGTCCCATATTTTTTCTTATGATTCATTTAAACTTTTTAGATGTGTAATGACTTATTTGCCCGTCACATTGGAGTGACACATTTAGAAAAAGTACACTAAAGAGTATTTTAGTGTCACATTATGCCCGCTACGTTATATTGTCACATTTAAAAAAAGTACATTAAAGGATTTTTAATTTTTTTAGAGTGTCACATCATATCCGCCATGTTGGATTGTCACATGTCACGTTTGGGAAAAGTACACTAAGGAGTTTTTATTTTTATTTTTGAAGTGTCGCATCATACCTATTACATTGTCACATTTGAAAAAAACTACACTAAGGAATTTTAATTTTTTTTTAGAGTATCACATCATACTCGCCACATTATCACATTTAAGAAAAATACACTGAGGAATTTTTATTTTTTTTTAAGTGTCAAATCATACATCTCATATTATCATGTTTGAGAGAAGAACACTAAAGAATTTTTATTTTTTTTAAAGTGTCATATCATACCTATTACGTTGTCACGTTTGAGAAAAGTAAATTAATAAATTTTTATTTTTTTGAAATGTCACATTATACATGCCACTCTCACATTTGAAAAAGTATACTAAGGAGGAATTATTTTTTTTAGAGTAAAAGTTTTGAAGTGTCACATCATACTCGTCACATTGTCACATTTAAGAAAAGTACACTAAAGAGTTTTTAATTTTTTTGGAGTGTCACATCGTTGGAGTGTGATATTAATACCTACTACATTAGAGTATCACATCATACCTCTTACATTAATAAAATGATATAACTGTCTACCAAAACACTACCAAAATTAAAAATATAACCATATGAAAATAAACTCTCTACTAATAGGACTTAACAAATCAATAAAAAAAATTTAAGATTAATTAAAATACTTGTTTGTAAGATGAAATTTATTGATAAATATTCAAATTATTTTTTATGGAAGTGATAGGAGATGAGTGAATTTGAAACTTAAGTACCATATAATTTTTTAAAATTTTAAATTTGTTAAGAAATTAGGAATAGAGATTTGGAAGTCTAAGAGTATATCCACTACATTTGTTCATATATATCCGTTTGGCAAGAGCTAAACGGGGCTTTTTTGGCTATTTTAGTCACAAAAGACAAAATATGCTATTTTAGCCACAAAAAACAAAACATCACATCTAACCCATAATCATTATATTTTTCTCTCACAAAAAAAGCCAAAAAAGTAAAAAAGCCGAAAAGTCCTTCCCAAACCAAACTTTTTAGCCCAAGCTAAAATAGTCAAAAAAATTAAAAAACCAACCCACTTCCCAAACGGAGGCATAGTATACATAGTATAGATAGATAGATAGAAGTATTAAATATGTGAAAAGTATAATTTTTAAAACAAATCATTCTTTATTTTGAAAATAAAAAGAGATAAAATTATGTGTTTATGAATATAGATCAATTTTTTTTCTTCTTATAGATTATGTACATTCAAGCTAAAAAAGTTAGCTTTTGACTTTTTATCAATTTTGAATCACATCACCTCTCATATTTTTTACTCACAAAATGACAAAATAATCTAAAAAAATTTAAAAGTCAACTTTTTACCAACTTTTCAAAATACTCCAAAATTGTGGGTCTGAATCGTTGGAGCGGACCCATGATAGGTCCCATCGATTCCAGTATGAATTAGAGAAGTTTTCTTAAGATGGGTTTGTTTATAATGAAAGTGGTGAAAATTGTGAAACAAAGAAATTTTAAAAAATAAAAAATAAAAAATGAATGTGTTTATCATGAAAATAATGGAAACTACTTGATCAAAAAAAAATAAAAATAAAAAAAATAAGAAGCTACAAGAAAGTTAATTTTCTTATTCCAATTAAAAAATAATAATTTTTATGTACAACCTATATTAACATTGTAATTTTAAAATTTTCTATCCTTCTCATATAAAAATAATATCCTAGCTAATCAAATGTTTGCAATATATATTTTCTTTTCACTCCACTTTCTTTTATTTTCACTTTTCACATTTTTTTTTTAACTTTCTAATCAAACCAATTCTTAAAAAAGAGTAATGGTAGAGCCTCTAAAAATTCTATCAAATGTTTCACGTAGATCCCACATCCATGTGAGATATTTGGTAGTACTTTTGGAATCTTTAGTATTTTTGCTAAAAAATTACCTTCCAATTTTTTCACCATTTATTATTTATTTATTTATTGCAACGGCCATAATCTTCAGTCAAACCTAATGTTATGGATCATAAATGAAGATTCAAAATTTATTAGCAAACTTGTTTGAATCTTGTCACTTCCACGTAACCAATAATAAATTACAAATTACTCATATTTTAATAGCATAAATTGACTCTTCTACCCCTTGAATTAATATTAAATTAACATGTGAACAATGGGCAAAAGAGTCTTTTTGGTAGCAAGTTGGCAAGAGAATAAAAGAGAGAGCGAGAGAGGTGGCTAAAGTTGACGCCATGGTCAACACGCAGAGATCTGAAAGAGTTTAACGCACATTGGGTCAACATGTGTTAATCTAAAGTACTTATCCGACAATCTATCTTTAACATGTCTACATTTAGTTATTAAATTAATTAATTGTATGCAACTAGTTCAAACTTTTAAGTGATCTCTTCACACCCAAAATTTGGTTACACCATCCATTAATTTTTGCCACGTGTCTGCTTAATCACATGTATATATATTTGAGAAAATAAAAAAATATATTTTTTAGAGATAATTACACTTTTTTTTTTTTTTTTTGAACGCGAGAGGGTTACACTGTACCTCTCAATTTATTACTTTAAAACCATATATTTGGACTAATCAACTATCAATTCTGCATCACTTTCATTCCTTGAAAAGAGATTTTATACGATTTTGAAGATTGAGATCTAAATATGTTAAGGGGATAAGATGAAATCTATATAATAAAGTATGAATGTTTTTGAAAATGTGTCAAAATATTTAAGAGAGATATTTTGTATCAATGATTGAGATTAATTTTCAAGTCAAAAATGTTAGAGACTCTAAAAATTTTACCAAATGTTTCACATTGGTGTGAGAGCGACTCACATTAAGTAGGTCACACACTCATGTAAGACATTTAATAAAAATTTTAATACAATTTGTAGGTCTATAATATTACTTTTTCCAAATTCATCTTAATTCCCACTCATCCACATTCTCTCTCTCTCTCTCTCCCCCCTACCCACTCACCCATTGTCTTTTCTTCTCTTTTTGTTCACTCATGTTTCTCTCTTTCCTACCTACCTTCCTCTCTTTATTATTTTATTTTATTTTTATTTCCCACCTTTTTATTTTCCTTCCTATTTTATTATTTTTTTTTTTTATTCACTTATTTTATTTACACCATGCTTTACACTAATTTAGGCCCCGTTTGGGGAGTGGCTAAATTAGCAAATCAGTCAAAAAGTTACATTTTTAGCCAAAAAGCCAACAACTCATACTAAAAAGTCAAAGATTCTCTTTTCTCTTTACTTTTTGCACATCTTTTCGTAATTAGCCAAAAAGTCATCCCAAACATACAAGTTTTTTTTACCAACCTTTTTAGCCAATTAGCCAAAAAGTTACTAAATTAGCCTGTTCCCAAACGAGGCCTAGTGATAAAACAAATTGATAAAAATATTATTTAAACATGTATATTAGCTGGCTCATTAAGATTAAGCTATTGGGCCGCCCAATTAGGTAAATCATGTTATAAATTCAAAAAATTTATCCCTACCTATCACATGTATTAGTTAAAAAAATTAAAATATATATATTATTTTATATAATATTTTTTAAAAAAAAGAGTGGAAGTTTAAAAAGAGAGAAATCAAAGCTTAAAATATTTCAGTAAGTTACTCAAATGTCAATTCATTCTCTCTCTCCCTAAATCAAAGTTGCCATCATGAATAGATATTTTTGGGAAGAAAATCTGGATTTGGGCTCAACCGTTGTCTCTCATATTTAAAGTGAGTCTTCACTAAAATCATTCACTTTTCAATATTTTCTTACTAGCAGTGCTCCATGCAATGCAAGAAAGTATGTTAAAATTTGTTATTCAGTTTTAGTCCTTGAAATTTATAAAATGCTTTATATTTAAATTAACTTAAGTAAATTTATTGTTCTTTCTGTTTTGATCGTATACATAGACGACACTAACATGTTAAGCTTATCCCAAAAAAGAGATAAGTAAGGAAAGACAAGAACATAGATGGAACGTCAGATGTATGGTATAGAGGTCAAAGTAAAGACAACATGCAGACAATAATGGGGGTGTTTGGTGAGACTTTTTTGAGTCAAATTATGGCTTCTAATTTTAGAAAAGTTATTTTGGACTGTTTGGTTAAACTTATTTCAAACAGCTTCTCATTTTAACAATTTATTTTAAGTCAAAAAAGTTAATTCTGAGAAGCTGCTCACTACTTACTTTTGATTATCAGCTTCTGCGGTAGACATATTAATTCACGGTTATACTCTTAGATTTTTTTATTTTTTATTTTTTAAAAAATAAAAAAAGACCCAAATGGACTATAGAATAGTATTATTATTTTTTATGAAAAATGTAGACAAATAATGAATAATAAAAAATAAAAATTAATTGAAAAAGCTACTTCACAGCTTATTTAACAAACCCTACTCTGCAACTTAAATATATAATCTAAAAGTTATACTAAACAGATTAACAACTTCTGATTAAAGTCATAATTTATAATCTGTTAAGGTATAATCTATAATCTGTTCTGACAACTACACCAAATAGTACCAATGACAACTGATTAAACTCAGCATGGGGTTATGCCCAAAGTGTCTAGGTACACACACGGAGTGTACTCTCAACAATATGAGAGTGTGCAAACACGCCTGATACTCCCATAAATAAGAGAAGATCCTCAGAAAAAGTGGTACGTTTATTTTCCCCCTTTAAAGAGAAGCAACACATTATATTAGAGCTCTTACTCAACCATCAAAGCGCTTATCCGAAAAACACCTTTGTCGACGTCTAATAAGTTGTTTCCTTGTGCAGGACCAGCCAAGTAGCATCGTGAAGCTTGGGAAAGGAGAATAGGTACTACATAAAATTAAATAAATTTGTTACAAGAAATTCCTCTACTGCCTAGTGCCAATTGATTAGCAATACAAGATGGTATTGAATTAAAGAAATGAAAATTGATAACTATATATTACCCATATTAGTTAATAAATTAGCACATTTGTTTGTCTCTCAATAATCGTGATTGACTTCAGATATCCCCAACTTGTTTATCAGGAACTTATGATCAAGATTAATATTAGTGATTGTGATGAGTTTTTAGTTTTCATGAATTCCTTGTGTGTACTTCCAATATATATCATGAAGTTCAAGATTGGCTGCCAAGTTCTACCTGGCCTTGGTGGGCCTAATGTACCTATTAGAACTCCAGTTCATTTCCCAAAGCCTCCGTTTGGGGAGTGGGTTGATTTTTTAGCTTTTTGATTTTTTTGACTATTTTAGTCTGACTTAAAAAGCTTGGTTTGGGAAGAATTTTTTAGCTTTTTGGCTTTTTTAGTTTTTTTTTTAGAGAAGAGTGTAATGATTTTGGATTAAATGTGATATTTTGTTTGTTGTAATTAAAATAACATATTTTATGTTTTGTGGCTAAAATAGCCCCAAACTTCCTTGCCAAACGGAACTCTTAGTGATCTTCAACTATCCACTAATTGCATATTTTTAAAAATAATATTTTCAATTTCAAACTCAAAAGTAATCTTCAATATCCAATTTCTCTTTCTCAAAATTAATTATTTTCATCATCTTCTTTATTTACTGTAAATTTTTTGTTTGCACCTTTAATTGTAAGGTAAATTACACTGACATCTCTTGAGATTTCTGTTTAATACAGATGTCTCTCACATTTAAAAAATTACATTTCCTTCCATGAGCTTTATAATCTCATTATAAATTGTCTCTGAAATGTTGATGTCATGCTCTAAACTTTTCCAAATAACCATCTTGCTATTTTTTCTATCATTTCTCCTTCCTATGATCATGACTACATTCTACAACTTTTCATAATTAAATTTTACCTTAACATATTCTTATTTAGTAATGATATACAAACATAAATTTTATATAGAATATCCAAACATAATGATCACTTTAAAACAAAACTCCCATAAACATGATTTATGTTTACAACAATATCACTATCATAACATTTTTATGATATTTTTTGTATAATTTTTTATATATGAATATAATTTTTTATTTTTATTTCCACTATTATATCTAGATTAGATCAATTTAATCTAGATATTTTTAAAGAGTATAAAATTTGTACAAAAAAACTTTTAAAAAATCCATTGAACACAACAAATAAGATAATGTATTGAATTTTTATATTTTTTTGTATTTGGTGATTTTAAAAAAAAAATACAAAATATTATACTTCTTAAGTTTATCTAGATTATGTGTATCTAAAAAAATCACAAATGTATTGGTGAATTTTTTTTTTTTTTTTTTGTTATTTTCTTTCTCTCTCCTCTCTAATTGTGTGAGTGATTTTCTGACCACACTGCCCGCTTAGTAGTCAACTGGAGAGCACCGCAATAGATGGCACCGTCTGCGCAATGTAAAGATAAGAATCCCGCGGTGGTTCGTCCACCCGGAGGCACTCCGACGATCAAGTCAGTATATCTCTCAAAGATAAATCAAGTGCTAAACTCACAAGCTTGAGTATCAAAAGCATACCTTAGACCCATGGGGGTGCCTCTTATTTATAGCCAACTCAATCTCAGTCCCAATGAGAGCCTAACTCCAATGGACTCAGGATTACTGCTAATCTGGGACTCCCAGTGGGATCAGGATAAACTCTCTAAGGGTCTTATCTTTACCCAAACTGAAGTCTTCTCCCAATCTAGGACTCTTGTCCATATCCAGGTTGAGTTCCCTCCTCATTCTAGGACTCTTGTCCCTTATCCGCTTATCTCGGATTCCGATATCTTCGGAGGTAACCTCGGCCTAGCTGAGATCACCTCGGCATTACGACCAGGACACGTGGCACCTCGGCTGACACGTCGGCGTCACCTTGCCATGTGTTGGTACTTAGAAAATATATCCCCACAACTGCCCCCTAGGTTCTATTACCTCGGCATTCTGAGGTGATGGAACCTATACTGTTCGTTCATCTGTGCCCCTCTGTCCGAGATCAAACTCGCCGACCTCAAAGTTCCCTGGACTTTACTATCCACTTCTGTCAAGTATCAAGCTTCATGTTTTTCAAGCTATTCGAGATCATACCTCCTAGCCGAGATTTCTTGTTTCATTAATTCATAAACTCCAAGAGCTTTGCAACTGCTCCACTCACACTCTCTGGTGAGTTCCCGATTTCCAGTCATCTATTTGACTCCGGCGATTTTCATATCGGCGTTCATTTCACTTGGTAGGTTCACAAACTCTTTACTTGCTATTAAGCTCAATCTTTCATAACTCTTCTGAATCTGTTTACTTGTCCTCTGTTGCCTTCTATTTTTGTCTGTCTTCAAGTTTTGAATTGTTTGAATGCCTGGCCATGTTCTATCCGCTTTCTGTTGCTAGCATCGTGTCTGGGTCATTGTTCTTACTTAGTGCCTATGCACTTGGTTTTGTTCTTTGAACTTCGTCATCTTCTTGACTCCGATTTTTCTCTTTCTTCATTCAATCCTCTGGCTTTTTCCTCTTTCTAGCTCTTTTGCTTAAATCCGTCATTGTTCCAAGTTTTCAAGCTCTGCAATTGTTTTCGTTCCTCTCATCCGGTGAAGCTTTCGCCGTGTTCGCAACGTCAAGGTTCGACTCCGGTGACCTTCATCGCTCCACTTTTCCTAGTAAGCCTCTGTTCCTTTCATTCTCAATTCTTCTATGCTCTTTCTAAGAAGTTCTGCTTCATTGTTAACCACCATTATTGTTTTACCCGTTGTTTCCAATTCATCTTCTTGTATGCACATCGCTCACATATCTCGCTGATTTCGCCATCGTTTGGCTTGACGACCAGGCAATCTTTTTGTCTTGATTTCCTGATAGCTTCATCACTTTCTTGCTATTGTTCTTGAGTCTGTATTTCTGTGTCTTTTTCCAGGTTTTTGCTTTCAATCCTGCCTTCAAAACTCCGAGGTGCCAATCGCCGAGAAGAGCGTTGATCAAACTCTTCAGGAGATTGATGCTGAGCTCGTGGCTGAAATGGCTGCTGAGAAGTTCCTTCAAACTGTCTTCTGGGGATGAGACACAACCTGCCACTGATGCCGAATAGTTTGCTTCCTTCTTGAAATTGATGCCGAGATAATGGTAGAGGAGCTCCTCAAATTGACTGCCGAGGCTGAACCATCGTCGTTCGTCAAAGCAGATCAGTCTGACGTTCTTTACTTTCAGTCCCTAGTTCTTTAAGGTCTTCATTTTTGTACCTGCCAATCTTCTCAGCTCTTAACAAGCTAGTTGGTCATCTCGGATGATCATATCTCGGAAACGTCTTTTAGTATTATTTCGGCTATACTAAACTTGTAAATTGCTACAAAGTGGTAGACTTCATAATCTTCGGTTAACTCATCTTGTATCTTCTCCCTGCCCCCTAATGTGAACATAAATTCAACTTTCCTTCTCTGAATGCTTGTGCTTTTGTCTTTTCTTGATTGCCTTCGTATGATTCTACACTTAGAATATTCTACGTGCCTTTCATTCTTTGCCTTCTTTGTGCAATCTTCTCGGGGTTACATACCTCGGGTATAATAACTACAAACTTTACTTCGGCAAGCTCGACCAAGAACTTTTCATGAATTTCAACAAGTATATATACTTATAAACTTTTCTCAAATTTCAACAAGTGTTTAAACAAATTTCTCTTTAACTCAGAATTGCTACAAATTTTAACAGACGATTAAAATATCATATATCGGCTTAACTTCACATTTGCTACAAATTTCAACATGTAAAAACATCACCTCGGCTTAACTTCGGTTAAGCATCATCTCGTTTTTAACCAACTTGTAAATTGCTACAAATTTCAACAAGTGATAGACAATGATCTCGGTCTATCTTCAACTTGTAAATTGTTACAAATTTCAACAAGCGATAGACAATGATCTCGGTCTATCTTCAACTTGTAAATTGTTACAAATTTCAACAAACGATAGACAATGATCTCGGTCTATCTTCAACTTGTAAATTGCTACAAATTTCAACAAGCGATAGACAATGATCTCGGTCTTTCTTCAACTTGTAAATTGCTACAAATTTCAACAAGCGATAGACAATGATCTCGGTCTATCTTCAACTTGTAAATTGCAACAAATTTCAACAAGCGATAGACAATGATCTCGGTCTATCTTCAACTTGTAAATTGCAACAAATTTCAACAAGCGATAAACAATGATCTCGGTCTATCTTCAACTTGTAAATTGCAACAAATTTCAACAAGCGATAGACAATGATCTCATTCTATCTTCAACTTGTAAATTGCTACAAATTTCAACAAGCGTTAAGGAATGGTTTCAGCTCAACAACTTGTAAATTGCTACAAATTTCAACAAGTGTTAAGGAATCTTTGGTCTTAACTTCTGCTAAGAATCTTCTCGCTTAACATCTTGTTAAGCATCTTCTTGGCTTAACTTTGGTTAAGAATCTTCTCGCTTAACTACGCTTAAGCATCTTCTCGCCTAACCATCAAGCATCTTCTCTCGGCTTAACTTGGTTAAGAATCTTCTCGCTTAACTACGCTTAAGCATCTTCTACCAACCATACATCTTCTTGGCTTAACTTCGGTTAAGAATCTTCTCGGCTTAACTTTAGTCTGATCTTGTGTGTTTCCTTTTTATCCTCTAGGATCTTAGATTTGCTCATTGTGCTCTTCTCTTCTCGGACTTAAGCTCCGAGATCTTATCTTCTTAGATCTGCTCACTCAGTTTGAGCTCTTCTTTTCTCGGACCTATTCATCTAGGCCGAGATCATGTCTTCTAGGATCCGGGATCTGGAGTCTGGGATCTGCTCACTTAGGCTGAGCTCTCGTCTTCTTGGGCCTACTCATCTAGGCCGAGATGATGTCTTCTCGGATCCGGGATCTAGAATCCAGGATCTGCTCACTTAGGCTGAGCTCTTCTATACTTGAATGTCATCTCTTTGGTAGTGCTCATGCCCCCTGTCTTTGCATCCCTTCTGGAAGGGTCTTCGTTCATCCGCAGGTATTTATCCTTCCATACCTGGAGGTCATCTTTGTTGTAGCATCCGCTTCGATCTGTTGTCTTTGGTGCGTCACCTTCATGGCCGGCGTCTTTCACTCCGTGACTCTGGTCACGAGTTTTTGTGTTGCGGTTGTCCCCTTCAACGTCGAGGTTGATAGGTCTCCCACTCCCAACAGGAGCGTTGTCTCCAATCTGATCCTTCTGTGCTCCACTGGCTATCTATTCTTCTTTCTTTCCCACAGACGGCGCCAAATTGTGTGAGTGATTTTCTGACCACACTGCCCGCTTAGTAGTCAACTGGAGAGCACCGGCAGAATAGATGGCACCTGGCTGACCTGCAACAGAAAGATAAGAATCCCGCGGTGGTTCGTCCACCCGGGGGCACTCCGACGATCAAGTCAGTATATCTCTCAAAGATAAATCAAGTGCTAAACTCACAAGCTTGAGTATCAAAAGCATACCTTAGACCCATGGGGGTGCCTCTTATTTATAGCCAACTCAATCTCAGTCCTAATGAGAGCCTAACTCCAATGGACTCAGGATTATCGCTAACTGGGACTCCCAAAGGGATCAGATAAACTCTCTAAGGGTCTTATCTTTACCCAAACTGAAGTCTTCTCCCAATCTAGGACTCTTGTCCATATCTAGGTTGAGTTCCCTCCTCATTCTAGGACTCTTGTCCCTTATCCGCTTATCTCGGATTCCGATATCTTCGGAGGTAACCTCGGCCTAGTTGAGATCACCTCGGCATTACGACCAGGACACGTGGCACCTCGGCTGACACGTCGGCGTCACCTTGCCACGTGTTGGTACTCAGAAAATATATCCCCACACTAATACACATAATTTATACATCTAATATTAATTCAATTAAAACACAATTAATTATAAATTCTTAATTATTTATTGTAATTCTTAAATTTTTACTCTAAGTTTAATTTAATTATATTTTATATCACAATTAATCCTAAATGTTTAATTATTTATTATAATTACTAACTTATTAATCTAATTAAATTTAATATTTTAGATCACAATTAATCTTAAATTCTTAATTATTTATTATAATTTAATCTAATTTTATTTTAATTATATCATTTGATTGAAAATGGTCATTTAAGAGTGTTTTTTATATTTTTAGGGGATGTATAGAGGTCGTTTACATTTGAAAACTACTACAACAATTCTTTAAAATAGAAAGATTTTTAAAAAAATTCTTGGAGCTAATTTCTTTGAAGTAAGATTTCTTCAATATAAAATGGAGATAGAAAAGTTGTTGGAGATGCTGTTATAAAATTTTAACAAAATTTGCATTACCTGTTATGTTAGTAAATATTAGATATAACAATAAAATAACGTAATAATATTACCGTTTAATGAGTACTTTCACTTTATAATGAAAAACATAACATTGTTGAATTAATAAGAGACAAAACATGTCCACTTAATCTTATTTATAATTTTTTATTGATCAATAAAATTACATAAAACAATATCACTATTATATTCAATATTTTTCCTTGTTATATATGCCCACATCAATTACTCATTGTCACCCTAAATTGTTGGTTAGAACACCAAATGACATGGTCCCATTATTTAATCCAACACATTCCATTTGAGTACTACCTTGTAAATACTCTATTTATATCCAAAAAAATCAGTTAAAAAAAAAAGGGACATCATAGAAGTGGATGACAGAGATAATGAAGAGGATGAAGTGGTTGAGTGGGCGGTGGCTAGCAATGAATTTGATTGTGTGGATGATGTTGCTACTATTTTACAGCAACTCCAATATTAATTGATATTTTGCTCAATTGTTTCGTGTTGGGACATTTTAATATTTTTTATTTATTTATTTATATATTTTTGTTCAGGAATCTTTTTTTTTGTCTTATTCATGAATCTCATTTTATGCATGAATCGAGATTTATTATTTTGATAACCTTTTATTTTATTCATGAATGAAGGTTAATAGGAGTTCATGAACTTAGCAGTGAGTTAATATTTAGAGACTTTCCTTTTTCTCTAGTTTAATGGTCATTATTATTTTTTTTTGATAAGTGGCTTATAAATAGTTCCTCTCATTTACTCTTTCAACACTAACTATTTTTTATACTTGAGAGATTACTAGCCAAAAAATAGTGTTTTTTCTTTGTGGAGCTTTGGGTTCACCATCTTGTACAAAGTTGGTCTGAACCATACGACAAATGGTCGGGCTATTGTATCCTAGAGGGGACAAGTCATAGTTTTGTAACTGTTGCATCGGTATTTGGGTTTTTTCTACCGCAGTAGGCTTGATCTCTTTAAAAAAAATGAGATATCCGTGCATCAGTCTGATCTATTTATATCTCATTTTCTTTCCATTATTTATCAATAAAATATAATTATTTTTGGTATTTTTATCAACAATTTTAAGGAGATCAATTATGGAACAAGTACAAGAAAAAATCAATGATGGAATTGGAGATCTCAACAAGCCTTTCAAGTTCAAAAGAGTTCATTTTAAGAGGTGGAAAGGAAAAGTTCTTTTTTACCTTAACCTTTTGAAAATTTCAATTTCTGTTTAATATAGATCTACATCCACTTATTGCATATTTAAAAAAAAAAAATTCAATTTCAAACCCAAAAGTAATCTTCAATATTCAATTTCTCTTTCTCAAAATTAATTATTTTCATCATCTTCTTTATTTACTATAAATTTTTTGTTTGCACCTTTAATTGTAGGGTAAATTACACTGACATCCCTTGAGATTTCTGTTTAATACAGAAATCTCTCACATTTAAAAAATTACATTTCCTTCCATGAGCTTTGTAATCTCATTATAAATTGTCTCTAAAATGCTGATGCCATCCTCTAAACTTTTCCAAATAACCATCTTGCTATTTTTTCTACCATTTCTCATTCCTATGATCATGACTACATTCTACAACTTTCCATAATTAAATTTTACTTTAACATATTCTTATTTAGTGATGATATACAAACATAAATTTTATATAGAATATCCAAACATAATGATCACTTTAAAACAAAACTCCCATAAACATGATTTAAATTTACAACAATATCACTATCACTACATTTTTATGATATTTTTTGTATAATTTTTTATATATGAATATAATTTTTTATTTTTATTTCCACTATTATGTCTAGATTAGATCAATTTAATCTAGATATTTTTAAAGAGTATAAAATTTGTACAAAAAAACTTTTAAAAAATCCATTGAATACAACAAAGAAGATAATGTATTAAATTTTTATATTTTTTTGTATTTGGTGAATTTAAAAAAAAAAATCACAAAATATTATACTTGTTAAGTATACTTCTTAAGTATATCTAGATTAAGTGTATCTAAAAAAATCACAAATGTATTGTTGAATTTATTTTTTTTCCTCTCTCCTCTCTAATACACATAATTTATACGTCTAGCATTAATTCAATTAAAACACAATTAATTATAAACTCTTAATTATTATTTATTGTAATTCTTAAATTTTTACTCTAAGTTTAATTTAATTATATTTTATATCACAATTAATCCTAAATGTTTAATTATTTATTATAATTACTAACTTATTAATCTAATTAAATTTAATATTTTAGATCACAATTAATCCTAAATTCTTAATTATTTATTATAATTCTTAACATGTTAATCTAATTTTATTTTAATTATATCATTTGATTGAAAATGATCATATAAGAGTGTTTTTATATTTTTAGGGAATGTATAGAGGTCTTTTACATTTGAAAACTACTACAACAATTCTTTAATATAGAAAGATTTTTAAAAAAATTGTTGGAGCTAATTTCTTTGAAGTAAGATTTCTTCAATATAAAATGGAGATAGAAAAGTTGTTGGAGATGCTGTTACAAAATTTTAGCAAAATTTGCATTACCTGTTATGTTAGCAAATATTAGATATAACAATAAAATAGCGTAGTAATATTACTGTTTAATGAACAATTTCATTTTATAATGGGAAACATAACATTATTGAATTAATAAGAGATAACACATGTCCAGTTAATTCTATTTATAATTTTTTATTGATCAATAAAATTACATAAAACAATATCACTGTTATACTCAATATTTTTCCTTGTTATATATGCCCACATCAATTGCTCATTGTCACCCTAAATTGTTGGTTAGAACACATATATAAATGACATGGTCCCATTATTTAATCCAACACATTCCATTTGAGTACTACCTTGTAAATACTCTATTTTTATCCAAAAAATCAGTAAAAAAAAGGTACATCATAGTGATGATAAAAAGAAAAGAGAGAGAGAGAGATTAGAGAAAGATTTTTTAGGGAATGTATAGAGGTCTTTTACATTTGAAAACTACTACAACAATTCTTTAATATAGAAAGATTTTTAAAAAAATTGTTGGAGCTATATAAAAATAAGTCAAATACTATTTAAAAAACTATTGACACTAAAAATTGTATATTCTCTGCCGATTGTATGTAACAAATGCAGAGAATTGGTCCAGCGGATGCTAGGTTTAAAGACTATGAGTTTCCACAAGTTTACAAGTGAAAAGCAAGTGAATATGAAGCCTAGAATACAGAGCAAGTGACAGAAAGGAAATAGTCAAAGAAACAGACGTGGCAGTTGCAATTTTCCTGTCAATTCGTCTAGTAATGAAGTGGAACATGGCCAAACATGGCCCAGGTGTCAAGCCATAAAGTTAGCATGCAAGGCATACAGGATATATGTCATGTTTCCTAGAAGGAGAAAAGCTGCAACAGAGAAGCAGTTACTGGCAGTTGTAGAGATCATGGGCATTGAAGTGGAAGTAGCTGGCTATATGATGGGACGTGTGGCAGCAGAGCAGCAGTGGAGTTTGAAGACCAGCAATATAAAAGCTGGGAATTCGAAGTTAGAAGGACCTTCAAACAAATTTACAACCCTTATAGCATTAGAAGTAACTTAACTTAGTTAGTTCTTACTTAGGAGTAGTCTATCTCAGAGTTCGGGCCAGAACTAAGAATTCTCTGTCAATTGTCATGTACATTGAACTGGAATTTTAATTTTACTAATTAAAATCCAAGTTTGTTTGTTCAACAATTGATTTTCAGTTTATTCCTTCTTGTTTCTTCGCATTACAGCCTCCAAAGAAGTTCTTGAATCTGTCAAGGCATAGAACGTTCAGACCACAATTGCTTGATTTGTTGTTTGTAAAAGTTTGGCTTCTCTGTCGAATCACCCTTGTCGATTTGGCCCAGACCAGATTTTTTGCTAACAAAAACCTAAAAAATTAGCTTACTTTTGTCTCGACTGGAATTTTTCCAAATCTTTTTTACTACTTTAGGCAAACCTAAAAAATAAAATTTTATGATTTAAAAATTTTTTTAAAAAAATCACTAGAAACCAAAGAATAAAAAATAAAAATTGAGAAACAAGCCAATTTATTAGTTACAACATAAGTCCAGTACAATTTTATTTAAAGGTGCGTGAATACAATACACCCTTGATTGAAAGAACCAATTAAAATGGCAAATTTATGGTGAGTGAATAAAATTTTGTCTTTGCATTGTAATTTTTTTATTTAAATTTTTTTAATATAACAATAATGTCACATTAATGAATAATAAGTAGAGATAATGGGGTGGATATTAATTTTCCATTTCCATTCTTCTATAATTATTTTTTCCCATTCCTCATGGATATTACCTTTCCCATCTCCTAATGGGTTTGGATTTTCCCCAACCCAGCTTGACCTTTTCTTTTCTTTTCTTTTTTAAGGTTCACAATCATTTTTTTTTTTTTTTTTTAAGATTTACAACCAAAACTAAATATACATTCAATCTTATTTTATTTTATTTGGCTCAACAACAAAATCAAATACACATTAATTAACATTATCACATTATTCTTGTCAAATTTTATGTATATTTAGAATTTTTTAAATTTATTCAAAAAAATTCTATTCCTACAAAAAAATTCTATCTTCTTTTTCAAAATTTTTTTTTAATTTTATGTATTCCTCTTTATTAATTGATCTTCAATAATCTGAAGGTGAGTTGTTGCTCTTGTTTCCATTTTCTTCTTCTTTTTTTCTAAATTTTTATTTGCATTTATAAAATGAATTTTCTTGTTTCAATATCTTCTGCAATTATTTTATTGGATTTCTCTCTGATTTGATGATAATCTTAGATTGAATTTCCCAATTTTTATTTTAACTAGTGATCACCTTAGTTGAAATTTTATACATTTTTGTCTTCAATTTTCACGTTTTGATTATGATTAATTGTGCGTTTTTGATCGATAGTCACAATCTTGTTGCCGCTAGATTGTCACCATTGCAAATCGCCGTTGCTATAGTAAGAAGATGAGAAAGAGTGAGAATTAGAACTCTAATTGTAAATAGAGTAGTGAAAACATATGAAAAAATTATTTTTCGAAGTACTTAAAAAAAATATATGGAGAAATTAGTGGGTACCCATTCCCGCTGGAGATTTAAAGAATATTACTTACTCTACCCGACGGACAAGAAAAAAAGAAAAAACCTATGTATTTAGATTGGGTTTCCATGAATATCCACAGGTAGGTTATTCATTATTATCCCTAATAATAAGGTAATACATCTTATGGTAAACTCTATTACTCAGATCTTATTTAGGGTTGGTTTGGAATGTTTTTAAAAAGTGTACTTTTTGACTTATTGGCTTATATAGGTTGGGTTTGGGTTGGGTTTGATGTGATGTGTTAAAGAGGTGATTTGATTTAAATAAGATGATGTGACTTAAATAGGATAGTGACTTTTTGACTTTTTGTATTATTTAGTTTATGCCAAATCAACCCTTAAAGTAATCTAGTAACATTTCACATCAACCTAATAGTATGCACAGTAATTATTAGATGATAATATTATACTGATAATTATATAATATCAGTGTTATATTAAATTTTGTATTAAAATATCTTCCAATAGTAACTTGATGATGGCACGTATTTTGAAAATTATAATGGGAGAGATTGATCGGCCTGGATAGCACCACTATAATGTGTAAAATTTAAATATAATACTTTTTTTCATGTAAGAACAAAATATAATACATGCATATCTCTTTCTTTTTATTTTTTATTTTTAAGATAGGTATACAAGCACATCTTTATCCCTTAAAAGTAAGTGTGCTTTTTTCTTCCTTTTTGTTCAACATTTCACATGAAGTTTATCAGGAAGATATCTAGAGTCCGATTTTATTCGCATAATATTAAAATGTATGAACAAAATATTTCAATTTTATTTGGTTCAGTTCTCTTGATCTATTTTTTAAATTTAATTTTGTGAAAAAAAATTTTAAAAATTAAAAAAATAGACTAATTATTTTTATATAGTTTTATTTTTTTGGAGGGTAGGAATAAGTTGGAAAATTAAAAATTGGTATCTGTCTTGGTTATTTTATGACCTAACTGGCCCATTTAGTCCGTAATCACGTCGAGATATTTGTTGGGTTAGAACGTGATGTATGGACTTGAGAAAGGCCCTTAATTGTTGAGCCCAATATGAATTTCAAATCAATATTTTGAGCTATTCATTGAGAAGAGAGAACTTTTCTTCTCCACCTTTGTTTCGAAATTATTTGACAAAATATAAGGGAGATTTATTAAGAAATCATTTTTTAAATATTTGTATTCTAATTAATCTATAACATATTATTATATTTTAATAAGTCCTATTATTTGGACATTTAATCCACCAAATTCTAATTATCATATTTAAGGTATTATATGGATAATTTTATCTTTACAAATATTTTTTGAATGGTTAACAACTTGGTAATGTGAATATTCACGTTGATAGTATGAATATTCACATTACGGAACATTCATATTGTTAATGTTAATATTATTATTAAGAATATTTTGGTGATTATGTTATTCATAAGACTTATTGAAAGTGGAATATAAGTAAGTAAAAAAAGATTTATGAATAAATGCCCCAAAATATAACAATTTCTAAAATTACAAATTAACAGCTATTGAATATGAAGGGTATTGTTGAATATGTACTTATATATATATAAACAAAATTCACACAAAATAAGATATACACTTTTGTATAATAAAATAAAGGGGATTTTTTTTAGGGTCACTGATATTAAGATTGTATAGTATAAAGGACATCTAATATTTTTATAATGTCTAAGATCTCTCAAATCGATCTAAAGAATTTCTCTAGACTTCCTAGAGAAATTCTCTCCACAAAAATTGACTTCTAGAGAAATTCTCTCTAGAGAAATTGACTTCCAGATAAATTCTCTCCAAACTAGAGAAAATCTCTGTTTCTCTCCAGAGAAATGTCGATTTTGTTGAAAAAATCGTTAATGCAGAGAAAATCTAAAGTCAAAACCATAGATGCAATGAGAACAACGGATTTGGAGTTGAAAGTATAAATCAAGCACAAAGGACATCTCATAATACATGTATCTACATATTCATTCTTAGAATTTTGTACAATAGTGAAGTAAAGAGAGATAGAGAGAGAGAGAATGAGAAGAGTTTTGGAGAGAGAAGCAGTACTTGGGAGCAGAGTTGTTGTGAAGAAGCAATGAACTCAGAGAATTGTCGTTATCACCGAAGCAAGGAGAGAGTGACCCCAAGGAGAGAGGAGAGAGAGGTTGAGGTGGTAGATGAATCGGAAACAAGTAGAAAGGATGAAAAGGTCGCGGACGTTGCCGCGGAAGGTGAGGTAGGTGTGGGTGGCGCGTTTGAGGAAGAGCCATTTTTGACAGACGAGGGCGACAGAGTTGCGGTTGAAGGTGTTGGAGACAGTGGCGATTATGTTTGAAAGGATTACGTCTGGGAGGTCGATCACGGTGGTGGTGGTGGAGGCGGCGACCATTGAAGAGAATGAAGCAATGTTCGGATTTAGAGAGAGAGAGAGAGACGAAATAAGGAAGAAGACAGAGAGAGAAACGAGATTTGATTTGAGAAAGTCAAATTTCTCTGTGATATATGGGTGTAGGGTTGAGGAACCTTAGACATCAAAAAATAATATCGTGAATCTCTTCTATTACTAAAAATGAGAGAGAGACCTTAGACTAATTTTTCCTAAAATAAATATGTATAAATCTGATTTTAGCTCTTCATAAAGAAAACTGACACTCAAGGTGCCAACAGTATTAGATTATCACCACTATATTTATGAGTATTTATAAAATATACAATGAGATTACCCTACTTATAACGCATAATGAGATGATTTTCAACTATTTTCACATTTTAGTTAACAGTATCAATTTTAACAAGTTGATTTCATTTATACAAGAGATACATGTCATTCCTTTTTAGTTTTTTTTTTTTTTTTTTAAATTCAAATCAAAGAGGTATGTATATTTTTTATTTACTAGATTAGTTTCACTAATAAAATAACTTTAAATGGTGGTCTAATTTATTATATACTGAGTCCGAATTCATAGTTCAAAAGTTTTGAGAGAGAAAAAAGATTTGTTAAATTTATTTTATTTTTTTTCCATATGAAATATTACTTTCACAATGCTTATGTAAGAATTATCCTTGATTAGTCATGCACCAAAATTAACTCAATTCTTTTATGTACACACCTTAGTCATCTAGGGACCAGAGATCTTGTAATTAGGTTCAATAGGGAGAACGAATCATATGGTGGTTATAAAAATGCACTCCTTAATATTTTATTGTCTATCTCTATGATGTAAGTGCATTTGTCCTGTAATGTTGGACGGTTGAGTTTTTATACTCTTAATGAAATTTTGTAACTCTTATTGAGTGAGGTGTATAAATTTCAAAAGCATCCTTGACAGATTTCACTTATGTGAGATGGAAGTGGAGCTACTTTCTATGAGAACAAGGCTTATTCTCAAATATACTCATGAAAACTGAGATAAGCACAAGACCGTAATGTGCTGGCTATTAAAAGCTCATGTCAACACCTGGATTGTTATGTGTGAACAGTAATACTTTATTTCCCCTAAGTAGTCATAGTTCAAGTCTGAGACCACTACTGACTCTGGAGTAGAGGTTGATGTTTGACTAATGAAGGTTCAATGCAGAGAACACCTTCATGATGTATACTAGTCTATTTTTGTTTGGTAATCTCTTTTATCTTTGTTAATTCTAAAATGAGTGGGGGATTGTTAGACCATTCACTATAACAAAAAAGGGTTTTTATGGCGCGCAATGCACGCCGTAAAAACCCTTCTACGACGTGCAGTGCGCGTCATATTATGACCAGTCATGGAAAGTCATTCACTTTCAATGACATGCTTTGTACGCCGTTAAAAACTATTTAACGACAGATTTTGTGCGTTGTTGTTAATTTTTCTACGACATGCTATAATACACCGTTAAACTATTTAACGGCTAATTTTATGCGTCGTTGTTACTTTTTCTACAATTACTTTTGCACGCCATTAATTGATGAGACAAATAACGACACTAATTGCGCGCCGTAAAATATGTAATATGATAACTTATTATGCCTGTCGTAGAATATGCAACTTTTTTTTTATTATTTAATTCAACAGGTTCTATTTGACCAATTTTGTACAATCTAACAAATATTACAAACAAGTATCACAAAACATCAATCAACCATCAAAATATTATTTGAAACATCAAAAAGAAACTATATCCATAAATTATAAACATTCAACAATGGCATATACATTCCAAACATTCAAAAACTATATCCTTAAGTTCTAAACTGTACAAATATTTTAAACCATCCAAAACTATGCGTATCTAACTTTCTAAACATATCGACAACTATTAAAAGATTATCTAAAACTACCGATAATAGTTTCTATAGCGGTTGCAGCTGCAGCTGTAGCAAATCCACTTGCTCTTATCACAGGGACGAGGGTGCCCAATGTATGTGTTAAGGCACCTAAACCCGCGGCAATAGCTGAAGCAACTAACCCTATTGCATTTCTTGTCTGCATGACAAAGGAAACTTCACATAAGTACAAAAACCAATGACTCAAGGACAAAAATATATCTTGAGGTATTAAGAAATGATCAAAAAATTTTAAAATATCAACAAAACATTTCCAAAATTAATAAGATAATTCAATAACCCCATAAAAGCAATGTCATAATGAAAAATTAGCAAAAATTCAAGATCTCAATAGTCTCCACATATATGCAAATAAAATCTACATAAAGTAAAACCTTTTTTTTCATACCTCAAATGAAGTTCCTTATAATGAAGTTAACTCTTTTGTTGCAATGTTTCTAGAGGGAAATGAGTAGGAATCTTCAAACAAACCATTAAGTTTGTACAGGAAAATATAATTTGCTACAAAATCCAGGCCATAAGAAACTCAAGAGAAAAATTAAATTTAAAAAGAGAAAGATGTAGAATTAATCTACTTCAATGTAGCACCTACTTAGGACTTGCATAATTATGTTAAAGGATCTCTATGTATGAGGTTTAGGTTTGTATAGGTTTTATCCATTACCATTGTAAATTCCAAAATAAAGAGTCCAAGTCAAATTAGAGTCTATATTATTAACAAATTTAAAAAGAAACTTTCAATCCATTATAGAAACTGATAATGACATTGAAACTGATACAAAGCATGTCAAAAATTTTGCTACCATAACAAAAATTTCGATGAATATTTAAACCACTATGAAGTGTTCTTGTCTATATACAAATAGATTTTTTAAAAAATGAATCGCATTCTTCTCGTTACCTCAATTTATTGAAATTATACCCTAGGTTAATGTTCTAGTGTTAGTGCTCTAGAGTCTAGAGGAAAGAGAGAAAATCCACTTGATCCGAGCCTTTTGAATTCATTTGATTTGCAATATATATCATAGTTTGGCCATGAGTCGCTACTACTACAACTAACACCAAGCCATAGGTAAATTTTTAATTATCAATTGAGTGCATACATTCTATGTGGCAACTTCAATTATCGACAGGAACAAACAAGCTCTAATCTTCATAATCAACAGTTGGACATGAGTAATACTATGCACCCTTGGGTAATTCCTGTTGTATGTGTGGTATCAACATATTATTCAGAAATAATTCCACTTGAACTAAATATATTCATGCATAAACATAATATAGACATACTAAAAAATATATAAATAAAAAACATATAGGATGAAATGAAGTTAAACAATCTGCAGACCTTTAGATCATCCATTTTATGCTCCTTTAAACAGCCAATGTGACACTCATTCTCACACTAAAAGCAGAAAAGGCAGCACGCAAGAGAGAGAGAGAGAGAGAGAGAGAAATTAAAACGTTTGTTAAAATCATAAGTATTTAAGAACCAAAAAAAGAAGATTGAAACTCAAACATGGCAAAGCAAAGACAAGAATATCAACGAAATACCTGGCCACACAGTATAACTGTCTGAGGGCCAAATACTGATTTACTGAAACCATGGCCCCTGCATCCATCATCAATATATAGAAAAATATAAGCTCACAAATGCAGATTACGAAAGAAATAAATAAATAAAAGAAAAAGAGACAAAAGTTAATTGCAGAATTTAGCAAAAAGACACGACACAACAAAGTTTTTACATGCATTTGGTCCATAGGAGGCAAGAATTTCTATAACCAAATTGAAAAATGTTTCTGTTTAGTGAAACCACTTTCAAGAGCCTTCTATTGGTGAAGGCTTATGTAAACTATTAAGACACAGCTTAAGCTTCTAAAGAGAAATTATGGTGAGAGAAAAAAGATTGTGAATATAACCTACACAGTGCACATCCACCAACATCAGTCTCTGTAGTTTCAACAATGCGAATACAACGCTTGGTTATCTGTTCTAAAGGATCTATTCCTGCGATTCTTCTTGCTGCCACGGCATTTGCATTGTGTTCCACAAATTTTTCTTTCTGGAACATGTTTTCGCAATATTTACAGTACCAAGTACCACTGGGGATGCTAGGTAGAGAAACACTCTACAATTGAACAAAACGAGTATTTATACAATGTTGTCAATAAGTAGTTTGAATGCATTAATTAAGAAATGGATAAAGATAAACAAAGCACCATTCAACCACTTTACACTAGCGCAATTCAGAAAATTGAACAAACAGCAAAAAGTTTTGAGTACTAAATAAAGAAACAAAAAACATACAGACAAGACATTAGCACAAGAAAAGACAGAGGCAAGCATCCAGGGAATTGGAGCTACAAAACCAGAAAAGAAATGAAAGGACTTAAAGGGAAGTCATTCAAGAAACTTGAATCACCTTTGTGAAAAGCCCTTGGGCAATTATCACAACATAAAAGATCTCCTCCATCTGCACAGATTGAGCAAAGATCATCGTTTTCCTCAGCAAATAACTTCCGCAGTTGTGACAATTTCATAAATAACTCATGGAGAGACACTCCATTTGATGTATAGATGTGTAGGTAACTGCAATAGGGGAAAAAAAAAGTTATCTAATGATGTATAAATAGACACAGAAACCACATGTTCACTAAACCTCCCAAAAATATCAAAGGAACACTCACGGCTTGCGATGAGAAGCCTAACCAGCATGTGCTTCAAACTGAAAAGGGCTGACCTGTTCACAAATGTTGAAACAGTAAACACCTCAATGAGAATCAACAAAGATGTAACTCGAGCAGCAAAAAAAAAAAAAGTACCTCACTTTGGCAGCAAAAGCAAAATATTCCAAAACCCTTCTTATAACGCTCTGCGCATTTCTGTAGATGACAAGTTATCAGAATACAAATACATATCATAATAAGGTGCTTTACTGGGAAAGCGTTGCTTCCACAAAAATATAAAATATGTTAATTGTTTAATACATTTGATCTTTATAAAAGCAACATAAACATTTCCTTAAACCAAAATAATAATATGAATGTGCTCATCTCAACAACCTGCCTACGAACAAAATAAGCTAGTTCAGTTCTATCAGGTAGCGCATCATCCTGAAATACCAACTTGTGCAGCCACAGATCTCTTCAGAAAAAGATAAAAATCAAGTATTTAGTCCACTAAATCAGCCAACTTGATCAATCAAACCAAAAATGATGATAAAGATACATCCACCCATGACACAATTTAATAACTTCAAGAACATATACTAACTTTCAAGTTAACCTAGCAATGAATAAGAACTCAAATTCAAAACATTACGGTGACAACAGTGACAAAGGGCTAACCTCAATTGATTGAGTGCTGTGAAAGGAGAAAAAAAAATTAGTTCTTTCACGAGGGTTAATCCCTTAAGATTTAAAAGATTCATCAAAATAAACACAAACATTGAACCCAAAAAGTCTTGTATATTTACATCATGGTCCAACGTTTTAAAGGTTTTCTTCAGTGCCTATATTCTCAAATAGAGCACCAAAAGGCTTGAATGAATATGATATGTTTATCATTTCATATTTAATGAAAACAGAGAAAGAAAGAATGAATTGGTGTACTAGAGAATGGGCAGTATTAATCTTACTTCAAGGCTCTCCAACTTCCTAGTCATTCAAATAAAAATTATTTAGCTTTCTTCAAGATTCCATTCCTTCTTCTCGAATGGGTCACTTGTTGATTGCTAGTGCTCTCTAATCTCTTTATCTTTAACTTAACCCTCCCCATATTGTAAACAAATGAGAAAGCCCCATAAAACACCAATGCCGCTGATGCATCTATGTTTAGCCAATCCTAACCTGCTTCAATTCTCCAAGCCAAACACTTGTCTAACAATAGAATGAATTAATTCCAAGAAGCTCCAAAATGACCATGAACACAAAGGGTTGAGATAAATTTTTTATTAACAATAAAAATTGGTCAAAAACTATGAGACCTTAAAATGATTCAATCGTGTTGTAACTGTTAACCATTATTCTCTGTTTCCACAAGATCAGAACAAAACCTAATTCTAACTTTAAATTATTATTTATTTCTTTTTTAAAATGATAATTGGAAACTCAAAACCAATTGGAAAGTGAGTGAATTTGGTGGTACCCAGAAAAAAAAAAATTATAGAAAAGAGCTAAATAAAGAATACCCAAGTGAAGATTTCAAGTTTCGAACAGATTTGAAACTGTGAAATCCCTGGAATGTATAACTCAAAACAAAAAGATAGATATAACGAAACAAAACTTTGAGAAAGGCTAAAAAAAGTAAAAACCCATATGAGGAAATGGGTTCAGAAAAGAAGAGGAAAGTGAAGAGAGGAATTAGTAGAGAGAGAGAGAGGATTGAAGGACATAAGAGATTACGATTGAATGACCGATTATGCGGTGATTGAGGCTGGAGAATCGGTGAGCTGTCAAAAATTTCACAAACTACCTCGTACAAAACAGGGAGGGATAACAAAATCAATCAATTATATTAGGGGAAAACTATGATATAAAGAAGAATGATAACCCAACACAGCAAAAAACAAAAACAACCATCAGCCAAGTTCGAAGGAGGAAAGAGAAACAACATAATCAACGATAGCGACTCGAAATTACCCTGTGAGTTTGAAGGAAGCAGTATCGGTACAACAACGATTGAATACAAATCTTACCTCTTGCGAGTTGTAAATTGAAATCCGAAGGGTTGTAAGGGAACAGAGAGTGGGTTTTTCTAGGTAATGTTTTTTGGCTCTGCTCAAGAAGAACAGAGGGTGAGAGAGAGAGAGATAGGGATTTTTTGGTTTTGTTCAAGATGAAGATGAAGACCTAGAAGAAGAAGGGGGTGTCCATAGAGAGATTGAAACCTTCCTTTGATTTCAGATTCACAGCCGAAGAGGAGATGAGATGAGCCTAGTAACCCTCAGCAATTCATTCGACCTTCATCATCAAAGAGAGAGAGAGAGAGATTAAAACCCTATATTCCCTTTCTATTTGGGTGAATTAGAAGGCAAAAGAGTTATTTTGTAAAAGCTCAAAATTTTAATATATATATTTTTTTTGTGATTGGCGCTCAAATTTTTATTTTAGTTATACAATTCACGACAGAAATTGCGTGTCGTGAAAAATAAAATATTTTTAATGGCTAGCATATGCGCGTCATAAAAAGTGTACTTTTTAACAGATGACTTTTTGTGCGCCGTAAAAAGTGTAATATTTTTAACGGTTGGCTTCTTGTGTGCCGTGAAATGTTCAATATTTTTAACGCCTAGTATACTCGTCGTATATAGTTGATGTATTAACGGCATGCCATATGCACGTCGTAGAAAATTTTATTATTTACGGCTAACATTGCAAACCGTAAAAAAATATCATTATTAGCATTCACGGCCTATGTAATAGGCACACCGTGGTTGGGAAATTATTTACGATATGCAAAAAAAGCAAGTCGTAAAAGTGAGAAACTACGGCTTGCATTTACTGTATGTCGTTAATGTGGAGCCGTAAAAACTCAGTTTTGTTGTAGTGATTTTAATATCTTTTATTTATTTATTTATTTATATATTTTTGTTTATGAATCTTCTTTTATTTTATTCATGAATGGAGATTCATTATTTTGGTGACCTTTTATTTTGTTCATGAATGGAGGTTAATTGGAGTTCATGAACTTGGTAGTGAGTTAATATTTAGAGACTCTCATTTTTCTCTAGTTTAATGGTCATTATTATTTTTTTTGCTAAGTGGCATATAAATAATTCCTCTCATCTACTCTTTTCAACACCAACTATTTTTTATACTTGAGAGATTACTAGCCAAAGAAGGGTGTTTTTTTTTTTTTTTTGTGGAGCTTTGGGTTCATCATCTTGTGCAGAGTTGGTCTGAACCGTACGACAAGTGGTTGGGTTGTTGTATCTGGAGGGGCAAGTCGTAGTTTTGTGACTGCTGCATCGGTATTTGGGTTCTTCCTACCGCAGTGGGCTTGATCTCTTTAAAGAAAATGAGATATTCGTGCCTTAACTTGATCTATTTGTATCTCATTTTCTTTGCATTATTTATCAATAAAATATAATTTTTTCTGATATTATCACCAACATTTTGTTTGTTTTATGCTTTAGCAAGTGATTCTATTTCTAAAATTAATTTCTCTAACTTCAAAAGCTCTTCAAATATAGCTAGTTAAAAGATCAAAGATAAAGTATAAATTCAAACATTCTAAGTTTGATTCTCATTAGTATCTTTCAAATACCTGTAATTTGCAAGTGATTGCAGATATGTATAATGCTTGGGACTAGACCCACAGGACCTCCAGTGGGCAGTCATTGGCCAGAAATTTTTTTTTTTTTTTTTCCTCTCCAATCACTAACCCCCACGTATGTAGGGGGATAGTGGGGGTCTGTATCATGGTTGTTGCAGATATATAGGATTTACCAGGGACGGATCTAGGATTATGTCTTTGGGGGGCTATTCTATAGTTCAACAAATTGAGGGGTCATTCTATATAATTTTGAAATTATTTACAAAAAATTTGGGGGTGCGAACTCTTATAATTTTAAGTTAATTTAAAATTTCTAATATAATATATGATATTTTTAAAATTTTTGAGGGTGCGGCCGCCCCCCTAACCCCCTAGATCCATCATTGGGATTTACTCTATAAGAGTGGGTCTAATGTGACCTTGTCTTGGGAAAGTTCTTTGTCATTAAAAAACTAATTAAAGATAAAGTGCCTAGAATACTTACATTTTGTAGACTAGACAAAATACTTAAAATTTTCAAATGTCCCATTAGAGATGTTAACAGGGAGAGAAAACAAAGGAAAGGGAAGGGTTGAAAGTTGAGACAGAGAGAGGAAGGGGGAGGGGAGATTGTTTTGCCTAGGTTTTTTTTTTTTTTTTTTTTTTTTAACAAAGGTTATGAGTCCTTCTTTTGCTCAGCATTTTAGTTGATTTTATATATATAATGAGTTAGTTTTTTGTTTTTAAGGTATCTTTAGACTTAATGATCTTCAAAAAAAAATAAAAATAAGTCAAATACTATTTAAAAGAGCCTAAAAAATTAGCTTACTTTTGTGTTGACAGGAATTTTTCCAAATTTTTTTTACTACTTTAGGCAAACCTAAAAAATAAAATTTATGATTTAAAAATTAAAAAAAAAAAGTCACTAAAAACAAAAATAAATTTGAAAAAGAAGCCAATTTATTAGTTACAACATAAGTCAAGTACAATTTTATTTAAAGGTGCGTGAATATAGTACACCCCTTGATTGAAAGAACCAATTAAAATGGTAAATTTATGATGAGTGAATAAAATTGTCTTTTTGCATTGTAATTTTTTTATTTAATTTTTTTTAATATCACATTAATGAATAATAAAATAACACATCTTATGGTAAACTCTATTATTCAGATCTTATTTAAGATAATCTAATAACATTCACATCAACCTGATAGTATGTACGATAATTATTAAATAGTAATATTATCTACTGATAATTATATGATATCAGTGTTATATTAAATTTTTTGTTAAAATATCTTCTAATAGTAACTTGATGATGGCACGTATTTGAAAATCATAATGGGAGAGATTGATCGGCCTGTATAGCACCACTATAATGTGTAAAATTTAAATATAATACTTTTTTTCATGTAAGAACAAAATATAATACATGCATATAGAAATGGCAACGGGACGGGGTGGGGCGGGGCGGGGCAGGGTCGGGATCACACTCCCCGTCTCCGATCCCCGATTATGAAAATCTCTCCGGCCCCGTCCCCGGCCCCAATCCTCGACGGAAAACCTACCACCCTCCACATCCCCGCCCTCTAACGGGGATCGAGTTTCCCAGACTCCGAAAATTCTCCGCCCCTCAAATCTGTTTCAACACCACCCTTATCAACAACAACAACAACAGAATCATCATCATCAACATCATTAACAGAATCATCAACATCAACATATCAACAAAAATATCAACAGATTATAAACCAAAAAAAAAAAAAAAAAATGGACAGATACACAAATAGATCTGAGATTTGTGTCACAGAGAGAGAGAGAGTGGAGAAGAGAAAGAGAGAGATCTGTGTCACAAACAGATCTGAGATTTGCCTCCGACGCCGACTGCTTCCCCCTGTACACGATCGGAGACTGCGACTACTTCCCTCCGACGTCGATCGCCTCCAACGCCGACTGTCCCTTTATTACCGCTGCTGCTCCATCTATGCCGACTGTCCCTCAGGAAAGAGAGAAACTGAGAGAGAAGATGGAGAGAGAGAGAGAGAGAGAGAGAGAGCGCGCGCGAGAGCAGACTCTGTGTTGTGTTTGTGTTGAGTGTGTGTGAGTGAGTGTTCAAACAAAGCCCTATACATACAAACACATATGTTATATAGGGGTAGGGGCAAAAGAGTCATTTTACATCGGAGCAACCGTGCCGGGGATCGGGGCTGGAACCGAGCCAGGGCCGGGACTGAAACATGTATCCCTGTCCCCAGCCCGAATATCATCGGGGATTTAATTTTTAATACCATCCCCGGCCCGTCGGGGGTATTTTTCAGGGAATAACCGCTCAATTCAAAGTCAGGGGATCAGGTCCCCGTTGGGCTGGGTTCCGATTGCCATCTCTACATGCATATCTCTTTCTTTCTATTTTTTTATTTTTAAGATAGGTATAATATAAGCACATCTTTATCCCTTAAAAGTAAGTGTGCTTTTTTCTGCCTTTTTTGTTCAACATTTTTGAGATGATCTAAATAAGTATACTTTTAACTTTTTGTGAAATATGAGTTGTGTATGGGTTGGGTTTGAAGTGATGTGATAGAGAAATGATGTGACTTAAATAAGATAGTGAATTTTTGACTTTTTTAGAGTATCCAAACAATATGAAGTTTATTAGGAAGATGTCAGGTCAAGTTTATTTAGTGGATTAGATTGAATGTAATTGTTAGTAAAAAAATAGTTAGTGAAGAGATTGTTAATGTGGAGATTATTAGTGAAGGGATTAAGTAAAAGTGTGTTTGTTTTGATGATAATGTGGAAGATGATTAGTGATGGGATTGTTAAATTATTTTTATATAAATAAATAAATAAATTATTTCTATATTAAAAAAAATTAAAACAAATATTAAAACAAACAGGTGCACTTAATAAAAATTAAATTAAATTAAAAAATAATTTTTTTTATATAAAATAGACTCAATTCCCTCACTATTTTTCTAATCTCATCCAAAATCCAGCCAAGTTAATTCCCTTATGTAAGGGTATTCATAGTCCTATGGGATTACTAGCCCCCTTCTATTTTTGTCAACCAAACATAGGCTATGTAGAGCCCATAAGATTGGTAATCCAATCCCTCCATCTATAAAACCAAACAAACATGACACTAGAGTCCGATTTTATTCACATAATATTAAAATGTATGAACAAAATATTTCAATTTTATTTGGTTAAGCTCTCTTAATCTTCTTTTTTTAAATTAATTTTGTGAAAAAAATAAAATAAAATAAAAAAATAGACTAATTCTTTTTATATAGTTTTATTTTTTTGGAGGGTAGGAATAAGTTTAAAAATTAACAATAAATTGGTATCCATCTTGGTTATTTTATGACCTAACTGGCCCATTAGTCCTTAAGATTTTTATTGGGTTAGAACTTGATGTACGGACTTGAGAGAGGCCCTTAATCGTTGAGCCCAATAGGAATTTTAAAACGAATATTTTGAGCTATTCATTGAGAAGAGATAACTTCTTTTCTTCTCTATCTTTGTTTCGAAATTATTTGATAAAATATCAGGGAGATTTATTAAGAAATTATTTTTTTTAAATTTGTATCTCGTATAATATATTATTGTATTTTAATAAGTCTAATTATTTAGACATTTAATCCATTCTAATTATCATATTTAAGGTATTTTATGGACAATTTTATCTTTACAAATATTTTTTTAATGGTTAGTAACTTAGTGATTTGAACGGTCATATTTTACAATATGAATATTCACATTGATAGTGTGAATGTTCACATCATGAAACATTCACTCTAGCAATATGAATATTATTATCAAGAATATTTTGGTAATTATATCATTCATAGAACTTATTGAAAGTGGAATATAAGTTGATTAAAAAAAGATTTATGAATAAGTGTCCTAAAATATAATAATTTCTAAAATTACAAATTAACAGTTATTGAATATGAAGAGTATTGTTGAATATATATTTATATATATAAAAACAAAATTCACACAAAATAAGATATACACTTTTATATTATAAATCCGATTTTAACTCTTCATGAAGAAAACCAACACTCAAGTGCCAACAGCATTAGATTATCACCCCTACTAATTTATGAGTATTTTATAAAATATACAATGAGATTACCCTAGTTATAACACATAATGAAATGATTTTCAACTATTTTCACATTTTAGTTAATAGTATCGATTTTATCATGTTGATTTCATTTATACAAGATATACATGTCATTTTTTTTAGCTTTTTTTTTTTTTTTTTTTTTTCTAATTTAAAATCAAAGAGGTGTGTATATTTTTTATTTTCTAGATTAGTTCCACTAATAAAATAACTTTAAATGGTGGTCTAATTTATTATATACCGAGTCCGAATTCGTAGTTCAAAAGTTTGGAGAGAGAAAAAAGATTTGTTAATTTTTTTTTTATTTTTTTTTCCATATGAAATATTACTTTCACAATGCTTATGTAAGAATTATCCTTGATTAGTCATGTACCAAAATTAACTCAATTCTTTTATGTACACACCTTAGCCCCTAAATAAAATTTCAAATTCCGCCCTTGATCAAGCACATGCACAATCGAGGTCTTTTTTTTTTGTCTTTTTTTCTTTTTTCCTTTCCTCTGATGGAAGATTGGGGAAAGTCTAGAGGGTTTTGGAGTTTTCACAATCAAGGTGTTTATTAATATGGTTTTTGAAAACACTAGAGTTTGAAATCACTGGACAAGATTAAGATGAGGCCTTAATCTTGGGGGGGAAAAAGAAAAGGAAAAAAAAAAACACAAAATTTGAAATCAATGGACAAGATTAAGATGGGGCCTTACGTGAACTACTTTAAATGTATACCATTGATGTAAAATTCATGTTAATATTATAATTTATTTTCTGGTTCTATAGATTTTCCCTTTTGCTTTTAAACATGTAAAGAATTGCCCTTTTCACCTGGCTTTCTTCAAAGTCTCTTTGATGAGTTGTAAAGCAATTCATTTTTAGTATTTTTCATGTTTAAAATTGTCATTTTTAAGTAAGTAAAATTGAGAAATATAGTTCCAGAAATCATCCTCCATATTCTAAAACTTAGCAATTTAATGAAACATTAGGTAGTTGCTCTTCAAATTATTTACTTGTACAATGTTTTGCCATTTGGAAGGACTCCCAATATTTGTTATAGTTCCAAACTTCAGCTTTGAACAATTTCCTCTGATCCAAACAGAAAACCCACACTATTTTCTTTCTACATGTGAGAGAGAGAGAGGGATTGTAGTACAATTCCTAAGCTACACAAATTGGACATGGTTATGAAGGCTAATGCACCCTGGTTTGGATCAAATTTGAAAAATAAAAAAAATAATCTTTTAAATTTTAAGTTAAGTTTGAGCTATTTTTAACTTGAGTTGCAACCAAGCAACCAATCTTATCACGATAAGTAAGTGTGGTAATAAAAGCACTTGCTAATTAATCAAGTATAAAATTAAACAGATAAATCAAATCAATGCTTATTCTCAATTGGCACCTTGTTCTTCTCGCATGAGGATTCATCATTTATTCAATATATGCAGGTAAATTACATGTATTTTGCAATTAGTCAGGATAAAGTATTTGCCCCAGACACTTATTCATATTATTGTGATGAGAGTGAAAAGTATTGTCCCTTTGGTTGAGTTTTTAATTTTTTTTATGGGTTTAGTAAAAATAAAAATAAATAATACTAATCATTTTCATATAATTGTCTCTTTTTGGATGAAACTAATTTTGAAAATATTTATTTTTATCAAACAATTATATATATATATAATAGATATGAAAATTTTGAGTTTGTCAAATCAATATTTCCTGCTGTCCTCCCATTAATTCAACTAATTATGAGAAAATGAGTTTTATTTACAATGTGTAAACATATTCGCACTATGGGATGTGTGTATGCTTGAAAGGGCTCAAGGGAAAGTGAAACATTACTCAAACCCCACTATATGCAAAAACTTTCAACAATGTTAGCTAGTTGGGAGATAAAGAGCATGAGTCTACACACAAGTTGGCCTATGAATATGCTCCACCCAACAAATTTATAAAGGATTATCACTTCAAAAATAGGGAAGATTCCCTTGACTACTAACAAAACTAGGTAAGTTCTTTGTGTATATTTGATGTGATTTCATATATTCTACCCTATACATAGTGACATATATGATAGATATCCAGCTATATATTTATTCTAGAACCCTTCAACATGCCCAAAAGTCTCCAAGTGCACTTGTTTTAATTTCTTTATGCTATTCTCAAATATAATCATTTCTAGCAACCAAACAATAATATGAGAAGTTATTATGTGTGCTTTTTATGTGACTCTTAAGAAGTTATGTCATTAACCTGAGATGACTTAATAATTTTTCCGATATTACAAACCAAGAGAGATTGACAAGTAATGTATAAGAAAATATTACTGCATGCGATATTAATATTTTTAGAGATATAACAAAATATATATTTAACTCGAGTGGTGTTATACCTTTTAATTTTATACTTTTAATTTCATCCATATGACGTGGCTCACTCCTATGTGAAGCAGTCTCACACTTTAAAAAGAGTTGATTGGTTGTTATTGTTTATCACCTTATTAGAAGTGCAATTGAAGGTGATGAAATGAGAGAATGGAACATTTCTTATTTAACTAAGGGAATGGGCATTAGAGTCATTAGACTTGATATCCATACCTATTGTTTGATAAATGGGTGCCTCAAGTAGTGCGCTACCCTTTTATCTCCAAACAAGGCTTTAAAATAAAATAAAATAAAATATTACATATAATCTCATTTAGACACTATTGGGTGCTATATACATCTATTAATTTAAGTTTCATTATCTTATATACCTAGTGTAAAAATAAAATAAAAAATAACATTATATATAAAATTATTCTGAAAATAATTCATACTTTTTATTTGAGTATCTGGTTCTCTATCTTGCGATCAACATTGCAGACTCTAGATGCATTATGCATATATCAGTAATGATATAATACACGCCTCAAAAAGGTTTGGGTCATATGAAAATTATGATATTTGTGAGTTTGATTATCATAAATATCGTGACTTAATTTTATGAGATAAAAAAAGTATAACTAAACACCACATAAGATATAACTAAATAATTCTTACATCATAACAAAAATAATGTCATAATCAATATCACAATAAATCATAACTAATATCATAATAAATCATAATCAAATATTACAAAAGTCGTCATTAAAAGTGCATCTAGTAAACTCCCCCTTCCTATTTGTAATATATATTGGACACGTCATTTTTTGATGCTTATCATTTTTATTTTTATTTTTATTTTTTTTTGCAGTATGTATTATATACAAGTTATGACTTTTGTGGTATTAATATCACAAACGTCATAAGTTCATGGCTAAAATATACACAATGGATCATAAATAAACATTACTTAAAATATAACTGAAGACCTCTTCGATCATAATTAAAATAATAATCACAATACAATATATTATAATCAATATCATAATGAGTCATAACTAAATCATAACTAAGGATTATAACCAAATATCACTTGAGGCATAATCAAACACCTCTTTGTTCATAACTAAAATAAGTCACAATAGGTCATAACTAATACCATAATAAATCATAACTAAATATCACAAATGTCATAACTGATCATATGGTACATACCTAAAAAATGAGTGTGTATTATAACATTTCCCAAATATATATCTATTTATCTATACTATGTGGGTGTTTGGAAAGTTGCTATTTTAGTAGACTAAAATGTTTGTGTTTGGGAAGATAATTGAATTTTTTTCATAGTTGGATGTGATGTTTGTCAGAGAAAAAATAAAATAATTATGAGTTTGATATGATATTTTGTCTTATTAGTTATTTTAGCCTATTTAGTCTTTTTGTAAATTTTAGCCTAAAAGAGGCTAAAATCTTTCTTCCCAAACACCCCCATATATATAAAGGAAACACCTCTATTAGTATAGATTTTTGTATTCCTAAATAATCCTTCTTTGTTTCTTAACATATCTATACTATTCTTCTCTCTTATTTTGTAAATTTCATATAGATCATTTATTCATTAGATTGAAAATGTGATAATCGGTACGTAATTCGCCTCGTCTCTCTTTAAGTTAAGCCGAGTACGTTGTTGTTGAAAACTCTTTCTCAAAATTTTCGTTCGTATTTAATTCGATTCTGAGTACTTCACTTGTTTCGAAGGGTGCGAGGTCGGGTCCGGAGTGTCGAGAGTTGAGCTGAGAATTTTCCAGGTTGGAGGAGCAGAGCTGCACATGCGAGGACTTGGGCCGCACGTACAGGAGGTGAGGCCGCATATGCAGAAAACAGGGGGGTGACCTGGGTGCATACTGAAATAAATGCACATGAAGTAGCAGGTGCAGGAGAAAGAGGGTCGCACATGCGAGGATAAAGGCCGCACGTGTGGGCATGGGTGCCGCACGTGCAAGGGTAGGTGAGTCCGAAATTTTTTTGTTTTTCTTCTCTTTGGGCTGAGTGTATCTCACTTTTGTTGTATCTCTCTCTCTCTAAAAACTCTTTTCTCTCCCTTCTCTCTACATTTCCTACACCAAACAAGATCAAATCCTTGATCTCTTTAAATCTATTAGAGTTTTGTCCATAGTTTCTTCATCAAAGTTGGATAACTTCTCGAGAGCTACGTTGTGTGCGGTGAAAATCGAGTTTCGACACCGTTGATTTTGGTGGTTTTCATCTCATTTCTCCTTTAAAACTTGAGGTAGAGATTTTCTTTAAGTTATATATATATATATATATATTTTAGCAAGATCTAGGTGATTTTCGAAATCCTTCTTTAATAGCTTGAAATTTAGTTGTTGGCTCATGAAGATGAGTGATCTTGAAAGTGGATTTATTTCTTATTCCTTTTTAAATAATCACTTGAGAGTTTTAAAATTATATTGATAGAAGAAAGATGTTTTTGGTGTGATTCTTTTAAATGTTTTGGAAGTATAAAGTTATGGTGAGAAAACCTAGAAATTTGGGGGGTTTTAATAGTTGTTGAGAATTCATGGATGAAATGGCCATATATTTTCTTTGGGTGCCAAAATGAATGAATGTTAATTTTTTTTGAAAATTTCTTATTTATATTTATATAAATGATGAGTTTCATAAAATATGAGAATTGTGGTTTTTGGAAGTTATTGTTCAAAATGTTGATATAGTCTTGAAATAATTAAATTGTCGAGAATGCGCGAAATATGGGAAATGTGCTATTCCTTGGATGAATTGGAATAAAAGTATATATATATTCATCTTATGAAATTGCATTGAAAAGAGGATCGAGAATTTTATTGTGTGGAAGGATGGAAAATGAAAAGAATGTTGCATTGCATTATTAATTGACACATTGGCATATCTATTCATTTGATTATGTTAAGTTTTGAATTTAAATTTGAAAATTTTTGCATTGAGAAATGAATGTTGTGAAACAAGTTTTCATGGAATGGTTTTGGGATAAATACATTAGTAAGTCCCTATAGAAGGTGTAGATGAAATTGATAAGTTGGGCTGAGTGCCCGGTGTGAAAGACCGAAAACATGCGTGGAGGAGGTACCACTTCCCTTCTGGTGAGAGATCAGTAAAGTGGGATTTTGTTAGTGCTAGTTATGCTTACCTGTAGACACCAACCTAGGGATTACCTGAGTCGTATTTACCGCCCCTTAAGTTAATTGATAAATTTTGAGTTTGTTGAAAATGTCAAGATATCATTGAACATGATGGTTTTCAAAAGATAAGCACATGTGATTTTCTTTCAAAAGAGCATAATATGGCATATGCATTTCATTCCTTGAGACATGTATAAAATGTATATACTTTGTTAATAATTCTCTATTGGGCTTTATGCTCACCCTATGGGATTTTGGTGTAGGAAAAGACATGGTGATCTTGCCAAGTTAGGGTGTGGACGTATGTGTTGGGAGCATAGGGCTCTTATTTTTGTGTTGTGGTATATTTTTGTTAGCCAAGGGCTATAATTGTTAGGGTCCGAAAGACCATTTTTGTGTAACCGGGCTTAAGCCTTGGAATTTGTAAGCCCCTGAGGGCATTTTATTTACTTTTGAATTTGATGTTCTACATGCTATAGATTCATGTATTTGATATCATTGAATGTATAATTCGCATGTGGGACTATTTTGTACAAACTTTAATGATCTATGATGCAAAGGTTAAAGAATCACACATTTTCTTATAATGAATGTTGGTTGATGTACTTATATAATGTTATAAATTTTCGAGGCGTTACAACTTGGTATTAGAACTATTGGGTTTGAATACTTGGGGCTCGTGGGAAGTAGTTGTTTTACCACAATGGGTTCATTGCGCATGATTAGAAGATGTCTTGTATTTTGTGACAATGTGATGACATGTTTATATGACTAGATGGGTATGGGATTAGACTTTTGGGATGTTGTTTGTGCCTATTAAATTCCTTGAGGTCTCGTTAGAAGGGTACTTGATCAATACTCATTCTACTAAGAATTCTTGGTTTTTCATGGGATAAATTTTATCACAAGAGAATAATCCATATGTGCTTAAATGACTAAATGCTTATATGGAGTGAAATTAGATTGTTTGTATGGTAGAGAAATACATAGAATTGTTGTGGTCAAACGTGTGAGGCAAGTTGCGAGCACATGTGAATTCGTGTGCTAAATTATTTCTCTTATCTCTTATTAGGATGTCAAGAAGAGGTCAAGGTCATGGTGGTAGAGGCGGGAGGCCTAGTAGGGCTCGCTGGGGTGTGCGTGAAGTACCGGTCCATGAGGTTCCGGTGCAAGAGGAGGGGTTCTGCCAAGCCAATGCGGCCGGGCAAGTGGGCCAAGCTAATGTGGCTGAGCAAGTAGGGCAAGCGGGAATTTCGGGGCAAGCGGGCCAAGCCGTAATGGGGGCCCTAGCTCAAGAAATAGCGGGGGCTTTGAGGGAATCAATGAACATATTGGGGGTGGAGAACCAAGCCCAAGAGAACGCCATAGAAACAAGGGCGAGTTTCCTTACTAGGAGTTTTTGTGGGCCAAGCTGTAGACACCCCATTTTTGACCGTCCTCAAGACTTGGACGTCACCATTGGAACACTCGGTGATTATCCATGTTTGTGTTCATTTGGAGTTCCCGGAGTTCTCGGCGCGCCTGCCTCGGAGACCTCCGACTACCAGTTGTGTTTGGTTTTGCACCAAACACTTGTGTTTTGCCATGAAAAGGAAGGGAATGCCTTGTGAGGCATCCCTACGCACCACCGGCTGGAACTAGAGGCCACCGGCTGGCTGAAACTTCTATCGGCACTTTATTGTGCCGACCGGCACTCCTTTGTGCCGACCGGCACTGTGTTTTTAAAAATGGCACTCTTTGCCGGCCGGGTACTGTGCACTTGCTTTATCAGATATTTTTATTGCAGCTGTAAAGTTTTGGTTCTCCATACACGTGTATGGAGGGATGAAGCTTTGGTTTGCTTAATGGCTAAGCATTCTTTGCCTATAAAGAGAAGCCTCTCCTCTTGGTTTTAGGGTTAGAACTTTTTGAGACAAAACCAGAGCTCATACATACATATATATCTATATCTCCCTCTCTCTCCTCTTGTGTGTGTGTTCTAGGGCCTAAATAGTGTGTTTTGTCTCACTTTTGCACCATTACACACACTATTACACCTAGCTCCGAGATTGGGAGACTTGGAGGTTTGTTTTGAGTGATTTTGGACTGGTTTTGATCACTTGAGGAGGGCTGGACCATCTGTTCTTCATTGGATCTTCAAGGGTGAGCTTTTCACTTTAGTTTCCCCATTCTTGCAACTACTTTTTACCCTCTTTGCTTTGAGTTTTTGAGTTTGTGTTTAACATAAAAAAGTCTAGTTTTTACTTGTTCTTGAACCTTCTTTAAGGTCATTTTATGGTTTGAGTTAAGCCTCATTACTTTAAGCTTTGTTTTGCCATTTTTGGTGCCTTTTTCTTAGGCCTTCTTGTTTTGGTGTTCTTTGATATTCTCACCACGAAAACCAGGGTTTCCAGTGGTGAGGATGATATTTTCGAGTCTCTTCTAAGGGAGAGACACCCCTCTCCCTTTGGTCCTTTGGTTGGCCTTTGTTTTGGCTCATAGCATAACATGCATGCATGTTTTCCTTAGCTTTCATTTCAGAGCTTTATTGTGTATTTTAGGTCATGTGTGACCTCTGTTTTTAGTTGATTCCATGGCCTCTTGCATGCTTTCCATGTTGGCTTTAGAATGCTCTTTCATGCTTATAAGTAGTGTCATGCTTTGAGCCTTGATTCTTGCATATTTTAGCTTGGTTTCATGAGGATATTAGCATCTATTTGCCATGTAATAGGGCTGTGAGCCACTGTTTTGGACACCCTTGGTATGCTTGATGTGCATGTTTTGCATTTTAGGCTTGTAAACTTTGCTTCCATGAAGTTCTAGCATGATTGACTTGTTTTGATCTAGTGATTTGGCATCATATTAGACCTCATTTCAGTCCATTAGTCATGTTTGCATGTTGGCATATGTGGCTTAGTTCATGTTTTAAAGATATGCCCTTGAATGCTTTAAAATAGACATTGTGCATGCTTCCATGTTTGGCGCATTTTTGGGGGTGCCATGGGGGGATTTGAGTGTCATTCCACATGCTTAAAATCTTTTTTTGTTTGTTGAATGCATGCCATGAGTGGTTGTATGAATGACGTCAAATTACTCTCTTTGGTGTCCTAGACTTGGGCCCATTGAATAGCATGCTTGTGTGGCATTTCGATCATGTTGTGGGGCTTGTTTTGCCACTGCTTTTTGGGAGTTTGAGGGCTGCCCTCTATGGCTTAAGTCCATTGTTGCATGCTTATTTCATGATTGTTGCTTGCTTGGTTAATGAAGCCTTGAATGCATGCTTGTTAGTTCCATGTTAATTGGCCCATCTTGCATGCCATTTGTACCCTACATACTTTAGCTCTTTGCATGCTTAACGTGATAGGTTGCATTGCATTTGAGCCTTGCTTGCCTGCTTGCACCTCATACCTTGGTTTGGGGTTATCAAGGCAAGCCAAGGATTGAGGGGAGTTCACATTTCAAGTGGTGTAACTTACCTCAATCCTTGGTCACTAAGGCCCTTGATTTCTACATGATAGGGACTTAGTATTCATTTGTTGTGTTGCATGCATATTTACATTAAAATGAGCAATCTTGGTTCCTTAGGCTATCATGCATCAAATGCACAATTGACAGCCCTAGAACCAAGAGCCACACCCCCTTGAGTCCCTAAACATGATAGGAGGTGTTGGACATGCTCACATTTTGCCTAAAAACCATGCATATGCATTGTCATGCTGCCGCCGCCATCATCCGTCTCACGCAGAACTTTTTCACGCCGGTTATCAGCCGATCGGCACTTTATTTGTGCGGTAAACATAGAAAGCAGCCGGTGATCAATGAGAACAACCGGTAATCTCTCCCCCCAGCCGGTGGGGTATCTCAGACCACTTGGGAGGTATTTCAGAGCTTTGGGAATTTTTGGAGAGGCAGGGCAGTAAAAACAGAAGCAGCAATGCCATGACACGGGTTTTCCGGGCAAGTCGCGACGAGCATGCATCATTCGCACATCCCGAGGCAGGGCCGAGGCCCCATTTCATTTCATTTAGATGCTTTAATTTCAGTACTTAGAAATTTGTAATAATTTATTTATTCATTTATTCTTCGGTCTGTATTATTTATTTATTCGGTCCCTCCGAGCGAGCGTAAATTGTAATAAGGGTGTGGGGTGTGTATGTCTTCCAACCCCATTTCTTTCTTCCCTTTATTTACTCGCTTTCGGGTAGATTAGGCATTTTAAATTAGCATACCCTATGCAATGCATGAGTGCATCCATGCATTTGTTTACATGCACCGGGCTCGGTACATCATACAAACTGCATCGCAATTTTCAAATTCCAAAATTGAATACGTGCTATGTGATAGCATTTCATATGCCATGCTTAAGATAGCCGAGCCTGTCTAACTGCATTCTTGCCTGTGTTGCATTAGCCATTTAACATGAACTAGGTCATGCATTGTTTTGCTAATTAGTTTACTGTTTTGGCACGGAGTACTAGGTGAGCTTTTATGCTTTAGCATATCACATGTGTGTGAGTGTTGACATAATAGCATGACTACCATGAGGCTAAGTGCTTATATGATAAATTGTTTGAATGCCTGTGGGTGGAGGTTGGATTACTTGAGTTGGGAATACTCATTGAAATCCGTGTTTTAGCCTACTCGTGAGTAGCAATTTCAAATTGTTTTCCAAACAAGACGGATATGCAATGCTTATTTCCAAATTAGGCGATCTAGTCTATACTTGTTTGTCAGCATAACATAGTAATTCTAGGCTAATAATTGGAATAAGAGCATGTAATGTTTTCAAAACGGATATCACGGTTAGTAGAGGTCGGTCTTCTGACCGGCGAGAGGGTGCTCATAGTCGACCTTCCCGATCGCATCCAAGCTCCGAGCCAAGACCACTTTGGTGATGACGGACATGTGGCCTTCGCACCGAGTCGTGGTTTCCTAAATTTCCCATTAAAAATATTTAGGTGGCGACTCAGAATCCGCAAAGCATCCATGTTTGGCACTACTTTTCAAAAATCGCTTTTCTCAAACGACGGTTTGGATTTGGACTCTTTGGTTCAGATGAACCGCGACACAAATCGAGTCCGAATCAGAGAGCGAGGTCCCTGGGCGCTCTGCTTCAGCGACTTTTGGGGAGTTTAGAGAGCTTGACTAACTCGTGCTAACCTGATTTGACTACACTTATGTGTTTCTTTGCGTTGCATGTGCATTGGTGCTCCTAGGACACCGGGATGGCCGTCTGCTGTTCCTGAGCCGGGTGCCGGAGGCATGTCTTGTCAAGGCATGAGCATAAGGCAGACCGGCTATGCTCGCCAAGATGGGAACACAAACCCCGCTTACCGGCACCCTTTTGGACCATTCGACCTAGTTGCATAGTCGGAATCCGTAGTGACCATTCCAAACTAGGACAGGTTGCTTACCCAATGTTATGTTGTTTGAAACCGCTGCGTGCGTAGTAAAACCCTAGCTCTTGACAAAATCGGACAGGGAAACCCTACCCCAACATAGGGGTGTTTTGGTTCTCATTTACTTGCTATGTGCTTTAGAGTGTAACTCACAGGAACATACAGACGCTTTAAGTATCGTGCCCGAGGGCATCAAGATCGCTTTTGGGGAATCGCTTGTCCAGGATATCGATTCGCCTAGGGCAATGGTTCGTGATCAAGAATCGCTGGTTGAGAAACAAGTATTCAAAGATTCGACCGCTTATTTTAAATACCCGACCGTGTGTTGTGTGTTTATTTACTTTGCGCCGTTATGCTGCCCGATTGTCTATTTATTTATACGCTTTATTTATCTTTCTATTAGGTAGTTGAGCACAATTGCTACCGATCCGATAGATATTCCCCAAGCACCCTGGGTCAGAGGCCGTCGACTCCTTCGATCTGAGGATTTGATAGACGGACAACCGAGGTACTACTCGCTACCCCCTACATTAAACTAAGTCAAGGAGGCAGAGGACATCAAGACAACAATACCCAGAGGGCTTTGTCCACCCCACCTGTGCTCAGTAGAGATCGAGGTTTTGTGTTACCAACAGAGAGGGAATTTATACCAGTAATCCAACCAGAACAGGATAGTATGGCCAGTTTGGAGGAGATGGTGCGCCACCTTCAAGAAAGCATGAAAGCAATGCAAAGAAGACGGTCTGTCAGCAGATTTCGCCAGCAACAGCCACAGCTTGTAAGAGAACAGCAGAGACAATTGCCAGCTAGAACAAAGAACCGGAGACTGCTCAAGACCAAGTTCCTCCCACCAGAGTTCCTAACGCCGGGAGAACCAATGTTCAGACTGACATGAGCTGCCCACTGACCACCCCCGCCTCCAACTCTCCCTCAAATTCAACCTCAACTATCAAAACACCCACCAATCTATCGGACTCTCCTTTGAGTTCGAGGTCGATCCCACCGACTCAAATTAAGCAAGCTTGAAAAGTTATTCAAGAGATCTCAAGGGTCAAGACTATCCCCAATATTGAAGATGGTTATACCGATGCAAATGATGTCGCCCGACAGATTCAATATGCCACTTATTGATCGATTTGACGGGTCCGGGGACCCCATGGTACACTTAAGACCGTTTCTGACGTTCTAAGGCCAATGGGCCTCAAGAGGCTCCGTGGTTGTCTCTGCTTGGTCGGACCGTCAGTGTGGCATCCGCATGGTATTCCAAGCCAGATGATGACGTTAAGACAAGTTGGGACGAAATGGCCGAGGCCTTCATCGCCAAAGATTCATACAACACATGATTGAGATCACTACCCGTGATCTCGAGACAACTAGGCAAGAGCCTAAGGAGGGTTTTTCAGAATTCGTAACCAGATGTAGGGTGAAGGCATCGATGATGTCCTTAAGGCCCACAGACAGAGATCAAATCCGATGATTGTGCGCAATCTCCACGGGTTAATGAAAAAGATGATTGTAGTTCCTTCCCTACCTTCGCAGACCGCATGATATGGGGATGCAGATTGAGGATGCGCGAAGCAGGTCTGTTTGACCAAGACCGGAGCAACCCCATGACATTCAACCGAAACAACAATGCAGTTCGAGTGGCACATCACCACGAGCCTCCGGCAAGCATGGTTACCACTAACTCCCCACAAAGAAATGCGGCATTCATTCTCCTAAGGCGTCCTAAGCAACCCACAAACAACCAAATACCCACCAAAACTCCGTAACTTTCGCCACTCTATATGCCCCTATCCAAAGCTCTAGGGTATTGATCAAGAAAGGGCACCGAGGCCCTCGAGCCGACCCTACCGTAAAAACTCCTCCTACCCACAACCCGCCAAATATTGTGCATTTCACCAACAAAGACGGTCACGACATCACTGCTATTTGCTACGCCATGAAATTCAAGATCTCATCGATAACGGGTGATTTTACCTCCCGAAAAGCCCAATGTTACTACAAATCCCCTCCCTGCACATAACCAAGCTCCACCACCTAAAAGACTTAATTTCATCCATACTGGGGCCGTGTCTTATGACCCTAGTGTTTATATCACACCCACCCACTTGCCTAAACCGTAGGTGTTCCTCCCTGAGTGCTCTGACTTGTGCATGATGGACATCTCCATGATCCAACCCAAGCCACTCGTGATGATTGCCAAGAACAGAACAGGGGACCCAAAGCAAGAACGAAGTTGTTGAGCCAAAATCATGAGATTTGAAGATTGTACTGAGGAGACGTATAGTCCGAGTGACTACATTCTACCGGTGGGCCAAGATGCGCCAATGGTGAAGCTTCCAGCCAGAGGAGAACTATGTGTAATCCAAGGAGATAGTCTGGGACAGGAAATGGATAGTGTAACAGCCATGGGAGAGGACTTTGCCAATCTCCGGTTTTACTACAACCAAGACCCAGAGGACCCAAAGAAATAACCGGTTCGACATGGGGAAACAAAGAGAGGCCATTGGGTGGTTGGACGATCATCCAGATGTGATAGAAGAATTTCAAATGTAAGGAGCCCAAATAGGGCAAGAACATCAAGAATACCAGAGAGGTTGAAAACAGAGTATATTGCCGGAGAGCGCCCGCACGAAGAATTTCGCTCGGGATTGGAGCATCTTGACCACAGGAATTGTTGAACAATGGATGTATTGGCACAATGTAACAGGAAAGGTTTGAGGAATCTGAGAGAGCCAGGAAGGCAAAGGCCCATGTGGGGGCTGAAACCGCTGTGTGCGCAGAGACGGATAATGCTACAAATATGAGAATGGAAAGTGCCGTGAATACGAGAACAGCCATGCCAGAGCCCGACAGATGTTTGTCAGTTGCTGATGGAATGTGGTGGGAAGATGAGGATCTTTGTCTTGCCCATACAGACGAAGACTGGGGGAATAACCAACCCGATAACACCTGGTACCTTGGAGAAATTGACCACATGACACGGAGTGGGCGGTATTTCAAACCTCCACACTTGGATCAACCAGAGGCCTCAGGGAAGGACAGAGGCCGAGAAGGTATGAAAAGCAATAAGAGGAAGCCAGACTAAACAAATTAAAAAGATACAAGCAGATATCTCTATTTGGGGACCGCCATGGCTTCTCGAGTGCACAGGAGGTCAAGCTTATCACCATGGATAAGGCAAAGCTTTCAATAGAAACAACACCGTAATGCCTAGTAGGGCTAGTCTTTCCGGAGGAGCCGCCTGATGTTGACGCTATCGATAAGGAATTACCGCCTGAGGGCGCAAATCACAACAAGCCACTCTACATCTCTGTGGAGTGCAGGAATAAATGGATACCAGTAGTCCTTGTTGATACAGGGTCCGCCATCAACGTCTGCCCTGCAAGGACAGCTTACGCGATTGGTCTGAAAGTCGCAGACTTTGTACCAACAGTCCAGGTCATCAGGGCATATGACAACACAAGCCGAGAGGTGATGGGAACCGTTAAAATCCGCATCAAAGTTGGGCCGACACAGGAGATAGATCTTCATGCCTTGAAAGTACCAGCAACTTTCAATTTGTTTTTGGGGCGGCCGTGGGTGCATCAGGTGAAGGCAGTATCATCTACTTTGCATCAAATGGTGAAATACTTCACGGGAAGGAGTAGCCATCGCTTTCGAAATTCATCAATTCATCCACCACCGGAGGTATCCACTGCTTCCGAAATAGAGCATGGCCCGAAGACGGTTCATATCAGCTTTACCTTGGCCGAGGCTCAGTTGTACGTAATATCATGGCATAATGAAGGGATATATGTTAGCGCCTGCAAGCAGTACCTCATGAACAAACTCCAATACATCCCCGGATGGGATTAGGGAAGAGCGCCGTAAGGGCATCGCAACGTTGGTCGGTGCCACATAACCCTCACACCTTCGCTTGGGTTACATGCCCACCAAGGAAGATTGGGTAAGAAGAGGAAAAGAGATGGCCAGAAGAGCCAAAGCAAAACAGATGGGGAAACCTTTTGAATTGATGCACCGCCCATCCGGTATTTTGAACGGACGTTGTCCGGAGGGGGAAGATTTCATTCTGTGGTTTTCCTGAGCTATGGTCAATGAAGAAAAGAAACGATGCCGGATTTGAGATTTTCTTCGACTTGCGCTTATCCGGGATGATGTTGTTCAAGAGCGCATGCATCTCGGCTTGAGGCCGAACATAGCAAGGAATTGGAGTCTCATGGACACGTAGTTTGAAATGGGGTAGCATCGGCCTGCCTACTTTCAGATCCTTTGATCAACCAACAGTTTGGGGATGACTCTCGGTGTCCATGATTAGAGATGAAACGTGGGCCAACCAAATGCTATTTTGATGCATCCATCGCACCTCCCTCATCCGGCAAGACGAGGAGGGATTTTATCAAGCAAAGACCGGTCAGTAGTGAGCCTAATCGATTCCACTGAAGTCTTGTGGGTCAATCAGTTCCAAATTGCCCGAGTCTCGAGTCCCAGATTCCCGGGAGTGATAACCCGATGCCACAATCCGCCCTGTGTCAGTTTTTTTCTTTTGAGTCTCAGTAATGTAAGAATCGGACGGTTTGGAACTATCTAATGAGAATGAGGTAACTGTGGTTTCCAGTACTTTTCGTGCCTTTGGTTTATTGCTTAAATCAGACTTTCAAAATTTTGATGAAAACAACGAGGATGAAATTCCTCGCTTTTGCAACGACTAATTGAACAAGAGCAAGAGAGGTTTGTTAAACCCTTAATGGATGAAATCACTACCGCGGAACATTGGCCGGTATCGAGAAGGACCCGCTGGCCGTCCAGATCGGGTCCACGTTGTCTTCGAGGAACGCGAGCGCTTAGTCGCTTATTAAAAGATTTCAAAGATGTTTTCGCGTGGTCCTACGAAGACATGCCCGAATCGATCCCGAGATTGTACAAAGACCGATCCTCTTGACCCCGAGGCCGACTCACAAACGTAAACTCAGAGGATCCGCCTGAGGCCATTAAGATCAAGGAAGAGGTCACTACAAATTGACGCAGCTTCGCCGTATCCGAATACCCGACTTGGCTGGCCAACATTGTACCAAAGGTCAAGAAGGATGGTAGAATCCGTATGTGTGGACTTCTGGATTTGAACAGAGCCATCAAAGATGACTTTCCTTGCCACATATCGACGAGTTGGTAGATTTCACAAAGGCATGCTTTTGCTCTCATTCATGGATGGCTTCGTGCTATAATCGATAGTAATGGCACCAAGATCGGAGAAGATCGCTTACACCCCGTAAGTACATATTGCTACAGAGTGATGCCATTTGGGCTAAAGAACGCCGGCTACATATCAACGGGTCAGCAACTACAATATTACATGACATGATCCATAAAGAGGTCGAGGTGTATGCGGACTACATGATTGTCAAGTCCAAAGAAAGAGAGGGCCACTACACCGCCTTTGCAAAAGTTTTTCCAAAGGATCGTGGAATTTCGCCGCGTTGAATCCTCGTAAATGTACGCTTGGTGTTACAATGAAAATGTCAGATTTCTGACATTAAAGGGCATCAAGTCACCTTCCAAAATCAAGGCCATCTTAGAAATGCCACCACCAATGACCTAAAAGGAGGTGCGAGTTTTCGGGTAAAGTGCAATTCATAAGACGGTTTATCTCTAAATTAACCTTGACTTGTGAACCACTTTTTGGTCTCTTGAAGAAAGGAACGGTTCCAATGGGACGGCCGATGCCGTCAAGACGCATTTGAACAGATTAAAGAGTATCTACAGAATCCGCCTGTTGTCACCACCAAAGCCGGGAAGCCGCTGATATTGTATCTGCTGCTGATCGAGACTACGATGGGCAGATGCTCGCACAAGAATCGAAGATAAAGTGGAAAGGGCCATCTACTATCCGAGCAAGAAGATGCCGGATTACGAGACCCGCCACACTCACCGGAGAAGGCATGTCCGGCCTTGGTATGGGCTACTAGGAAGTCATGCACTACCGTTAGCTCACTCAGAATGTTGGTTTCACGACTTGATCCCATCAAATATCTTTTTCGAGAAACCAAAGACTTACGGGTAGGCTAGCTCGTTGGTTGTCGCTGTTCTCGAATTTGACCTCAAATATGTGACACGCAAGTCCGTAAAGGGAGAGCGGTGGCGAGTTCCTTGCCGACCACCCTTGAAGGATGAAGCAGTTGAGTACCTATTCCCACATGAAGATTTTCTACACATCGAAGATGAAACTTGGACGATCTACTTTGACGCAGCGTCAAATCAATACCGGTACGGGATAGGAGTCCTGCTGATAGCGCCTCACGACTTCAGATCCCTTAGCATTCAAGCTTCAGCTCAAAGTCTCGAACAATGAGGCCGAGTACGAGGCTTGTATTGCGGTTAGAAGTCGCCTAGAACTAGGGCAAGGCGATTGATGTCATTGGAGATTCGAACTCGGTTGTGTCTCAAAGTAAAGGAGATTGGAAAGTGAAGGAGGAAAAGATGATAATATACCACCGCATCTTGGATTTGTTAATTCCTCGGTTTGAAAAGCTAAGTTTCACTCACCTAGTAAGAGAGAACAACAAAGTTCGCAGATTCGCTAGCAACTCTATCTTCCATGATAGACATCCCGTCGAATCCGGATGCGCCCAAGAATCATTGATCAAAAGTTTGCGCCAAAGATATGAGTCAATCTCGCCATAGAAGAAGTGCAGATAACAACCCTTGGTATCATGACATATGGAATTTCGAAAAGGAGGCATATCCACTAGGGCAAATGCCAAAGACAAAAGGGCAATCAAGAATGGCTGCTCGCCTTTATCATCCGCGGGGTAAATTGTACAAGAGAGGTCATCCGGGAATGCACAAGCCGTGTGGAAGTCAAGAATCGGGTTACCGATGGAGGCCATCCATGGAGGAGAATGTGGGCACATATGAACGGGTGATGCCGCACGAAGATCCTCGCACAAGGCTACTACCGGGTCTACCATGGAGGAAGATTGTATTGGTTTTGTTCGCGATGCCACAAATGCCGATTCATGCAAACCATATGAACATCCCGCCATCAAAGTTATACAACATGACATCACCATGGCCATTCTCGCTTTGGGGCATCGATGATCGAGTCTGCATTCAAGGGGTCAAATGGGCATGAGTATATCTTAGTAGCAATAGATTACTTTACAAAGTGGGTCGAGGCCCCCTATGCAAGGTTGAAAGCTTCGATGTCGCGAAGTTTATCAAAACAACATTATCTCGCCGTTATGGAGTCCCAATGAGATCATTTCGCATAACGGTTCTCATTTCAAGAAAGAGGTGATTGATTTGTCGAGAAGTATAAGGTGGCTTTTCATAAGTCATCCACGACGTCGCAGCATCAACGGAGCAGCTTGAGGCCGCCAACAAGAACATCAAACACATATCGCAGAAGATGGTAGAAACCTATCGGATCGGCTGCATAAGTTGCCGTTCGCCTGCGGGGCTACCGACTTCAATTAGAACTTCAACCGAGCAACTCCTTATTCGCTGGTCTATGGGATGGAAGCCGTTCTACCGATTGAGATTGAGGTTCCGTCGTTGCGGGTGCTAGCTGAGTGTCAGATAGCTGAGGCAGATTGGCAGCAGAGTAGGTTCGAGGAACTTATGCTCTTTGATGAAAGAAGGTTGGAAGCACTGTACCATGTCCAAGGTTATCAGCGCAGAATCGCCCGCTTTCAACAAGAAGGTGAAGCCCAGGAATTTGAAGGAAGGAGATTTGGTGCTCAAGGACAACCGAGCCGCTATCCATGCCCCAAGGGGCAAGTTCAGACCTAATAGGACGGGACCCTATATCATCAAGTCTATATGGTCGTGGAGTCGTGGTTCGATGGACCTAGATGGCCTAGAGTTCTCCCAACCGATCAACATGGATAAGTCAAGAAATATCACCGAGAGGCTCAGGCCTAAAACCCTAAGGGCGACCTAGGCAAAATTCAGAGCGAAAAAATTAGAAAATATAAAAACCGAGCTCAAGGTTGAAAACCCGCAAAGGGCGGCCTTGGCAAAAGTTAGAGCGCAAAAGGAGAGTGAAAATACTGAGTGAACCCAAGCCCGAACTACGAAGGCTTGATTCCCATCCTTGGGATACGAGGCGCTTCATCCTCAAGTTCACCATAAACATTTTCCCGATCGCCTTTGTCTATTTGATCGCCTTGGTCATCTTTGTCCATCAAGATTCATCGCAATCTCCTGCAAAGGTTATTCAGACTAGGGGCAACTTTCCGCTGCCATGCAAAGGTCGCTGCACTATTCAAACTAGGGCAATTTTCCAATTGCAAGAATCTGGGTTGTGCATCTCGGACAAATTTCAGCGTGTCCAGCTCGATCCATATCGAAAATGGTTTTGAAAAGTTTTGATAAAAGATGACTTTGTTCAAATAAATCTTTTACAACTAAGACCATTTCGACCAAAACGGAAAATTTTCAAGACCACAACCTTCAATTTCATTGATTTCAAATAGAGTTCTCTTGCTCTTGCATACAATCGGTTGCTTTTTATTACATTCATAAAGAAAACTTGAAAAGTACTAATAAAGCAATAAACCGGCATGGTCAAGTCAATGTCCTCGCGCCTCCCAGAGCCGGTCGAAGCCTCGATGCCAAAGTGGGTCCCTCCCAGGCTCTTCATTAAGCCAATCCAAGCACTCATCGACAAAGTGCAACCGAAAGTGGAGCGGGGCCGAGCTTCGCCCTCCATGCTACGCATATATCCGCCGCCAGAGCCTCGGATTAGGAATGCAATGGTATTTATCCTTCCAAATGACAAGTCTGATCATGACCAAACTGGCGCAGGATACGGAATGGGAAGTAGAAGACACAGTGAGTCAAGCCAATCAATTGGATCCCGGGTTGACGGGTCATGCTGTAGCTCATCCTTGGGAGATTGAGCCAAGGGCACCGCCAAGCAATGCGATCTGCGGACAAACTGCACATCCACTCAAACCACCAACCTTCATCAAGGGCGTCAACTAGGCGCTGTCTGAAGAAATAGCCGCGCGCTGAATATGCTGGGCAAGAGTCCACAACTTTCAATTTATCCATCAACCACACCTGGGGAGGGACAAAAAATGAGAGAATAAAGAATAGAGAGAAGTACGATGAGAGAAAAAGTAAGAAAGGGGTTTTTGTGAGAAAAACCGAGCCTGAGGGCCGAGTGATGTGAGCAAACATAAAAGTGAGATAGGGTGGGAAACATTACTTGCAGTAATAGTGGACTCCCTGCTAATCTGATCGTCTCTCGACGGTAAAAGGCGTCTAAACCCAGCAGTGTCTCAGCTAAGACCATGGCAATGCAGCTTTTGTCCTCCTTCAAGCCTTGGGCAACTTCAATCAACCGGACGCTGGCTCCTCCGGAGCCGGAGACGAACAGAAAATGAGATAGCATACATAGACAGAGGGCGTGCCGCCGAAAGCCTTGCCAGTGATGGTCGCCGCGATCACCAGTCTCAGAAAAACGACAGACCAAGCTCGGAACATCTAATGTCCCGTCACGAATCAGAGAACGAGCATCGGGTATTGAGAGCCCACACATTTGTCCTAAGGCTTGAGCATGGCCAAAACGAAATTGGGGCAGGATTTCCTCATTGCGCCCAGATTCCATTAGAGCTTGGAAATCTTCGAAAGTGGGACACACCTCTTGCCCGCTAAAGCTAAAGACATGTGTTACCGGTTCCGTAACCTTGCCGCGCATGGAGGAACGGAAAATGCAGCGGGTGCGCGCAAAGTGAATAGTGCGTTTATGCCGAAAGTCCAGAAATTCAGCTTTTCCGAGCCATCCAAGTTGTTAATCCAAGTTGCGAGATTTTGAGCAAGAAATTCCTCCATTTGGAGTCAATCAGTGTGGAAATGAAGAAGACCACGAGGCTAAGATCTTTTGTAGAGGATAAGGTTGAGTGGAGGACACATGTCAATATTCTGCTGGTGCAGCATACCGACCCAATCGGCATTATATAGTGCCGACCGGCCGTAATTTTATGCCGACCGCCAGATTATGTGCCGATGACCATCCTCCCCGCCGATGGTCCTTGTGTCCAGTCGATGGTCTTCCCCATGTGTTTTCTAAGCTTTCCATGCTGAATCTTGGGGAATTACACCACCTCAAAGACTCTCCTGATTGATTCCCGTTGAGTCGCGCGTATTTGTTTATCGAGTTGTTGTATATTTGCTTATCGAGTTGTATGTCACTCACTCTAAGTCTTTGATGTGTCTAGCAAGTTGTGCTTGCATTTGGCTAGTCTGTCGAGTCTTTGATTTGCTTATCGAGTTGTAGTTGGTTTACTACCTGATTATTACGATGCGATGCTTTGTTTTCATAAACACAAGTTTCAGTTTCAGTCACCTTGTGGTGTGAAACTTTGCGATACGCTGCATAGAACATGCAAATGCAATACCTTTTGAACAAATAGTTGTTTCATCTCCATCATATGTTTTGCAAAAATACACGATTTTGAGAAATAAAACCTGCCTGAGGCAGTGCAATGTGCTTAAACTCCTAGTAAAAAGGAAAGTAAAGCAAGAAAATAACAGGGTAGCAGGGTGCTGAGCTTGACATTGGGAACCTCCTCCTTTCGGCCATCACACCTTTTGCGCCCTTGTTCGGGTCGGTCATGTGATTTAGTATCTTCATTGCTTAAGGCAGTCCAAGAAATGGCACCTTCAGAATATAAGCGAAGCTTCGAGTTGACCCCGTACTACAACTTTGGTGAGCGATGCCGTAACGCCAAGGATGTCCTTCTCGTATCCTTTACGCTTCAGAATTTCAAAAGAAATTGTTTCAATTATGTTGTGTTGCAGTACGTCGCATTTCAACATCATGTTTTTACTTATATGTGTTCAATCACTTCCTATACACATTGCATTGTATGCGTGCTTTGCTTTACTTATATGTGTTCAATCACTTCCTATACACATTGCATTGTATGCGTGCTTTGCTTTACTTATATGTGTTCAATTACTTCCTATACACATTGCATTGTATGCGTGCTTTGCTTTACTTATATGTGTTCAATTACTTCCTATACACATTGCATTGTATGCGTGCTATGCTTTACTGATATGTGTTCGATTTTCTATACACATTGCATTGTATGCGTGCTATGCTTTACTGATATGTGTTCAATTTTCACTATACACATTGCACTGTATGCGTGCTTTGCTTTACTTATATGTGTTCAAGTCCCTACTATACACATTGCATTGTATGCATACTATGCTTTACTGATATGTGTTCAATTTTCTCTATACACATTGCATTGTATGCGTGCTATGCTTTACTGATATGTGTTCAATTTTCTCTATACACATTGCATTGTATGCGTGCTCTGCTTTACTCACATGTGTTCAATTACAACTGCCTATACACGTCGCATCTGCCGCACACCTCCAATCGTGCAACATGCATACTGCTAACAATATTGTACTTGTTAAGTTCGCTTTCTTTACAGGCACGATATTGTATGTACGGTTCATTTGAGGCCGGTGCAACCGGACGAGCCGCGCAGGTATTGTATCCTCCGCGTGAGACATCTTGAGAATTGCATGATTCTCTTACATCCTTTCTGCATTGTAGTGTAGTCTGGTGTATGCTAGCTTATAACTGTCGCATGTGTGCTTCATTACAGCTCTCTTTGTATGATCATAAGTTATGCTCGGCTTCTTGCATTTTCAGCAGCATTTTGCCCCGCCTTCAAGATATCTTTGTTTGTCGACATGTTTGTCCAAGTCTTCGCCTTGTCAAAATGGGTCGCCTCTGCTTTGACATTCACTCCCGCTATTTTTATGACTTCCGAAGTTCTCACAAAGAGGGGCAATCAGAGACACCCCATTTTTGACCGCCCTCAAGACTTGACGCCACCATTGGAACACTCGGTGATTATCCATGTTTGTGTTCATTTGGAGTTCGGAGTTCTCGGCTGCCTACCGCCTCAGACCTCCGAACTCGACCGGCTTGTGTTTGGTTTTGCACCAAACACTTGTGTTTTGCCATGAAAAGCAAGGGAATGCCTTGTGAGGCATCCCCACGCACCACCGGCCGAACTAGAGGCCACCTACCGTCAAACTTCTATCGGCACTTTATTTGTGCCGACCAAGCACTTGTTTTTTAAAATGGCACTCTTTGCCGCCTGCATCGTGCACTTGCTTTATCGATATTTTTATTGCAAAGTAAAGTTTTGGTTCTCCATACACGTGTATGGAGGGATGAAGCTTTGGTTTGCTTAATGGCTAAGCATTCTTTGCCTATAAAGAGAAGCGTCTCCTCTTGGTTTTAGGGTTAGAACTTTTTGAGACAAAACCAGAGCTCATACATACATATATATCTATATCTCCCTCTCTCTCCTCTTGTGTGTGTGTTCTAGGGCCTAAATAGTGTGTTTTGTCTCACTTTTGCACCATTACACACACTATTACACCTAGCTCCGAGATTGGGAGACTTGGAGGTTTGTTTTGAGTGATTTTGGACTGGTTTTGATCACTTGAGGAGGGCTAGACCATCTGCTTCATTGGATCTTCAAGGGTGAGCTTTTCACTTTAGTTTCCCATTCTTGCAACTACTTTTTACCCTCTTTGCTTTGAGTTTTTGAGTTTGTGTTTAACATAAAAAGTCTTGTTTTTACTTGTTCTTGAACCTTCTTAAGGTCATTTTATGGTTTGAGTTAAGCCTCATTACTTTAAGCTTTGTTTTGCCATTTTTGGTGCCTTTTTTCTTAGGCCTTCTTGTTTTGGTGTTCTTGATATTTCACCACCGAAAACCAGTGGGTTTTCGGGTGAGGATGATATTTTCGAGTCTCTTCTAAGGGAGAGACACCCTCTCCTTTGGTCCTTTGGTTGGCCTTTGTTTTGGCTCATAGCATAACATGCATGCATGTTTTCCTTAGCTTTCATTTCAGAGCTTTATTGTGTATTTTAGGTCATGTGTGACCTCTGCTTTTAGTTGATTCCATGGCCTCTTGCATGCTTTCCATGTTGGCTTTAGAATGCTCTTTCATGCTTATAAGTAGTGTCATGCTTCGAGCCTTAATTCTTGCATATTTTAGCTTGGTTTCATGAGAATATTAGCATCTATTTGCCATGTAATAGGGCTGTGAGCCACTGCTTTTGGACACCCTTGGTATGCTTGATGTGCATGTTTTGCATTTTAGGCTTGTAAACTTTGCTTCCATGAAGTTCTAGCATGATTGACTTGTTTTGATCTAGTGATTTGGCATCATATTAGACCTCATTTCAGTCCATTAGTCATGTTTGCATGTTGGCATATGTGGCTTAGTTCATGTTTTAAAGATATGCCCTTGAATGCTTTAAAATAGACATTGTGCATGCTTCCATGTTTGGCGCATTTTGGGGGTGCCATGGGGATTTGAGTGTCATTCCACATGCTTAAAATCTTTTTTTGTTTGTTGAATGCATGCCATGAGTGGTTGTATGAATGACGTCAAATTACTCTCTTTGGTGTCCTAGACTTGGGCCCATTGAATAGCATGCTTGTGTGGCATTTCGATCATGTTGTGAGGCTTGTTTTGCCACTGTTTTTGGGAGTTTGAGGGCTGCCCTCTATGGCTTAAGTCCATTGTTGCATGCTTATTTCATGATTGTTGCTTGCTTGGTTAATGAAGCCTTGAATGCATGCTTGTTAGTTCCATGTTAATTGGCCCATCTTGCATGCCATTTGTACCCTACATACTTTAGCTCTTTGCATGCTTAACGTGATAGGTTGCATTGCATTTGAGCCTTGCTTGCATACTTGCATCTCATAGCTTGGTTTGGGGTTGTCAAGTTGCCTAGGATTGAGGGGAGTTCACATTTCAAGTGGTGTAACTTACCTCAATCCTTGGTCACTAAGGCCCTTGATTTCTACATGATAGGGACTTAGTATTCATTTGTTGTGTTGCATGCATATTTACATTAAAATGAGCAATCTTGGTTCCTTAGGCTATCATGCATCAAATGCACAATTGACAGCCCTAGAACCAAGAGCCACACCCCCTTGAGTCCCTAAACATGATAGAGGTGTTGGACATGCTCACATTTGCCTAAAAACCATGCCTATGCATTGTCATTCTTGTCATTGCCGTCATCCGTCTGCCGCAGAACTTTCGCCGCGCAGTATCAATGCCGATCGGCACTTTATTTGTGCCGATAAACATAGAAAGCAAAATGGTGATCAATGAGAACAATGGTAATCTCTCCCCACCGTGGGGTATCTCGCACCACTTGGGAGGTATTTCAGAGCTTTGGGAATTTTTGGAGAGGCAGTAAAGAAAATGTATAAAGAATGCCATGACACGGGTTTTTCGGGCAAGTCGCGACGAGCATGCATCATTCGCACATCCCGAGGCAGGGCCGAGGCCCCATTTCATTTCATTTAGATGCTTTAATTTCAGTACTTAGAAATTTGTAATAATTTATTTATTCATTTATTCTTCGGTCTCAGATATTTATTTATTCGGTCCCTCCGAGCGAGGGTAAATTGTAATAAGGGTGTGTGGGTGTGTGTATGTCTTCCAACCCCCATTTCTTTCTTCCCTTTTATTTACTCGCTTTCAGTGGTAGATTAGGGCATTTTAAATTAGCATACCCTATGCAATGCATGAGTGCATCCATGCATTTGATTACATGCACTGCTCGACATCATACAAACTGCATCGCAATTTTCAAATTCCAAAATTGAATACGTGCTATGTGATAGCATTTCATATGCCATGCTTAAGATAGCCGAGCCTGTCTAACTGCATTCTTGCCTGTGTTGCATTAGCCATTTAACATGAACTAGGTCATGCATTGTTTTGCTAATTAGTTTACTGTTTTGGCACGGAGTACTAGGTGAGCTTTTATGCTTTAGCATATCACATGTGTGTGAGTGTTGACATAATAGCATGACTACCATGAGGCTAAGTGCTTATATGATAAACTGCTTGAATGCCTGTGGGTGGAGGTTGGATTACTTGAGTTGGGAATACTCATTGAAATCCGTGTTTTAGCCTACTCGTGAGTAGCAATTTCAAATTGTTTTCCAAACAAGACGGATATGCAATGCTTATTTCCAAATTAGGCGATCTAGTCTATACTTGTTTGCTGCGCGCATAACATAGTAATTCTAGGCTAATAATTGGAATAAGAGCATGTAATGTTTTCAAAAACGGATATCACGGTTAGTAGAGGTCGGTCTTCGGACCGGGCGAAAGGGGGTGCTCATAGCTGACCTTCCCCGATCGTACCCAAGCTCCCGAGCCAAGACCACTTTGGTGATGACGGACATGTGGCCTTCGGCACCGAGTCAGGGTTTCCTAAATTTCCCATTAAAAAATATTTAGGTGGCGACTCTGTAATCTGGCGAAGCAGTCCATGTTTGGCACTACTTTTCAAAAATCTGTTTTCTCAAACGATTTGCCGGATTTGGACTCTTTGGTTCAGATTTAGAACCGCGACACAAAATCGAGTCCGAACTGTAGAGCGAAGCCCCCACGGGCGCGTCTACACAAGCCAGATGAATTCTATGGTGGCCCCGAGCCCAAGAAAGCGGATGAGTGGCTTGAGTAAACTATGAAGACATTTGAGATGCTTCACATTGAAGATAGTGAGCTAAGGGTGACTCTTGCGAGTTACTACCTCGAGGGAGATGCAAGTCAGTAGTGGAAGTACGCCAAAGGTCGAATAGAGCTAACATGGGAAGCTTTTGTGGTTGTTTTTCAAGATAAGTATCTACCTCTCACTGCTAGAGAGAGGTTGAGGCAAGAATTTCAAGACCTTAAGCAACTTAACATGTTCGTGGCCGAGATTGAGGCGACTTTCTCTAATTTGTCCCGGTTTGCACCGGAGTTGGTGGCAACGGAAGAGCGTCGTTGCATTGAGTTTGAGAAGAAATTGAGAACCAAAATCTTGTTCAAAGTTACAGGAAACATGATCTGGAATTATGATCGCTTTGTGGAGGCGACGGCACATGTGGAGATCACAGTACAAGCCGAAGAAGAAAGAATTCGGGGTTCGAGGTCTAGGGGTCACGAGCAACAAGGAGACTATAGACCTAATAAGAAGAGCATGAACACTTTTTCATCATAGTCCCAACCACAGCAGTCTAGATCCACCTTCCCTTTGCCTAGTGCAGGCCCGGGAAAGAGTACACCGAGTGGTTTTTCATGTTTTAAGTGTGGCCAACCGGGTCACAAGGCCTTTTTATGCTCACAGAAAGAGGGATGACAGCAGATGTTGCCACCATCACCACATAACCGATCCTAGAGTCAGTCTCCGAGTAGAGGGCAAAGACTTACTTGCTATCAGTATGATCAGCCGGGGCACATAAAGAGGGTTTGCCCGCAGCTAGGAGGCGCATCAGGCGCATTAGGGTCGAGGCACACTCAAAGCCACCAGCAAGCTCACTCAATCCAGACTTTGTGAGCTAATCAGGGAGTCGCTTTGGCTCAGTCAGTGCAGCAGGCCTATGCTCCGAGAGATAAGCAAGTTGATCAGAGGCCACAGAGGCGCGTGTATGTTGTTACCGCGCCAGAACAGTTACCGGGATCCTCAGTTGTAAGAGGTATTTTTGTTGTGTGTAATTTTTTGGCTAATGTGTTAATAGATATGGATGCGTCTCATTCATTTATATCTACTGCATTTGCTACTGCATTGGGGTTAGAGGTGGCACGGTTAGCGTCTCCACTCAGAGTAGAGGTACCAGTTGGGGGTACAGTTGATTTAGACCAGGGATGTTGTGGTTGTGAGATAGAGGTTGCCGAGCGTCGACTCCTGTTTGCTTTTGTGTTACTAGACATATCGAGTTTTGATATCATTCTAGGCATGGATTGGTTATCTTCATACCAAGTTGTGATTGATTGTTATCGTCAGAGAGTTACAGTATACACCTCGGGTGGTAATTGTTTTTATTTTCTAGGGGATTGGGTTGATAGAGTCTTGTCGCTAGTTTTTGACCCTCGTAATAGGAGCAATCTTAGTGGCCTTCTTGCAACTCTCTTGGATAGTAAGAGTGACGAGGCCCGTGTTGAATTGCCAAGGGTAGTTTGCGAATACTCGGATGTCTTTCCCAAGGATCTTACTAGTTTGCCACCCCACTGGGAGATCGAGTTCTCCATTGACTTAGTGCTTGGTACGGCACCGATTTCCATAACGCTGTATAGATTTGCACCCGCCAAATTGCATAAGTTGATGGTTCAACTCCATGAGCTTTTAGACAAGGGCTTCATTCGCCCTAGTACATCGCCTTGGGGAGCACCGAGTCTCTTTGTGAAGAAGAAAGATGGGTCATTGCGGTTGTGTATTGATTACTGCAAGTTGAATCGGGTTACCGTAAAGAACAAGTATCATCTACCCAGAATAGATGATTTGTTTGACCAACTTAGAGGGTCTTGTTACTTCTCGAAGATAGATTTGAGGTCGGGGTACCATCAGTTGAGAGTTCGAGAGAAGGACATCCAGAAAATGGCCTTTCGTACGCGTTATGGCCATTATAAATTCCTTGTAATGCCTTTTGGTTTGACTAATGTGCCGGCTTCCTTTATGGATTTGATGAACCAAATTTTTCGAGAATACTTGGATCGTTTTGTGGTCGTTTTTGTGGACGATATCTTAATTTACTCAACCTACAATGAGGAACACAAGGCTCACTTGTAGATAGTGCTTCATTTCCTTAGAGAGCACCAGTTGTATGCCAAATTTGAGAAATGCGAGTTTTGGCTCACCGAGGTGAAGTTTTTAGGTCATGTGATGTCGAAAGAGAGAGTAACTATAGATTCCTTGAAGATAGATGCCGTGCAAGATTGGGGACAACTCACAAATGTTTTTGAGATTCAGAGTTTCTTGGGATTAACGGGGTATTATCAACGTTTTGTAAGGGACTTCTCTAGACTAGCCGCGCCTTTGACTAGATTGACTAGAAATGGTGTCAAATTTGTGTAGAGTGAGTCTTGTGAAAGGTCATTCCAAGAACTTAAGACTAGATTGACTACTGCATCGGTGTTAATAATCCCGGAAAGAGGTCTGGGTTACACTGTTTACTGTGATTCGTCTCGGGATGGGCTTGGCTGTGTCTTGATGCAAGGGGGAAAGGTTGTGGTCTATGGTTCACGACAATTGAAAACTCATGAGAAGAACTACCCCACCCACAACTTGGAATTAGCGGCGGTAATTTTTGCCTTGAAAATTTGGAGGCATTGTTTGTATGGCGAGAAGTTTGAGGTTTTCTCCGATCATAAGAGCCTAAAGTATTTGTTTTCCCAAAAAAACTTGAATTTATGCCAACGGAGGTAGATGGAATTTATGGAGGATTATGACTTCGAGTTACACTATCATCCGGGGGAGGCTAATGTAGTGGCCGATGCCTTGAGTCGGAAATCCGTGAGTAGCTTGGCAAGTGTGGCCATTTGGGAATGGGTTATGCTAGGTGATATCGGCAAGTTTGATTTGCACTTGGGTGAGTCCGGTGAGAGTGCAACCTTGTTTACCTTAAGTGCTCAACCTACCTTGATTAGTAAAGTCATAAAGGCGCAACAAGGGGACCGTGAAATGGAGTCAATCTGAGATAGAATTTCTAACGGGAAGGAAGAGAAAGGTTTGAATATTAGCTCGGATCTGAGTGTACGTTATCTAGATCATTTGTTTGTACCAGAATCTTGTAGTGAGGACGTACTCCGGGAGTTCCATCACTTAAGCTTGCACCAAAATGTATCATGATCTTAGTCGTCAATTTTGGTGGAAGGGTATGAAGCGGGATGTCACTTTATTGGTATCGAAGTGCCTTACTTGTCAACAAGTGAATGCCGAACACCAAAGACCAGCGGGTTTGTTACAACCCTTACCGATAATCGAGTGGAAGTAGAATCACGTTACCATGAATTTTGTAGTTAGACTTCCTAGAACTCAACGAGGCAATGATGCTGTTTGGGTGATTGTTGATAGCTTGATTAAGTCTACACATTTCATTCCAATGCGCACCGGCGACTCAGTTGAACATTTGGCAGAGTTGTATACCAGAGAGATAGTTCGACTTCATGGGGTTCATGTAACCATTGTATCGGATAGAGACCCTCGCTTTACCGCCTGGTTGTGGCAAAGCCTTCAAGAGGCGTTGGGAACTAAGTTGACCTTTAGCACCGCTTATCATCCTCAAACCGATGGGCCGTCGAAGCGTACCATTCAGATTCTGGAGGACATGCTTAGAGCTTACACCTTTGATTTCAAGGGGTCTTGGGAGAGGCACTTACCATTGATTGAGTTCACCTATAACAATAGTTATCAAGCTAGCATTGAGATGGCACCATTTGAGGCCTTGTATGACCGACATTGTAGATCACCGGTTCGTTGGGCCGAGGTGGGTGATGCACCGTTGTTGGGTCCAGAAATTGTTAGAGAGACAATTGAGAAAGTTGCCCTCATTAGGAAGAGGTTAGCGACGACCCAAAATCGACAGAAGAGTTATGCTGATAAGAGAAGGCGACCTTTATTTTTCGAGGTTGGTAACCATGTGTTTCTTAAAATCTCACCAATGCGAGGTTTGATGAGGTTTGGTAAGAATGGTAAATTGTCTTCGAGATTCATTGGGCCTTTCACGATATTAAGGAGAATTGGGGAAGTTGCGTATCGGTTGGCTTTACCGGCACAACTTTTGGGGGTTCTTAATGTGTTTCATGTATCCATGCTTAGGAAGTATGAACCTGACCCTTCTCATGTACTTGATTGGGTTGATTTGGAGGTGGATGAGGATGTCTCTTACGAAGAACGACCAATTCAAATACTAGACACCCGGGAGCAAGTGCTGCGGGATAAAACTATACCGTTGGTAAAGGTATTGTGGAGACACCATGGGATTGAAGAAGCAACTTGGGAACGGGAAGCGGAGGTCCGCTCCAAATATCCGAATTTGTTTGAAAATGCTTAGTTATTTTAATTTGTAATATTCCCTACTGTTTGAGGAAAATGTATCAAAGGTGTTGATCTTATGTTGTTATATGTATTGCTATTTTAAACATGAAGTTGTTGTGGATTGATACTTTGCTAGAAGGTTTCATACTTATGTTGCAGTAAGCGGTTGTCGTTATTGAGGTAGTTATGGTGGTAATAGTAAATGTTGGTTGAGAATTTATTTTGTGATTTGAGACTGTAATAGAGTGGTTGTGATTGCTAGAAACTCCTTGTTTGAGTAGTTGATTAAATTTCGGAGACGAAATTTCCTATGGTGGAGAGGTTGTGATGATCGGTAATTCGCCTCGTCCCTCTTTAAGTTATGCCGAGTAAGTTGCTGTTCAAAACTCTTTCTCAAAATTTTTGTTCGTATTTAATTCGATCCCAAGTACTTCACTTATCCGAAGGGTGTGAGGTCGGGTTCGAAGTCTCAGGAGTTAAGTTGAGAATTTTCCAGATTGGAGGACCAGAGCAAGACGCGGGCTTGACCGCACGCGGCTTAGACGCACGCGTGAAGGTAAGACGCAAGGGAAACAAGGGGGTGACCTAGGTGCATACTGAAATAAATGCACGTGAAGCAGCAGGTGCGGGAGAGAGAGGGTCGCACGTAAGGAGATGAAGGTCGCACATGCAGGAGGCACGCTCCGCACGTACAGTCATGGGTGCCGCACGTTCGGTGGTAGGTGAGTCTGAAAATTTTTGTTTTTCTTCTCTTTGGGCTGGGTGTATCTCACTTTTGTTGTATCTTTCTCTCTCTAAAAACTCTTTTCTCTGATTTCTCTACATTTCCTACACCAAACAAGATCAAATCCTTGATCTCTTTAAATCCATTAGAGTTTTGCCCATAGTTTCTTCATCAAAGTTGGATAATTTCTCGAGAGTTACGTTGGGGGGTTTCCATCTCATTTCTCCTTCAAAACTTGATGTAGGGATTTTCTTTGAGTTATATATATATATATATTTACAAGATCTAGATGATTTTCGAAATTCCCCTTTGATAACTTGAAATTTAGTTGTTGGCTCATGAAGATAAGTGATCATAAAAGTGGATTTATCTCTTATTCCTTTTTAAATAATCACTTGAGGGTTTTAAAATTATATTGATAGAAGAAAAATGTTCTTGGTGTGATTCTGTCAAATGTTTTGGAGGTATAAAGTTGTGGTGAGAAAACCTAGAAATTTGGGGATTTTTAATAGATGTTGAGAATTCATGGATGAAATGGCCATATATTTTCTTTGGGTGCCAAAATGAATGAATGTTAATTTTTTTGCAAATTTCTTATTTATATTTATATATATGATGAGTTTCATGAAATATGAGAATTGTGATTTTTGGAAGTTATTGTTCAAAATGTTGATATAGTCTTGAAATTACTAAATTGTCGAGAATGCACGAAATGTGGGAAATGTGTTATTTCTTGGATGCATTGGAATAAAAGTATATATATTCATCTTGTGAAATTGCATTGAAAAAAGGATCGAAAATTTTGATCACAATGGTAATATTGTGTGAAAGGATGGAAAATGAAAGGAATGTTGCATTGTATTATTAATTGACACATTGGCATATCCATTCATTTGATTATGTTAAGCTTTGAATTTAAAATAAAAAACTTTTGCATTGAGAAATGAATGTTGTGAAACAAGTTTTCGTGGAATGGTTTCGGGGTAAATACGTTGGTAAGTCCGGATAAGAGGTGTAGATGAAATTAATTAAGTTGGCCTGAGTGTCCGATGTGAAAGACCGAAAACACGCGTGGAGGAGATACCACTTCCCTTCCGGTGAGAGACCGGTAAAGTAGGGTTTTAGTAATGCTAGTTATGCCTATCTGCAGACATCAACCTAGGGATTACCTGAGTCATATTTACTGCCCCTTGAGTTAATTGATAAATTTTGAGTTTGTTGAAAATGTCAAGATATCATTGAACATGATGGTTTTCAAAAGATAACCAAATGTGATTTTCTTTCAAAAGAGCATAACATCGCATATGCATTTCATTTCTTGAGACTTGTATAAAATGTATACACTTTGTTAAGAATTCTCTACTGTGTTTTATGCTCACCCTATGAGATTTTGGTGCAGGAAAAGACATGGTGATCCTGCGAAGTTAGGGCGCGGACGTATGTGTTGGGAGCATAGGGCTCTTATTTTTGTGTTGTGGTATATTTTTGTTAGCCAAGGGCTATAACTGTTAGGATCCGAGAGACCATTTTTGTGTAACCGGACTTAAGCCTTGGGTAAGCCCCTGAGGGCATTTTATTTACTTTTGAATTTGATGTTCTACATGCTATAGATTCATGTATTTTATATCATTGAATGTATAATCCGCATGTGGGATTATTTTGTACAAACTTTAATGATCTATATATAAAGGTTGAAGAATCACACATTTTCTTATAATGAATGTTAATTGATGTACTTATACAATGTTATAAATTTTCGGGGCGTTACAGAAAAACATTTAGTTAATCAAAAGTAATCTATACTATTTATATTATTATATTAAGGCATCGTTTGGCATGTAACATTTTTAATCTAAAAGTTAAAAAGTTACTAAAAAATTAAAAAGCCTATAACTTATACCAAAAAGTCAAAAATTCTTTTTTCTATCTACTTCTTGCACATCTTTTTGTAAAAAACTAAAAAGTCATTCTAAATATATTAATTTATTTTACCTTATATTTTAACTAAAAAATCAAAAAATTACTAAAATAGTATGTTCACAAACAAGTTCTAAGTAAAGGCTGGATGTGTTTAAGTCTTTACTTGTTTTTCCTTATATTTCATGTCCCTTATTTTTCTATTTAAAAAATAAAACATAAAAAAATTAAACAAATATGAGTAGGACTTGAACGTTAAAGACCTTTATTATTTGAGTGACATATAATATATACTCCATTCATTTCAAAATAATAGTCTTTTTTGGATAATCTAATCTTTTTTGATAGTATAATTGTTACATTTTAAAAAATATTAATTTTTTCAAATTACCCTTTGATAATATATTTTTTTTTTAAATATCAATTGTCATAATTGTACTTTTTATATTATTAATGAATTTAAAATAAGGGTAAAATAATAAATTTATATTATTATTTTTCTTAATTTTTTTAAAAAAATTAATATTTTAAAATAATTAAAAATTAAATACGACACTAATATTTTAAAACTGATGAAATAATAAATTTGTTTTTACTTTTATTTATTTTACACACGGGCTACTGAAGGTGTGGCGTTCCATACACTCAGAAGTCATAAGTAGACACAAACAATGTGCCCATTCACATGAAATCCACATGCGGTGGTGGCTTGCTAATATAAGGGGTTGTTTGGGATGTGTTAAATAAGTATATTTTTTGTCTTTTTAGATTAGAAGTTGAGGGAAAAAATATGAATGTTTGGATTAACTTTTTGACTTTTTATGAAAAAATGTGTATTAAAAAATTGTATAAATTAGTGTGTAGGGAAAAATTAGGATTGGGAATTGTGCAGCCGTAATTTTTTACTTTTGGTAAATAGTGATAACTTTTTAACTTTTTAAGTAACTTTTTAGCTTTTTGACTTTTTTTATGCTTTCCAAACTTGGCCTAAATCACACATTTTTATATGAATATATTATTATATTAATTATTATCAAAATCAAATATTCACAACCACCCAGGGACGGATTCAGGATTACGACTTTGGAGTTTATTCTATAGTTTAAAAAATTAGGAACTATTATATATAATTTTAAAATTATCTAAAAAAAAATTTAGGAGTGCGAACTCCTATAATTTTAAATTATTTTAAAATTTCTAATATAATATATAATATTTTTCAAATTTTTGGGAGTGCGGCCACCCTCTAATCCCCTAGATCCATCATTGCAACCACCCACATGCCAAAGGGTTGTGCATGCATGTTCTATAGATATATATATATATATATATGCAATACGTGACAACTGCTATGGACAGTGTAGATAGAGAGACCCCATATTCATTCATGTGCTTCCAAAAAAAGGTGTAAACAAGTCATGGTGAATGTCTGAATGATAGGGCAGAAGAAAGGCATATGCAATGAATGAGAATCAAGGCTACCTTTATGTGAAGTTATTTGGTGGTGTTTGGAGTATCGCTATGTATCATTTATGTTAAGATACATGTCCTGTTGTTTTAAAAATTATAGACACAAAGGGGTTGGGTCTTATTGTTTTATCCACTTGGATCACTACATGTTTTTGGACTCTTTTTTTTTTTTTTTAATGTGAATATTTTAAAAATTTTAAATTATTTATGAAAATAATCAATTTTTTAAATTATTTATCAAATTAATTGATTTTTTAAAATTACTAGTTAAAAATACGATTTTTTGGTGAAATCGTATTTTAAACATACGATTTCATATTGACATAACTCATGCATGTCAATATGAGCGCATTTTGAAGATGCGACTTCACCATGAAATCACATTTTGAACATGAGATTTCATGATAAAGTCACATTTTAAGCTTGCATTTTTTAAAAAAATAGGTTAGTTTAATAAATAGTTTTATTTTTTAGAAGCTCCCCTTTGTTGAGCTTTGAGCATATCACTTTAGAACAAAGAACATATTCAGATGCCTTTAATTATACAAATAATACTACCACATCATTTTAGTACAAAATTCAGTATAAAATTATCAGATTATTAAAAAACTGATGGTTTTCTAAAAGAGTGAGGTAAATTGTTATGCATTCTAAAATTTAAAATAAAATAATATAATTATGTCAAAACTGTTAAATATGCTATAATTTATTCAAACCTCAAGTGAAAAACAATATATAATTTATCTTTAAAAAGATCACCTTTAGCAAATTACTGTTACAGTAGATGAAAAGAACTATCCACCTACTCTACAACTTTATACCATTAAAGTTTTTCACACTTTTTTGGTGACAATAGGTTGAGAAATAACTTTAGTTCACATTCAACAAGCCAAAACGCAGCAACAAACTCAATTCACATTTGGGTTATAACTCACAATCTTTGCTTTGGTCATTTAAGGTCCATGTTCTCTGCAACAAGTGAAAACAGCTTATTGACAAAAACCTTTCAATTGCCTTGGTGAAGGGGCTAGGGCACAAGCCATCGGGATTGTTTGATACAGTTTATTTGAGTTGTTTATAAAAAATTTTAAAAAATATATATATATATATTATTTTGAATGTGTGTTAGAAAGTTTAGTACAATGTTTTTGCTTATTGGTTATTAGGTAAATAACTTAAATAAATTGGGGTGCTGAAATTTCAGAACCGTCTTTGTGTGCCTGATTACTATGATTTGAGGAAACGTGTTATGACCGAATCTCACAGTAGTAAATTTGCTATGCATCCAGGGAACACGAAGATGTACCACAATTTGAAACAGAATTTTTGGTGGCCTGGAATGAAGAGGAGTATTGCAGACTTTGTGGCTAGATGTCTACACTGCCAACAGGTTAAAGCTGAACATCAACGACCCTGCCGGTTTGTTACAACCACTCCCAATGCCAGAATGGAAATGGGAGCACATCACCATGGACTTCATTGTGGGTTTGCCTCGTTCTTCTCGAGGTATGGACTCTATTTGGGTTATAGTTGACCGTTTGACTAAGTCTGCACATTTTCTACCTGTTAAAACTATTTATAACGCTGATAGACTGGCTAACATCTATATGACTGAAATTGTGAGACTGCATGGAGTGCCAGTGTCTATTGTATCTGACAGGGACTCGAAGTTTGTGTCAAGATTTTGGCAAAATTTGCAACAAGCCTTGGGAACGGAATTGAGACTGAGCAGTGCTTACCACCCACAGACTGATTGCCAAACTGAATGAACTAACCAATATGCTCAGAATGTATGTGTTAGACTTTCAGGGAAATTGGGAAACTTATTTGTCATTAGCTGAGTTTGTGTACAACAACAGTTACCACTCAAGTATTGGAATGGCTCCTTACGAAGCATTGTATGGAAGGAAGTGTCGATCCCCAGTGTGTTGGGCTGAAGTAGGCGATGCACCTTTCTTTGGGACCGAACTTGTACAAGAAACAATTGAGAAAGTGAACCTGATACAAGAACGTTTGAAAACTGCACAAAGTAGGCAGAAAAGTTATGCCGATGTTCGAAGAAGAGAAAGGGAATATGAAATGGAGGACCATGTGTTTATTAAGGTGACCCCGATGAAGAGTCAAACCCGATTTGGTGTTAAAGGAAAATTGGCTCCGAGGTATGTTGGACCTTATGAAGTTCTCGAAAAGATCAATCCGGTGTCCTACCGAATAGCCTTACCTCCGGTGATGGAACATATGCATAATGTCTTCCATGTATCGATGCTACGGGAATATTTGAGAGATCCACTCCACGTCATCGAACCGACGCATGTACTTTTGAAAGATGACTACACTTATGAAGAAAGGCCTATTCAGATTGTGAATCGAAGGATTAAAAGACTGAGAAACAAAGAAATACCATTGGTGAAAGTTGATTGGCAGAACCACGGGGGAACCTATGCAACTTGGGAAACCGAGGAAGACATGAAGAAGAGATATCCGGATTTGTTTCCTCTAAACCCGACATTGGCTTCGAATGAAGGTAACTTGAGTTTGGGGACCAAACTCTCTTAAGGGGGGAAGACTGTAATAACCCCGACCCTGATTAACGCTAATTGGGACTTAATTATGTCTAATAATAATTAAGGAAAAAATCTGGAATTTATTTGCATGTGCATTGCATGACTTGTGTGTTTTTATCTGTTTGGTGTCGGAATATCTGTTCGTGTTTTAGACTTAAAACTGCAAATTGAAAGCCTTATCGGCGCCCGATTTCGAAATTGATCGATGTTTTAGACTAGTGGGATTTTATACAATTTAATGGTATATTTATCCAAAAGGTGATTAGGTATGATTAAATTAGATTAAAATAAACTAAACACATAAGTTATCGTAATTATCCTTTTGCCATTGTAAGTGGGCTCCTTTGTTTCATCTTGTGTGACACCATTTTCATCATTTTGGCTGAGGAAAAAAAGGTAGGCAAGAGGGAGAGGGGAGTGAAAACCTGAATTCAATTACAATCTTGGCTAGACACTAGGGGATTTGAAGGTTTATAGCAACATTAAGCTCCTAGACTTGAACTAAGGGTTTAAGGTAAGAATTCCCCCTCTCATTTGTGTAATTGAACTAGCTCTTGCAAGTTTCTTGACTTGTAGAAGATTAAATTCTAAATTTGGTTAGAAATGGTGGAATTGGGTAGTATATCTTGCATGCATGTTTATACTCTTGCCATTTGAGGTTGTTTTCATCCCAATTTGGCATGCATGTCTATATTTTTGTTAGAGTTCATGAATTCATCAAAATTCTAGGTTTAATGATGCCATGGATCATGATTTGAAGCTTTGAAATGCATTTGAATTCATGCATGTGTGATTACATTTTGTTCTTGAAAATGGGTTTATAAATGGTGCTCAAATTGACTCACTCTTGGCCCTTGATATTACAAATTGGCTTTTGAAACTTGATATACTATGAGTTTAAAGTGTTTTTCTAGATTTTGGGCCCAAGAGGTTGAGTTTTGGATTGTAGAATGCTTGGTTCGAACTTGGGAGACAAATCTGGAAATTCCAGATTTGGCTTCCTCGCTCGAGCGAAGGATTCCTCGCTCGAGCGAGCCCTTTGATTTTGCAAGCTCGCTCGAGCGACCATCGAGCGACCATCGCGCGGAAAAAATCAGCATCCAGTATTTTTACTGTTTCATCAGACCGCTCGAACGAAGGAAGTCTCGCTTGAGCGAAGCCTTTGATTTTGGAAGCTCGCTCGAGCGAAGGAAGGCTCGCTCGAACGAGGCTCCTATTTTCAGCAACTTTTGAAAAATATTTTCTAAGGCATTTTTGCATTCTCATTCCACCCTAGGCATTCCTAGGCCATATTTAAGGCTCCATACTAAGGGTGGGGGGGATTAAGCACACACTTAGGATCGTTGACGTAAGTTTTGTACATTAGAAGTGCATGTCTCAAAGTGTGTACCCGTAATGTGTTATGTAGGTCACGTGCCGCAGTCTGTTGACCCTTTGACTTCGTCTGCTTGTATCAGCGCCCACTGTGAGTAATAACTTTGTAAAGTTATGTTCAATGTTATATATTTTCAGTACACTATGATACGAAATGATTGATTCTTGAAAAGCTATGATATGTTGGAAATGAATGAATGAATGTCCAGTTTTCTGAAAAGTATTTGTGGCACCCTTAGTCCATAAGGCCCTCGCCCGGGGGATACAATACCGTGGCATAAGGCCCTCGCCCGGGGGATACAATACCGTGGCATAAGGCCCTTGTCCGGGGGATACAATACCGTGGCATAAGGCCCTCGCCCGGGGGATATAATACCGTGGCTACTTGCGCGCAAGTTATAGACCCTCCTGGTCGTTGGTACCAACTCTGTCAGTGGTCTCTAGACCAATCTGATCTGTTAGCTAATGGGTGTACCACATATGATCTTATGCAAAATCTGAGTATGAATATGAAAACAAGCATGTATCTGTATCTGTTTCTTATTTGAAATCTGAAAATGCATAAGACTCTATTTCTGATAAGATTGTGTTTCTGATATGAACTTGATTTCTAACTCTGTGATGGACATCATTCATTAAAATCTTTACTCTGTTATTATTCACTGGGCTTTCGCTCACGGTTTATTATATATATGTAGGTGAGCCGGCACAAGACCCTGGCCAGACTTGATGGCCCTCTGTTTTTGTTTTTGGTTAGCCATCTGTTGCGCCTCCCGAGGAGGTTCCGCCTGAAGCCTAACACCGTGGCAGTTTTGTACTTCATGCTAGTCAGTGGTAGTGTTCTTGTAAAGTCGAATCTTGGGACGTACTTATGTAAATATTCTGTACATATTGGTGTACTTTGACTGGCATGCTATGTTTATAAATAAGTTTTAAATTTTCTGTCCCATGTATGTCATCACAGCTCATAGGACCTTGTTTATTTTACATTACTGCTTCCGCAGCCCCTTACTATTTGTTAATCTGTTTGGAGGCCGTAGGTAATCCACGGATTACTGGCCGGTTACGTCGCTAAACCTATAGAGGCGGGTTTGGGTCGTGACAATCATGCTAAGGCTTAGGGGTGTTTTAGTATTTCCTCCTTTTTGCACAGTCGCACTGCTTTGTAATAACTGAATGGATTGTATAGACTGAATGTTTACTGTACTGTTGAGTGGGGATTAAGTCTCCGTACTGAAGGATTGTAAATGATGTGCATAACTGTTCTGTACCGAATGTTTATATGCATGAAAAATCTTTTTGGCATCTGATATCACAAATTTCATTGGACATTATTTATTTACTAGATTGGCTTTCACCAGAATACGAACTCTATTTTTATCAGACATCATATGTGCCTTCGGTAATCTCGAATTACTGGCCGGTTACGGTACTAAACCCATTGGGCCAGGTTTGGGTCGTGACATATGTATAGCCAAGGGCTTAACTATAATGGACTTAAAGTCCACTTTTGTTATAACCAAGTCTCATTTTGGAAATATGTAAGCCCTCCGGGCATTTTTATCTGTTTATCTTCCTTCCCCTCCCTTAATTGGCAACATATGCTATAGATTCAGGGCTAGGCTTTATAAATGTATGATGCATATGTTTTTCTTTTGTATATCATATTGAATTAATGGAAGATAACCTTATTATTATTGTTGTCATATATTGGATATTATGGATAGATTATTGTAATTATTTTAGGACGTTACAATTTGAAGATAATAACTTAGTGAAATTTTCATTATTTTTTTTCTTTAGAATTTCATATTTATCATAGATCTTATTTGACAGATCTTGATGAAAGAATTGTACAAATAAAAATTTTATGCAAAATGAAGGTCTACGTAAAAAGTTATTGAGTTTTAAATTTTTGAAATATATTACAAAAATGAAAAGGAAGTTTGCTGGATGTATTTAACTATTTCATGTAATAGGGTGTTTTTGTTCAAAAAATTGTAGCATGCTATAATAGTAAAAACTTATGATAAAGAGCTAGAAATAAAATTTCCAAAATTATAAGATTCTACTTTAAATACAAATTAAAATAAAATAAAAAAATTATCACTAATAATAATTTATGTTGAAAAATTTTAAAATTATTAAAAAAAATAATTAATTTGATATAATTGATCTACTATGCTAACATAAATTGTTATATGGTATTTATTAATATTAGTTATTAATGAAAATTAATAAAATCACTAATAGTAATACTGATTTTTGAGGAAATCAAATTTTCATTTCTCCCTCCAAGCAATTTAGTTTAAATAATAAATTAAATTCACTAACTTCAAATTTAGATAGACAATTTTCAAATCTCCCTCTAAAACATTTTAATTCAAACACTCCAAAGAAAAACCTTATTATATGAGAAGTTTTCACATTCACTTTAAATTTCAAATGAAATTCCTTTAGAATAAAAATGGTAGAAAGCGAAAGAAATGGGAAAAAATAAATAAAAAATTTAAGTTTATTTAGCATGAAAGTGGTGAAAATAATTTTCTTGTACAACTCATAATAGCGTGATAACTAACCTTCCAGCTTCTTAAAAAAAAAAAGTTTAAATTTGTTATAAAAGTAATTACTTATAATTAGAATTCTTATTTTCTTTTCCTTTTCTTTTCTTTCACTTTACTTTCTATCATTTTCATTTTCACTGTCCATAATATATTTCTTTATAATCAAACAAAAGCTAAGAAAAGACACTTGGAAGGAGAGTTTCCAGTATTGATATGCGCAAAAAAAAAAAAATACATATATAATAAATTAATATTAATAATAAAAACAAAAATTGGTAAAATAAAAAATATAATAGGAGTATACATGATTTTATGACTAAGATTGTAATCTCTCCAAAATTATATAAAATTCAAATCCTAGTACAATTCAGATTGTTTGACCTATCTGAGATGAGCATAATTTTGTTACTTGAAGTAGAGCACAGCAAATAGCATAATAATAAGAGTAACTCAACTATCACATCCACAAGCACAAAATATTTTGAAGTAATCTGTGAGTTTTGTATCTTTTTATAAAAAGGAGGGACACCTCAAATAAACTTCACCCATTGTTGACAAAGAGGTTGCACAATGACCAAGTTCACACTACAAACAACCAAGTCAAAATCCAGCAAATAATATATTCAAATTGATACAAACACAGGTGAATCCCATTATTGGATTACAAGATTTTCATAATCCTTCTCACTTAATCTTGTTTTGGTCATAAACTACCACAAGCCTCAATAATTAATCACCTGACCATTTTCTACTCACTTGTATGGCCATTAATCAAAACTAAAATAGACCATACAAGATAACATTGGCATTTTAAGAGCCTTCTTTGGACCCTGTAATCCAACCAAATATTCTTAACACTAATTCTTAAATTTAAAAAAAAAAAAGTATACATTTTTACAGATATATGAATTCAAGGGGAAAACCATCCACCACATTGTATTGAGAAGACAAGAATAAGCAAAAGTGAAGATTAAAGACTTGGTCATCTTCAAAAAATCTCACAGAAATTTAAGTCATTGACAACCAGTGCAAGCACAAAGTACAAAGGAAATGTATATATATATATATACAAAAATAGAACTAGTTTAAGTAGATTGAAACAGCAAGATGTAAAAATCAAAACTTATAGACATGTCTTTGTATTCAAGGCATCTTCAACAAGTCAATCATCAAAAGCAACTCCCCAACTATCCATCAGGCTTTAAGCTAGCTCAGAAAACAAAACATGACAACCACTTTGTGTCCCAAAATTTCACCAAAACCTTCATTTCAGCAATCCAAAATTCCATCATCTCCATTCCAAGCAAACAAACAAATAGTATACCAAAACCAAAACCAAAACCAAATATTTTTTGGGTGTTTTCTATTCTAATAATGCATAAACAATCACACTCTAAAGTCAAAATTCCCCTAATGAATTTTGATGAACCAAAATAAATAATGGTTAAACTAAACCATCTATGTAGCCCCATTACAACAAACCCTAATTCCTAATCTAACATCACTATGCTAAATTAAAAATAAAGACGGAGAGAGAGAGAGAGAGAACTACTCACCACTATCCTACTCTATATCCACAGATTTCATTCACCACCACCATACCTCTGCCTTCTCATCTCTATTATCTTCCGGTGAGAATTTGAATGCATTACACTTGAAAACGTCGGACTGCTTGCCGGGCGGTACTCGGGCACGAGCCTCCCTGACTTGTACCGTACCCCACAAGCATTGCACAATGTTTTCGGCCCCATTGGACCCGCCCGCCATTGCGGTGTCTTGTCTGCCTGACAATGCTGGCACCTCCTCCCAATTGTACTACTTGGTGGTGGTGGTGGTGGTGGTGGTCCTTTGGGCAACCCTTTTTTGGCACTCTTCACCATTTCTTGGCTCCACGACCACCACTGCTGACCCGGTAAGTCTGAAAACCCGCGCCGCCGCCTCCTGCTCCGCGCTTTACCAGGGTAAGGCGGAACCGGAACTAAAATGCTGCGTGCACAGCAGCTAGGAACAGTGGTGGCGCTGCTGTTGCTAGTGCTGGTGCTGGTGGTGCTGCTGTTTTCAAGCACCGATGCCGGGCTCTGGACAATGCCAGGGTTGTCTGAGAGGATGTCCAAGCAAGTCTCAACGGCCGGAAATGCATCTTTGTTGGACAACCATTCCAGTTCTTCCTCTGCAAACTCCTGATTGGGAAACAAATTACTCAATGCCAGACCCCTTTAACACAGTGGGTTGACCCGTTGAGTCAACTCAGCTAAAATATCATACAAATAACAATACAGTAAGCTTAGGTATGTTTGAAAAAAAGGTCATGAGAATTTTAGTCAAACAAAGTAGTGTGTAATCTAAATTTATTTTAAATGTAGATCTCACTGGTTTTGATCATACAAATCAATGTGGACTACACACTAATTATTTTAGTACTGAACTTATTGATTGGGAAGTGACTTTTTTAAATGATTTTCCTGTTTTTTGCCTAAAATATAATGTGAAAAAAACCAAAATTGTTTGAAAAGGACTTTCTGATTTTTTAGGGGAAAAACAGCAAAGAGTAGAACGAATGAAAAAAAAATCTGACTTTTTGGTACGAATTGAATTTTTTTAGCTTCTTAGTTATTTTAGTAATTTTTTTGACTTTTTAATTAAAATGTTCAATTCCCAAACAGACCCACCCAAGCCACAGTTTATTTGCTAAAAAAATCATTCTGTTAAAAAAAGAGTTTTAAGTCATTTAGCACACTCATTTCTCAACAAAAAACCAACCTAGGCCTCGTTCGGGAATAAGCTTTTTTAGTAACTTTTTGACTTTTTAATTAAAATATGATGTAAAAAAACTAATATGTTTGGAATGACTTTTTGATTTTTTATGAAAAAGTGTGCAAAAAGTAAAGAGAAAAAAAAATCTTTGACTTTTTAGTATCGGTTGTTGGCTTTTTATTTTTTTAGTAACTTTTTGACTAAAAAAACAACTTGCCAAACAATTACGTTATAACCACTCTAAAAAGTCAATTGAAACATCAAAAAAGCTATCAATATGGGTGTTGTGGAATGATGGTTAAAAACTGATTTTTTTTACTTTTTTAACTTTTTTTACTATTTTAAGTGAAATGTGATGTGATCCCAAATAGATTAAAAGTTAACTTCTAACTTTTACCCTATGTTCCCAAAATGGGAAGTCTCTTTTAACATCAGCTTTTTTATCAGATTTCTTTTATTTATAGTCAATAAACTAACTTTTTAGCAACATCTTAAAAAGGCCTTATATTAACTACATTTACCATCAAATTTTATTTATTATATAATACGACAAATTCATAACTGCTGAATATTATTGGGAACCACTATTCACATGTGACATATCATATGGTAAGAAAATATGGCAATTTAACATTATTATACAAATAAAAAGTTCCCATACCCACATGGGGATAGGTCACTATTCCCATAAAACCACCCACCCACTTTTTGAATAGGGTCAATTATACTTTTTCTTTTCCCCTTTTTTTTTTTTGTTTTTTATCAAGATTGTAGGATGCTTGTTCATTAGTAAAGTTACATTATAATTACAAAATTCGCTGCTGCATCAGTTCAAACTCCTAACATTCTCCTCACCACATTCTAATGTGTGACTATAAGACTACTTTGATCTTTGAAATTTTTTTCTTTCCATTTTGGTCTTCATGTTTTAAGTTTTTTTTTTTTTTTACTTTACTTCTAAATCTAATTTATATTCAAAATTAAATTTAAAAAAAATATCACGGTAACTACCAAACTATATATTTGTATTGGAGTTTGGGTTTGGGCTAGAGGTGTCCGTTACAAATAATAAAATATTTTTATTCTTTATATCATGTGACCGTGTATGTGTTATTTATATGTATATATATATATATTTTTATAAAAATTAGCTTAAATTGAAACATGAATTGTGAAAATATATATATATATATCAAGCAGTCTTGTTTGACAATATCACTTTTTATTTTAAAAGTTAAAAAATTATTAAAAAATTAAAAAGCCTACCACTTATACTAAAAAGTCAAAGGCTTTGTTTGGTTTGTTTCTCAAAAAAAATTTTGAGCAAAATTCTCTACAAACAAATTTTTAAGAATAATCAAACCAAACAAATTTTTCTAAAAAAAATCTCAAAATTTTATTTGGTTACTTACTTTTCAAAATCACTCTCTCTCATACACATCAAATCAATCACTTTTTTTAAAACTCTCTCTCCCAAAACAATTTTTCAAAATCATTTCTAAAAAAATACAAACCAAATAAATTTTTGTACTTTTTATCTCAAAAATTACTCTACAAACATCAACCAAACACACCCAAAGATTCTCTTTTCTTTTATTTTTTGCGTAAAAAATTAAAAAATTATTCCAAACACATTTTTCTATATCATATTTTAGCTAAAAAATTAAAAAAATACTAAAAAAGCCTTGTTCCCAGGCTTTTAAAAAAAAAAAAAAATAGCCAAATATAAACCGGACAAGGTATAATGCTAATGTGTGATTTGTTGTAGAGGGGTATTATTGTCATTTCACGTAGAGACACAAAAGAGGTATGATTAGTCAAATGGGAAAATGTCGACTACGCGACAGCTAAGAAATAAAGCCATGGCTTTATGTTTGGCAGGATGTTTTGAACTAAATAGTCATAAAAAAATAATAATAATAAATTAAAAGTTAATAAAATAAAATATTATATTTAAATAAATAAAATTATAAAATCTATCTCAAATAGTCAAAAATTTAAAAATGAACTAGCATATTAACTTATTGACTTGGGCTATGCTTGGGAACTAAGTATTTTAATTAAGAAATTAAAAAATTATTGTAAGTTATCCCATTATTTTCTCTATTTCTTTACATATTTTTTTATAAAAAATTTAAAAATTATTAAAATAATTTATTCTCAACCAGGCACTTATTTGAATTGAATTACCTTTTTATATTTTTTATACGTTTTTCCAAAAAAAAAAAAACCCCAATAAATTAATTTTTTTTCCACTTCCCCATAAACAAGCTAACTACCCTTAGATTCCCAAAGGACAAAACTGTCCACGCATTAATTTTGAGTGGCAAAACACCCCCACAATATTAAAATTAATATCAAAACCGCCAGGGCCACCCAATGAAGAGAGCCCACCGACTCGGACCCAACTCAAAAAAATCATCCGAGTTGACACATAAGATTCCCGAGTAACACCGTGTTAGGCCCCAAAAAACCCAGAATCGTCCGAGTCAAGCAGAAACTCGGAGCGAGTTTGGGAAAATGATGGAAACAAAAAGGGGGATTTGAAGTACTTACAGTCAAAGAGAGGGTTTGATGATCATCTGGGTCTTGTTTGGATGACTCCAAAGAAGAAGAAGAAGAAGAAAGGGGTTTTAGGATTTGGTTGTTGTTGTTTTCGTCATCATCGTCTTCATCTCCTGCGTCCAAAGTGAAGTTGAGAAGGTCATCAACCATGAAACGCGCACGTCTGTCCAGAGCAGCCTCCATTTTTCTTAGAAAATACAGAGAGAGAGAGAGAGAGAGAGAGAAGAAAAGAAGGCGTAAAATGTTTAAAGGGTACGACCAAAAGGGTTTGGTTTAGAGAGGGAAAGAACGCCTGTTTAGAGAGAGAGAAAAAGAGGGGGGTGTTTGTTTCTTCTCTTTTTCTTTTGGCTATATCATCAACAATGCCAAGAGGGCTTTGTTTGGCTGGCATTGAAGGGGATGTGGATTTTTTTTTTTTTAAATACTATAAATCACAGATAAATTATTAAATAAATTATCAAATCTCTTATATAGGTGTGAAATTTACATTTATGTAAGTTTTACATTCAGGTTTAGTAATTTATTTAATAATTTATTTAGAGTACTCAGCATAACTCAAATTTTTATTTTTATTTTATTAGAGTGTGCTCATTTCTCCTTTTTCTCCTTTTTCCTATTTCCTTTTTTAAACGTCTCTTGTAGCATCTTTATTTCCTTTTTTTTATCATTTTTTTATTAAATTAATAAAAAAATATTTTTTCATTAGATTAAAAATTTATCGAATCCTTCTTCAAAAATTATATTTGATGAAAATTTTTAAAAATAAAGCATTAGAGATGATTTTTTTCCCATCAAATTAGATGAAAAGAAATTTTTTTTTTTTTTTTAAGTTGAAGAATTGGAGTAGTTCACCCTGTCCCAAAATTTTGGATAAATTAATATAAATTTTTTCTTATGATTTTGAAAATTACATTTCATTTCTTGAGGTCTTTAATTTCGTAACAAATTTCTCTTTTTATTAATAAATCATCAAGTCAATTAATAATTTTTAATGATATTAGAAATATATTTTAATTAATAATTTAATTAATTTTATTATTGTATAGGAGAGCAATTATAAATTTTATTTTCTTAGTTAATTTTGTTAAATAAAAAATTCTAAGAATGGGATATTTGTAATTTTACAAATCACATGGGGTAATTTGTACTTTAAATAAATCTCATAAGTTGTATTTAAAAATACTAGAGACCCTAAAAATTTTATCAAAAAATTTTACTAAATATCTCACATAAGTGTGGAAGCCACATGAGATCTACATTGTGTGGGACTCACATTTGATAGAATTTTTGAAGTTTCTAACATTACTTGGTTGCATTTGTAATTTATCCCAAAATATTAGTAGTCTCTTCTGAAAAATCTAATTTTTTTGAATAATACTATATATATTAATTAATATACTAACTAGTATACTAACAAATGATGTAGCATAATTTTAGAAGTTTTAGGTATTTATAATTTGTATAATACGTGAAGTCAGTAATAATGAAATAATGCTAGTTGGTATAATAATGTGTACATTAATTTATACATGTAGCACCATCAAAAAAAAATTGGTAGTACAATTATTACTCTTTGAAAGTATTAAATTTCTAAGTGCTCATTTGGGAAGATAGGTTTGGTGCTTTTTCTGCTAAAATAGTCACAAAAAAAAAATAAAATAGGTTTTTTAATTTAATAAAACAAAATATTACATTCAATTCATAATCATTATATTTTTTTCTCACAAAAGTCAAAAAATACATCCCAAACGAAATTTTTTAACTCCATGTTAAAATAGTCAAAAAGTCGACTCGCTTTCCAAACGAATCATAAAACTATCATTTGACTTCTTTTTTTTTAAACATCAACTGTCATAATTAATGAATATAAAATGATGGTAAAATAAAAAATTTATTTTATTTTAGTCCTTAATTTTTTAAAAGAACCTAATATTGAGATAAAATAGTCAAAAAGTCGACCCACTTTCCAAACGAATCATAAAAAATTTATTTCATAATGGACTAGTCAAAATAAGAGGGGTGTGAATAAATTTATATAATTATTTTTAATTTCCTATTTTTCTCATCCCTCAAAAAACACATTACTTATAGGGTTATTTAATCCCTTATTTTTCACTATTTAATCTTTCATATTAGTATTAAAATTATTCAAAATTTACACAAAACAAATAGTGGATTAGACTATTCAATAAGACTTACATGTTCCTCACCTCGAATTTCTTCGACAATCAAATATCTAACTATCAATCCAATGAGCCATATTTCTTTCACTTTCAATCTCACTAATAGTTAGATAATCAAACATACCTACAGTGGAGAAGTTGTTCAATAGTGATGGAGCAAGTTTACTTGCTATCCCAAATTCATTTTTATTCACCGAAATAGTAAAAAATATATTTAGTGTAACGATTACATTATTAACCAATTAAAATATCACAAATGAGAAGTGAACCATCAAAATTAAATATCAAAATCAACTAATCCAACAATTTTGTGATTTGTATTGTAAATTAAAATTATTCATTAAATGGTGATATTATCACATAATATCACTGTTACTTTTTAATATTTTTAAGTCCTAACTTTATTAAGATTAGAAATAGTATATGCATTTATTTTTACGACTCTGCTACAAGGCCCGAAAGGGTTTCGAGCCAAACGGCTCGAATTTCAGAAGGAAGGAGGAAGAAAAAGAAGAAGGAGAGGAGGAAGAAGAAGAAGGAGGGTCCTAAAAATGGGGTTGGAGGCGGAGGTGGCGGTGGAGGTGGACGAGATCGACTCTCTCTCTCGCCTCTGCTCTTCTCTCTGTTCAACGAAGAAGACAAAGAGAAAGAAAGAGAAGGAAGAAAATGAAGAAAAGAAAAGAAAAAAAAAAATTTCGAAGCCCAAAACGACGTCGTTTTGAGCTTCAAGCTGGATTCGAGCCCCAGATTTCGGGCAATCAAACATTATTCTTATTTTTAATCGATGTAGAGACTAAATTATGAAATAATTTTTTCTCCAAACCCTACACTCCTCTAACGATCGATTATTTGTTATCACCAACGGTAATGCTGTCAATATATATCACAAACAAATCTCAGCCGTACATGAACTCTACACAAATCAATAATTGAAATATGCTTGAGGACAATGCCGTTGGTAGCAATGAATAATTTTGGTTCTCTAACTAACGCACCTCAATCATTAGTCCTCCATGCATGTAAAGTTGTAAAGTTAGACAATAAGTGGGCCCTACAATAATGAACAATTGAAAATGATCAAAATAATACAACCAAATTTCTAGCATGAGGCATGGCCACGTTTGTTTCAGAATCAAAGCGTAAAGGCACAAGGCATGCTGTGGAACTCAAATATTTTAGTTTTAGGATAATAATATATAAACAAATTTTTGTACAAAATAGTGTAGTTAGGAGTCCGGTTTGGCTTTAGTCCAAAAATTGGATTTTTTTTTTTTTTTTTAACCGTAAAAAATAATGTTTTGAGGTGTCATCATGGTATTTGTTAGTCTAGACTCTAGAATAGCTAGTTACCTAACCCATAAGAAGAGACTCATCGACCACTCTCAGCAAGGCCAAATTCTGATGGAAGTACAGCACAAGGTCACTGTAAAAAAACCATTGAAAATTACCCCGCATTTCGTGTCCTACAACAGTTGAACTTGATTTTCTACTGAGGAAGGCCAATGCCTTCACCACTGGGCCATTACCCTCGATGGTCTAAAAATTAAATTGAAGGGTCTAATTTACGATTTTGTGATCCTATCCCTAGTCAATCTCAATAATTCACACTGATCAACTGCTAGCATCAATTAGTATATTTATACAAAAAAATATTATTAATTAAATATTAATAGTTATATAATTGAATTATATTTTTCATTAAAAAATGAATGACAAGAATTTTTTAAAAACAAACTGTCTTTTTTGAAGGACAAATGTGAAGTAAATATATGATTGTCAATATCCAATAAATTTAATTTTTTTTTTAGAAATGATCTAAGTATTAAAAGTTAAAACGGTTTGAATTACAGAATTAGGTTCGAGAGGTACGTCACAACTCCAAAATTGTACTATTGGTGATCCTTTCATTTTAAACTGAAACATTTCTTATTGTAGTTTATAATTTTAAAAATTCACATTATTTTTATTTAGTCTTATGCATGAAAATTATATTTATAAAGAGTAATGATACAATAATCATTTATTTATACCATATTATGTTACCAACATGATATATGTTTTTATTTGTCTTGTAATTAATATTATTTTGAATTATAACGAAATATACAGTACACTCTTTTTTAAAGTGTATATTACAAAATTAGTCTTTTTATATCATGGATGTAAGATGAAATCTATATATTATACAAATAAAAGAGGGTTTTTAGTGAGAAGAGTTAAGAGAGCTCTAAGCGGTCAATCTAATTTTCTTGATTTTTTAATTTAAAAAATAATTAATAAATCACACACTAACACTTTCTTTTTTAGTGCATTTTTTATTCGTAAAATCATTCATTCCTTACCATCAAACAAAGAAGGACTTTTTCAATTAAGAAAAAAAAATTAATAAATCACACTTAAAACATATTTTAAATTCTTCATCATAAATATAAAATAATTTATATAATTAAAATTTCGTAACATTTTTTTTTCTCTCTCACCATAGCCATTACTACTCAACGTATATATCAAATCTCATTATTTTCATATACAGTAAATGTTAATAGGATTTCTTTAAAATTTAAACTCTTAACTCAATTTTTTTTTTTTTTTTACTTTTTTTAATAATGAAAATACTAAGTGTCATTATGTGTTGCATTTTAATTAGTTCATAATTAAATTCATAAAATTTTATGTTAAACCCTTAAATTGTGTCACCATAATTACTATTTCAAATTACTTCCTTATGTTTTCCACTATTTGGCATAACTAATAAGTGCACATATTTGGGTCACATTACTTTTCTATTTTTTTTGTACATTTTTTGTAAAAAGTCAAAAAGTATACTTATTTAGATTATCTCAAATAACTCCCAAATTTATTTTCAAAATTGCTTCCTTAAGATTGCATTAATGCATTATTTTGATACATTCATACATACACATATGAAAAATAATTAATTCTTTAACTTCAAATTTAAACATTATTGATTCTTTAACATGGCCTGAGTTTCTCTCCAATCTTCCATTGGACTGGAGAAGTGCTATTGGGCCTTGTGGGATCACTTTTGAGCCTCATTTTGATAATCTAAACTATTCATATTTTAAAATTCATCGAGTATATCATCCCTATAAAAAAATCAAGTCAATCAGATAACAGCAATCATGTGTTTGTATTAGTTTTGTATACATAAAAAAAGAAGACAGTGAGAAAATAAACAATTCATACAAAATTGATCTAAACACACGATTTTCGTTATCTGATCGACTTGATTTTTTGCATGAATGATGTACTCGACGATCCTTAAAATGTGAATAGTTCGGATCATCAAAACGGGGCCCAAATTGGCCTACTGGATGTTTAATCCGATATTAGAACCCCCAAACTAACTCATACCAATCACGAATCAATAAATTATGAAATAATTTATACATAATATTTAAATTTGTTATTATCAATTATTTTTACTAGATTAAGGTTGTTTGGAATACACTAAAAAAGTGCACTTACTTATCTTTTTATTTTTATTTGGGTTACATCACCTTTCTTTTTTTGCACATCATTTTGTACAAAATAAAAAAATGTACTTATTTAGATCATTCCAAATAATTCCTAAAACTAAAATATAACATATATTTTAGGGTGACTCTATCTTAGATAATTTTTTAATATATGAATATATGTAACTATTTATTTCACAATGTTATCGTACATATATAATTTTTTACCTAAGTTCAAATTTTTTAATAGAGATATGCATAAAATATTTTCATATTTCTTATTTAAAAAATAAAAAATACTTATAGATATTTATTTACCAATTTAATAAATAAATAGGTCAAATGATTCATAAGTTGAGGATAAACCAAGACAATTTTTTCATGATTAGGTGAAGATCACGTTGGCATAAATATACAAGTCATTTATGTGTAATTCCGATAAAAATGAATAAAATTTAATTAATTATAATCATTTTTACTACATAGTTTAGATAAATTTTGATTATTTATTTATACTTGTGCATAGTACTATCAAGGCTACTTTACTGGCTCTTAACAAAAAATAAAAATAAAGCTAGCTAAGATTTTAAAAAGAAAAGTGATTTTTTTTTTTTTAATTTAGCAGCTTCAAAATTCAAAAATTTCTAAAATTTATAAGTTATTAACACAAAACAAAATTAAAATAAATCTAATTAAGATTTTAAAAAGAAAAGTGATGCTATTTTTTTTTTTTTTTTTATTTAGTAGTTTCGGAATACAAAAATTGTTAAAATTTATAAGTTACTAACACAAAACAAAATTAAGAAATAAAAAGGTGATCTCTTGAATATTTTTTAATTAAGTAGCTTTAGAATACAAAAATTGTTAAAAATTATTAGTAATAAGATATCATAAATGCTTATTTTTTAACTACGTGAAATTTAAATTCTAAAAAATTGTAGTTGCTATTTAACTTTTAACTAATTTTTAACTTATTACACCTCAGTTCTTATTTTTGAGATTTTTTTTTTTAATTTCGAAAAATTATAGGTGATATTTTATTGTTATCCAATTTTTAAATTATTACCCTCTTTCTGTTCATCTATTATTACAGTTTAGTTTTTTTTTTTAAGTTTATCTTATTTTATTTTTGAATTTTTAAATTTCAACTTGATTTCTTTTTTTAATCTTCATTTGATATTTACTCAATTTCTCTCTACCTCATTTTTCTAAAATTTATTTAATTTTCTCTTTCTAAATTCTTATAATTCATCATAAAATTTAAACTTGATTTTTTTTATCTTTCTCTTATATTTACAGAATCCATTCTCACTCTTGATTTTTAGTTGACTTTATTCTTTTTTGAAATTTTATCTAATTTTCTCTTTCTATATTATCTTCAAACTTAAACTTATTTTTTAAAATTTTTCTCTTAGATTTATAGAATTTCACTTTTATTATTCCTTTTCAATTGAGTTTATTTCAAAAAAATTAATTAGTCTTGCATATTTATATAAATATAGTGGATATACTCAAATCTATTATTTAAATATCCATCTAAATTAATATCATAGTATTTAATTAATTTTTAACATATTTAATATTATTAATTAATTTTTAACCTATTTAATATTATTTATCATATTTTATTATTTACCCGTGCTATACGCTAGTTGTATATATAATGAAATTTACTTTATTATATTTGGTTAGATTTAAAAATAAATAAATAAATAAAACAATAAGATAAGTAATATAATTATTCTTTTTATTGGATAAAGGAGATAACCCGGAGAGCTTATCTCATGGGAAGAGACTTATAATTCAGTGATTTTGAGAATTACTTATTTCGATCATACAATAATCTCATGAAAAGTGGCCTCCCAAACACGGTGCTAAGGATTTGGTAACGTAGGCCTTAATGTTTCATTCTACTTCTCTCCAATCTCTCCGCATGATCTCGTTTATCCAATCTATGATAATTACATGACATGTATGAACCTATCCAATATATATTTGGGTCAGTTGGTACATAATGTCTCTTTTTGCGGCTGCTCTAAAAATATGTTGGATTGACACGTTGTGGAATATTATAAAAAGTATAAGTGAAACTCATTCTACATTACTAAATAATTTTAGAAACATATTGTAAAATATTTGATAACTGTTAGCGAAACAAAATTATCATGGTAGTTTGAGTCAGAAGTAGAATTAAGAGAAGACTATGGAGGTCATGATCTTTGTTTTTGTAAAAGATACGATTTGTTTTTAACACTTTAATATGTATATATATATATCTTATTTTATTTATTAAATGACCGTACAATTTTAAAAGTATATATATACTTGTAAATTAAATTTTGAGAAGAATATTTTTATTTATCTTAATTCAATACATTGTACAATTGCTTATTTATAGAGATGGATCACCAGTAAGTCCTATAATTGAGCTGTTTCTACAATCAATTTATTTCTTAATCTACAGATAGAATAATAGTATTTCTAATAATAGGAAATAATCACAAGAGATAATTCCTAAAATCTCTACACTCCTCCTCAAGTTGGTGCAGAGATGTCACGCATGTCCAACTTGCCCAAAAACTTTGAGAACACTTGACTGGACATTGCTTTGGTAAGAATATCGGCCAACTGATCTTTTGAGTCAATCTTAGGCAACTCCACAATTTTCTCATCCAATTTCTCTTTAATGAAGAATCTGTCCACTTTCACATGCTTTGTACGATCATGTTGAACCGAATTATGAGTAATATCATATGCCGCTTTATTGTCACAGTAGAGTTGAGCTGGTTGCGTAGGCGAATAACCCAAATCAACCAAAAAAAGTTTTAGCCATAATGTTTCACATATTCCAAGTGTCATACCTCTAAATTTAGCCTCTGCACTTGAATGTGCAACAACATTTTGTTTCTTACTTCTCCATGTAACGAGATTACGACCTACAAAAGTGAAATATCCTGAAGTAGATTGCCTGCCATCTACTGCTTCAACCCAGTCAGCATTAGTATATGCATCCACACTTTGACAATCTACATTTTTTGTAAATAAAATTTATTTTCCAGGAGCAGACTTCAGATATCTCAAAATGCGTATCACTACATTCATATGTTGCTTTCCAGGATTATGCATAAACTGGCTAACAATACGCAAAGCATAGGCAAGGTCCTGTAATTGAGCTATTCCTACAATCAAGTTATTTTCTAATCTACAGATAGAATAATAGTATCTCCACTAATAGGAAATAAACACAAAAGATAATTCATAAAATCTCTACACACACACACACATATATATACATATATATCATTCTTTTTTGATCTTGTATTCTCTATTTTACACGCAAAAAGTTTATTAATCCAATCAAAATTATTTATATTGTATTTATTTTTTAATGTATTTCGTATGTTAGAGTATGGTGAAAATTTTTTATGAAAATTTTGACTCTTTCAATGATAAAATCCTGATTCCATCTCTGATTCGAGTCACATAAGCAATTATATGTTTATTCTTTTTAATCCTAACAAAGGCAGCCAATATGTATTTGTCATTTTTGCCATGTTAAAAATTTCAGAAAGAATTTTAAATCAATTGAAAGCATAAAAACATATTATAAAAATATGGAGGAAAAGTGGGATGCGTTTTGATCTTGTTATCACTTATACCCGAGCACAACTCTACACTTTGATATTTTTGTAATTACTTATTACTAATTTTCAATTTTCCAGAGTTGAACATATCGGGTATGTTTGGTTTGTGTTTGAGAGATGTGTTTTAGAGATAAAAAGTACGAAAACATGTTTGGTTTGGTTTTTTTCAAAAGATGTTTTGGAAAATGATTTTGAGAGAGAGTTTTAGAAAAAGTGATTGATTTGATATGTGTGAGAGAGAGATTTGTTTGGAAAACTTGTTTGGTTTACAAGTTTTGAGAAATTTTTTTGGAAAAATTTGTTTGGTTTGATTACTTTTGAAAACTTATTTGTAGAGAAAATTTTCCAAAATTTTTTCAGAAAATCAAACCAAACGAACCCATCATGTTTCTCTCATTACATTTGGAATTGAAGAGAGAATGAAAAATAACTAGGGATGGTAATCTTCCTGCCCCACTCCGGCTCAGCATCCCGTGGGAGTTTTTTTGCCCTGACGAAGAAGTGGGGCGGAGACATATTTTGCTCCACTACTAAAAACAAGGCCTTTTGAGTCGATTTTTTTGAGTCGGCAAATTTTACCGTCGCAAAAGGTAGTCTTTTTGAGATGGCACAGAGTTATCGACGCAAATACCATACCTTTTGAGTTAAACACAAAAACTAATATTTGATAGCATTATTTGAGTCGGTAGTATTTAAAGATAGACTTTTATGCCGTATATACTTTTTGAGTCGGCAAATTTGTGCCGACGCTAAAAATTACATCTTTTTAAAAAACGAGCAAAAAATATATTTTATAACCAAGATATATATATTTACTTGATTATATTTAATACTCATTTCGATATTAAAAATAATAGTTAAATTAAAAGAGAATTAGTAATATAAAACTAAAAGTGATTCTAATTATTTTATTTTATTTTATTTTTATTTTTATTTTTATTTTTATTTGGATAATAAAAATATGTAGAAATAGAATTATACAAAATTTATTTAAAAGATTAAATATAAATATGTTGTGATTGGATTAAGAAGAAAATAGTGTATATAGGCATAAAAAATTTAAATTAAATAATTTAATGTTAAATAAAAAATAATTTAATGTTAAATAAATAATTTAATATTAAGACATAAAAATAATTTAATGTTAAATAAATAATTTAATATAGGCATAAAAATTTAATGTTAAATAAATAATTTAATGTTAAATAAATAAAAGATTAAATAAAAAATAATTTAATGTTAAATAAATAAAAGATTAAATAAATAATAATTTAATGTTAAATAAATAATTTAATATAGGCATAAAAATTTAAATTAAATAATTTAATGTTAAATAAATAATTTAATGATAATAAATAATTTAATGTTAAATAAAAAATTAAATATAAATTAATATTAAGACATCAATCGATCGATAAAAATAAAAATAAAAATAAAAAATAAATTTAATTTGTGCGATACATGTAATTAAGCACATTTTATTTATTTGTATATCAAGATAATTTTTTGAATATCATAATAATGAAATTATAATTATATGTATATATATTTATAGATATACTTTTATATTAAAATTGAGTGTATATACTATAAATAATAAATATGTCAATTAATAACGGAAAGAGGGAGAGTGGCGAAGTGGATTTAGAGTGACGAGTTTGGGTCCGGTCAAAGCTTCCAAACGGTTGTGGGTTCAAACTTGGGAGGAGGCGCTATAAGAAAATTATGGGTTAAATTTCTTAAAACATTGAACCACTTTTTGAGAAAAATAAAACCTTTTCGATCAAAAACATTTATGACCCCCACCAATTTCGATTTGAGTTAAAAACGTTTTTGTGTCGGGAATGTACTATTCTTGACGGCACTCTGAAAACAAAAAAAAAATTTTAGTAGTGCTCCTTGTCCCATTCTACCCCACCCACCCCTATTTTGTTTATTAAATATTTTTATATGTATAAAATTAAATTTTTTTTCAATAAAATAAGACTAAAATATTACACTTAATATTAATTTTCACTTATTTATTAATTATTTTACATCTTTTAATTCTCATTAATTATAAATCAATATCCATAATATATTATATTATCTCTAAATTTTATTAGCTTTTAAAATTTTAAAATTACAAAATTAAAAGCGGCTAATATTCATTTATTTTGTTTAGATTAGTTTTAAGAAGTGTTGCAAAAGTATGTGATGTAATAAAAACAAGAAAGCGGATTATAATCCTCTCCATTCTATATTTGTAATAGAAATATTTCATTACATTATCTAATGGTATGTAGTAATCTTTTTTTTTTCAAATAATTATAAATTTACATTCCTAATTTAATTACATACATGAGATGGATTGGAGATGATCAAATTCCAAGGAAGACTCCTATTTAAATTTATTTATAATAATATGATATTGCTTGGGTGTTAGATATTAATTCTTAAACTAATCAATAACTAATATTGATTAGTCCAAATTATTGTAAGTAAATTTAAAAGTTTTATTTTTCTTTTTATTCATATCACAATTTTTTACAATACGAACAAGAAATGAAATATCGATTGTTAAATATATTATTAACAATAATGCCTATACTTGCCTTATGTACATATTATATTATTATGTTGACCATAATATTAGTATAATAAATTCCATCACTAATGTATATTTTCAATATAGTATTGACAATTAAATTCATACAAAAAAATATAATGATAAAAATTAATATTCATTAGTATTACTCAATTTTCTTTTTAATATTAACCACCTTATTTGGTTTTGTTAGGTTTTTATTCTTGGCAATCTCATTTGATAAAGCTCCTTTCAGTTGTATTTTTATTCGTTCTTTTATTTCAGTGAGGCTATGAGTATTTAGATGCGAATCCAACCCGAAGTATATCTTACAAAGAAGTTTCAGAAGATAATTCTTTCATGTTTGCCACTTCGCTGACTATGTTGGGAATTGAGGTGCCCGGTCGGCTTGCGGGAGTCCAGGGGGCAACGCTCCTTGGCAAGTCGAGGACAGCTCCCAGGCAGGGTTGAGAGGCAGCACCCTCGAAGCAAAATGCAAAAATGCATTCGAAGTTGCTTGTCCGCTTAAACGCCCGTTTGTGCGCTCGAGCGGAGAAAGTTTGGTTCTAGAAGTTTGACCCGTTTGCAAAAGTACTAGAAGTTGGGATTTTACGCTTAAGCGAACTTTCTTGCGCTTGAGCGGCCATTCTTGCGCTCTTCGCTCGAGCAGAGATCGCGGATTTGTTTTCTATAAATATGTGTTTCAGTCAAATTTTAAGATACGACTTCCAAATCTTCTTCTTAGATATTAGAGTTTATATCTAGAAATTCTTTGCTAGTTTCTTTGTGTTTAAATTGGTTTGAAAAGTATATATTAAATGATTGTTTATTTCATTCAATACAAAAGAGAGGGTTGTTCTTCAGTGGATTCCGTGAAATTCGAGCCTGAAGCTTTGGTGGATTCCGGAGTGGCTCATTGTCGTAATTTGACATTGGCGTTGTGGATTCAATGTTGGGTAAGACAATTTCGAGGTGAAAACGGGGCTGGAAGATGCACATAAGGATCGGTTCGATTCGGGCGTAAATTCGCTAAGTAATTGAGAGTAGACTTGTTTAATTCCTTTACCTCTTCTTAGTGAATTGTTTTGTGGGTTTTGCCTGTGGTTTTTTTTATCACAATTGGAGGCGCTCCAATTGTATTTTTTCATGTAAAATCGTTGTATTGATTTGTCTTTGATTGTTTGATTGGGATTGCAATTTACTAGTTAAAATTAATATATAATCACAAATCAATATGTAGGGGATTTCTAAATTTTTCAAGTTTCAAAAAATTGAGCACACTTTTCAAAAAATTGAATTTTTTATTTTTCGTATTTTTTATTTTTAGTAAAAAATTTTAATATTTAAAAAAATTATTTTTTATATGCACCCTAACCTAGATACACTAAAAAATATAATAGTCATGGATATTTTTTTTAAAAAATTCATCAAAAATAAAAAAATATGAAAACTCGGTATATTTTCATATTCTTGTGTGTTTATTAAAATTTTAAAATATTTTCTTACAAATATTTTACTTTTTAAGTGCATCTACAAAGTAAAAAATTTACTTAAAATATTTTTAAAAAATTTACTAAAAATAATATATATATATATATATATATGTAAAAAATTCATTTTTGAAGAAATCAATCAAAACAAAGAAGATGAATAATATCACCGAGTTTTGGAACACTGTGAGCTCGTTAGTAGCTTGGTTAATTTTCTTCTTTCTTTTTTTTTTTTTCTTTTTTTTGAGAACAATAGTTTGGTTACATTCGTCAATCCTCAGTTTATATGCATAACAATCAAAAGAGGGGTGATTATTGTGAGCAGAAAACACCGGATATCATACGGATCTTATAATTTTAAAAAAAATTATATAATTTTAATTTTTTGAATCATAATTAAAAAAAATAAAAGATGTCATAATTAAATACAATATGAGGTATAATTAAAAAATTTATGAGTTATAACTAAAAAAAAAATTTAATTATAATTAAAAAAGAAAATGACATAAGTAGTACACCCTTTTTAAATAGTGTATATTAGAATTTCTCTTGTGAGCAAGGACAACAGTTATTATTCTGTGCTCAAAAGATTATACTTGTAAAAAATTAAAATTAAGCTAATCAGATATCAATTACTCTTTCATCATATTATATTTGTAAGTAAAAAAAAAAATAGTAGGTATAATTTTAAGTATAAAATTAAACAAAAATATAATTTGATAAAAAGAGCATTAATACCCAATCAACTTAATTTTTTTATAAATATATTTTATTTAATATATTCTAAAAAATAAATAATTGAAATTATTAAAATAAGACCAGCATCAAGCCTATCGAACACACAATAGTCAGTCCGTTTCTTCTAGCCATCATTGTTATGCTAACTAGGGGTGATAAACAAATCAAAAAGTTTGAGCTCGATTTGTATTCAATTCATTAAAAACTCGTTCGAACTTAATTCGTTAATTAAAAAGTCAATCTTAAACATTGGTTAAAGTTTTAAAACTAAACTTCAACAGTTAATTTCTTATTTGACTCAGTTTGATAAGTTTAAGATTACATAAAAATATCAAACTATTCGAATTTAGCTCAAAAATTTAGTGGGTGTTTGAAATTAGTATATTTTTTGAGTTTTTACGAAAAAAATAAAAAAGGTAATATGACTTAAAAAAAAAAAAAAAAAGAAAAAAAAAGTAACTAATATAGGAGATACCAAATAGTGTGAATCAATCTTGAACACATTTCTTATCTCATTAAAATTTTTAAACTGAATTTAAGCAATTAATTGATCAGTTGGTTCAGTTGGTATATCACCCATAATACAAACTTTTTTCCATACCTATTAGAGGGAAGTATATGTCTGTAAATAAAAATAAGAGTAATGTTAAAATTTTTAATAAAATTTATATCAAATATTTAACCTGGTTTAATAAAAAATTTAATAAAATTTGTAGATTCTCTAACATTTTCATAAAGATAAAAGGTGTGTTTAGTTTGTGTTTTGAGATAAATTTTTAAAAAAAATCGTGGGAAGAAAGTTTAGAATTTTTTTTAATTTGTTTGGTTGTATATTTTGAAAATAATTTTGAAGTTTGGGAGATTGGGATAATTTGATATTTTACTATAGTTGAATAAATATGTATAAGTGACAAAAAAAGTAATTGAGAAAGAGAGATGAAAGAGAAAAAATAATTGAGAAAGAGAGATGAAAGAGAAAAGGTAATTTTGAAATTTTTTTAAAGAAATTTTCAACTGTAATGAAATTTTAGAATTTTCTTTTAAAAATTATATCACTACCAAAGAGTTGGAGGCAAAATGGTCAAATCAATTTGAAGGCGGGCCGACTACGCAACAGCAAGCAGCACGCAACTCGGACGATCCCCCCAAAAAAAAAATAATAAAAAAAATTATTAGTTGATATCTGGGCAACACATAGGAGTGTTTTGGGTGGTTAGTAAAAGGTAATTTTTTTGATTTTTTTTTTTAAGTGTTATTTGAGATGATTTAAATAAGTGTATTTTTTTACTTTTTATGAAATATGGGTTAGATTTGAAGTGATGTAGTAGAGAGATGATGTGATTTAAATAAAATGATGTAACAGAATAGTGACTTTTTAAAATTTTAACTTTTTTTAAAGATACCAAACCAAGCCTTAATCTATTTTATTTTTTTATAAGTAAAAAATATAAGAGGTAATATGACTCAAAATAAGTAAAAAGTTAAAAATTAATTTTTTTTTTTTAGTATTTCTCAAAAGACCTGATAATTATACATCAAATCAATCACTAATTTTTATAATATTTTATATTTTTCAATCATTTAATATAAAATCATAAATTTTATTCTATTTACCAATCACAATATATAAAACAATAATGATTCATCTCAGTAAAAACACCACCACTAATAACACTAATATATTAAAAAAATAAAAAAAATAAAAATACAACTCTAAGATTAAAATATCACATTATTTCTAACAGAATTCACTGTCACATAATTAATGGAAGCACTAATCAGTGCTCCCAAACATTTTTCTATATAAAAAGCGGCACGTAACACCGCCTCTCAACCAACAAATAACTTATCTTCTTCCAATAGGCTCCGACTCACGAATAGTAATCTCCCACGTGTCAGTTTTCAATTAAACTTCTTTTTAATTGACGAATTTTGAAATCTTTGACCATACCGACACCGCGCGTGGCGGCGATAATCATGTGATCCCTTTCACTTCTCTATTATACTAACTATATTACCCGTGTTATGCACAAATTATATTTATAATTATTTATATATGTAAATTGTAATTTTTAAATATTTTTTTTTATTTTTTTAAAATGTCTTTTTTTTTATATTATATTAAATTTTAATATTTTAATAATAATCATATGTATTACATTTTTTAAGGAATTAAATGTCATTTTTTTATTATATTATATTAAAGTTTAATATTTTGATAATAATCATACGTGTTGGACTTTTTAAATTTTTTTTTTATGTTTGTTTTTAATGCATTAAAGTGTTATTATGAGAGATAATAATCATATGTGTTGGGACTTTTCAAAGAATTCATATATATTGGATTTCAAAGAATTTTTTTTATATTTGTTCTTAATGCATTAAAGTATTATTATGGTAAGATTTGGGGGTTGGGAGAAGTTAATAAATGCAATTTTTTTTTTAAATCAAAAAATCAAAAAATTTAAATTGGGAGATTGGAGCTCTCACAAGGTTTGGGGTTAAAAATATCATTTTGCTTAATGTATTGTATAGACTAACATATCACTCGTGCTATGCACGGATTGTGTTTATAATTATCTATATATGTGAATTGTGATTTTTAAATATTTTTTTTATTTTTAAATGTCTTCTTTTTTTTCTTTTTTATATTATATTAAAGTTTAATATTTTGATAATAATCATATGTGTTGGACTTTTCAAAGAATTAAATGTCTTTTTTTTTATTATATTATATTAAAGTTTAATATTTTGATAATAATCATATGTGTTAGATTTTTTAAGAAATTTTTTTTAGGCTTGTTTTTAATGCATTAAAGTGTTATTATGAGGGATTATAATCATATGTGTTGGGACTTTTCAAGGAATTCATATGTGTTGGATTTCAAAGAATTTTTTTTATGCTTATTCTTAATGCATTAAAATGTTATTATAAGGGTAAGACTTGGGAGTTGGGAGAAGTTAATAAATGTTAAGATTTTTTTTTTAAATCAAAAAATCAAGAAATTTAGATTGGGAGATTAGAACTCTCACAAGACTTGGGATTAAAAACCCCCTTTTGCTTAATATATAGTATAGATAGATATATATATATATATAGATAGATAGATAGATAGATAGATAGATATATCTTTTTATTTTTATTTTTATTTTTGTGTGGTTTCTATTCGGATATATTTTTTTTTAATTTATTTAAGATGGAGTTGTGGGTATCTTTTTTTTTATGTATTTAATTTATCTGTGGTTTCCATTTGTTTTTAATTATTATTATTTAGGTAAGTTATGATGTGAGTTAGATATGTGATAGGCATGTGAGTTTTATTAATTTAAAGTTTATTTAGATAAATTTTAAAGATTTTTTTGTTTTTAGTTTTTTAGTTTTTTTTTGTTATGTTATAATATAATATATAAAATATAGGTAGATATCTACAACCTTAATAAAAAAATATTATCTGATTTTTTGGAGAAGAAAAAATGAATGCAAGTTTTAATATTTTTTTTGAAAATTTGTGAGAGAGATTAGGAGGGAGAGATTATGAAATATTTTTGTTATTAAATAAATAAATTAGTCAATAGTTTTTTTAATCTATTTTGTAAATTAAAAATCAATAATTTTGAAAAATTGATTAATTTGTTCCATTAAGAGATTTAAAATTTTGATAGATATACATAAAAAAAAATACATAATTATATTATTAAATCATGATTCAAATTTAGATATTATATCTTTTTGAGATCTATAACTCAATTCTTATCTTTTTTTTATTTTTTATTTTTGTGTGTAACCATAGTGTATGGGAGAAATTAAAAAGGTGTTGCAATAATTATGAGAGAAGTCAAAAGGGATTGTGGGTTGGGAGAAGTCAATAAATGCTGAGATTGGGTTGGGAGAAGTCAATAAATGGTCAAGTTTTTTTTTTTTTTTTTTAAATTAAAAAATTAAAAAATTAGGATTAGGAGATTGGAGCTCCCACAGGTCTTATAATATAATATATAAAATATAGGTAGATATCTACAACTTTAATAAAAAATATTATCTGATTTTTTGGGGAAGAGAAAAGGAATGTAAGTTTTAATATTTTTTTTTTTAGAAATTTGTGAGAGAGATTAAGAGGGAGAGATTATGAAATATTTTTGTTATTAAATAAATAAATTAGTTAATAGTTTTTTTAATCTATTTTGTAAATTAAAAATCAATAATTTTGAAATTTTGATTAATTTGTCCCATTAAGAGATTTAAAATTTTGATAGATATACATAAAAAAAAATACATAATTATGTTATTAAATCATAATTCAAATCTAGATGTTATATCTTTTTGAGAGTTATAACTAAATTTTTATCTTTTTTATTTTTTATTTTTGTGTGTAACTATAGTGTATGAGAGAAATTAAAAAGGTGTTGCAATAATTATGAGAGAAGTCAATAAATGCTCATGTTTTTTTTTTTAAATCAAAAAATTATAAAATTAGAATTAGGAGATTGAAACTCCCACAGATCTTGGGGTTAAAAACCCCCTTTTGCTTAATATATAGTATAAATATAGATGTTTGAGGTTTGCCGTTTGATTTTTTTTTGTTAGTTTATTCTTAATATTTTTTAAAAATGTTTATGTTTTAGATTTTACCCAATTAGATGAATAAAAAATTAAAATTTTAAAAAAAATTAGAAAAGACAAAAATAAGTCAAAAATAGTAACTTTTTTTTTGGACTTATTTTGGTTCTTTATTTTTTTAAAATATAAAAAAAAATTAAATACATCTATATCAATAATATTTGAGATTTCTAATGTAACTCTAATGATGTGAAAAGTATCTATGGCTCCGTTTGGAAAGTGAGTTGGTTTTTTGGTTTTTTGATTTTTTTGACTATTTTAGCCTGGGGCTAAAAAACCTGGTTTAGAAAGGACTTTTTGACTTTTTTGACTTTTTGACTTTTTGGTGAGGTGTCTTCCTGTTAAATTACCAAACTACCCTTCATCCACGTGGAACAATGATTCAAAAAATCTGGTCGTCCACGTCAGCCTCCATAGAGGACCAAAATTGTTGTTCTTTTTTTTTTTTGTTTTTTATTTTTTATTTTTTATTTCGAGTTTGAATTTGGCATATTTTGCTTAAACTTTTTTTTATTTATTTATGTTTTTGTCATTTTTATATTTTTTATACATTAAAATTAGTTCATGTTCTTTAATTTACGTTTTTTGCCTTATTTATTTTTATTGGTATACAATAACATTTTTTTTTATTTATGTGTTTCATTTATTTGTAAATTACGTGGCGAATGGTAATTTATGTTTTTATGTTTTTTTTTTATATTTTTTTGAATGATGCATATTTTTCTTGTTATTTTTTTTTAATTTACGTTTTTGTCATTTTTTTATTCGTACACATTAATTTGTTTTATATTTCAAAAATGAGTTTTCATGTGTTTTATTTATTTGTAAATTACATGGCAAATGGTAATTTATGTTTTTTTTTTTAATCTTTTTGGATGAAGCATATTTTTATCGTTCATTTTTTTTTTTGAATTTACGTTTTTGTAATTTTTTAAATATTTTTAAATGAGGCGTATTTTTTGTTAAATAATTTCTGCATTTTAATTTTTTTTTTGCAAATGGTTTTTTCATGTGTTTTTTATTTTTATTTTTATTTTTTTTCATTTTTTGTGAAATGATAAAAAGTGAGGTTTTAATTTATTGTCCTGTGTATTTTAAATAATTTAATTTAATTTTTATTTTAAATATTTAATTTTAATTTTATTTTCATTTTAATTTTAATGTTATTTTAATTTGATTTTAAATATTTAAATAATGTAAATAATCTAAAAAATTTAATAAGCAAAAATTTAAAATAAATATTCAAAAAATTTAAATCGTAAAAATTTAAATAATTTAAATATTCAAAAAATTATTTGAACAAAAAAATTTAAATAATTTAAATATTCAAAAAATTTAAATAATTTAAATTTTTAATATTTTAAATTTAAAAACAACTCTACACTCAAATCGTAACCAAACATATAAAATAAAACTGAATTAATAAATTATTTTTAAAAATCATAACCAAACACATAACTCGAAACGCCATACTACTTTCACAACTCTACACTAAAAAAATAATCAAATACATAATTTAAAAAAAATTAAAATATTTAAAAATATTTTTATAAATAGAGTTTGGATTTATTTTTATAAAATATTTTAACAAAAAATAAAAAAATGTTTTGAATTTTTTTTTTGGAATATTTACCAATAAATCCTACTTTACAAACTGTTATACCAAATAGTCCCACTTTTATTCTATTATACCAAATAGTCCTGCTGGTGGGTTGATTTGGTCCTTTTTATTTATTTTTTTTCATTTTTATTTCAGAGTGCCCTTTCATTGATTTACAAATTGTCATTTTGGTTCTTTGGTCCCACTTTCATTGTGTATTAGTGGTTGTGTATGTATTTAGTGTTTGTGTGTGTATTTTGTGTGTGTGGTTCATCGATCTTTTGATTTCAATCTCCAAACCCTTTCATATTTGATTTCAATCTCCAAAACATTTCAATCTAAGATCCGAAGAAGACTATCTTCCTCAAACTATTCGAGGTTATGGTGTTCTATAAATGCAACCGAGAGAGATAAGAGAGAGTTTAATTAAATGGGACTAAATGGTTTAATAGAATAAAAATGGGATCAATTAGTACATAAGTTCTAAATATGGGATTTATTGGTAAATCTCTCTTTTTTTTTCAACTTTCTTTGGTTTTATGGGAAAACATGTTTTTTTTTTTTGGGGAAAAGGTTGACATTGGAGTCTTCTTTTAGAGTAGCCCAAATAGCCTAGGGGTAAATTGGTAGTTTCATCCCTCTTTGTGTGGAAGCTATGCTCCAAAACGGAGGCTTTTTGTGTGTCATTTTGGGAACATGGTAAAAAGTCACATTTTTTGACAAAATGGCCAAAAACATGGCTACCAAAAATGCCAAAAAAGCCATTTGGCAAGTGCCAAAAACGCAGTCCCTAAAATTACAAATTAGGGCCTATGAAAAATAAATAAAAAAATAACTCTCTTATGTTGGGTAAGGGCATTTTGGTCATTTTAATTTGATTTGACACCATAAATAAATATTAAACTAAAAAGCAAAAAGCCAGCTTTTTACTAACTTCCCAAATCACTTTCAAGAAAACCAAAAAGCTTGGTAAAAAGTCAAAAGTCAGTTTTTTACCAACTTCCCAAAACAGTCTTGTGTTTTGTCCGTTTGTGGCTAATTTAGCTAATTTTGTCAATTTGTGGCTAAATTAGCCCACAACCCACATGCCAAACACAGGCTATGTAAAGCTGGGACTCACACTCCTTTCTCAATCTTTCTCTACTTTCTTTCTCTTCTACCTCACTCAAGTTTCATTTAAAGCTATGTACCATTAATCGCGTCTATACAAGAGTATCAAAAAAGTAAAAGTAAAATTGATATAATTTATAAAAATAATCACTAAAAAAAAAACAAAAAAAACAGTGACTTCTTTATGGTTGTTTTGGTAACCTACTTTTTTAATCAAAAAGTCCCCACAAAAAGTAACTATTTTCTCTATTTTTTGAATATTTTTTTTATAAAAATCAAAAATAAAATAAAATAACTAATTCACAAAACAATTATGATCCTAAACCGCCCATAAAAATGGGTTGAAAGTTGTTGCGCCTTGTGACACAACATTCCTGTTATGCCTTGTTTTGAGAGTTTTTTCCTAATTTATTTTTATAATCAAACCATTTATATGATAGAATTAGTTGAATATATCATTTATAAAATTAAAAAAAATCAAATTAATCGAATATATATAATCTCATGGTCATATCTTAATTGTTTTAACAAATTTATTTAAATATATTAATTATTTATTTTTTAAAAAATAAATATACTCTTTTGATGATGTTATATGAACTTTATTTTTTAAATAATCTATCTAACAAATTTATAATATAAACTATTTAAATTATTAAAAAAAAAACTCAAAGACAATCTGTATAGAGCTTCACAGCAGTCTGGTGTGGCTGATGGCACAACAGCATATCCCATTCCATAATAATAATAGAAATTTGTTACGGGCCACTGCTTTTTTGCATGTTGTGTGGGGTCCACCCACGTTTTCAATTAGTTGGGTGGGATGGCACGAAGTAAAAGGCGTGCTTGCCCCACACCTACTCCCCAAGTACCATGTGAACCTCACGTGCTTTACAAGGAAGCTTCCTTTTTTTGGGATAAGGACTTGTTTGGGCTGCAATTTAAAATTTGTCATTTTAATTGGATTTTTTAAAATATTTATATTCACTGTTTTTCAATTAAATTTTTTTTTTTACTGTGGATTTGGATTTTTTTTTTTAACCAAAAGCTAACTAGTAAAAAGCTAAAAGGTTCCAAAAAGAAGAGGTTAATGAAAGAATATTTTCTCTCAAATTTTGAATTTTAGAAATTATGTAGTACATCTTAAGTCTTGTTTTGATAATTTAAATCGTTTATTTTTGTAAAGTTATGAAAAAAAAAAGTTAATTCGATAATTGTAACGTATTCATTTTATCGTGTTTATCATCAAAAAATGAACGAAATGTATGTTTTTCTTAAAAATAGATTATATATTTTTTGAAGACAAAATATTATAAAATGAATACGTTACGATTATTAGATATACCTAATTTATTTCATACAAAATGAATATTCGAATCATTAAAACGAAATTTATGATGGGCTCCGTGGACCTCTCAAATTTTAATTTATTAAAGTGTTTTATTTATTTATTTATTAATGTTTGGTCTTGCTAATAAATGTCTTTGAGCATAATATATATATATATATATATATAGAAAACGAGATATTTATTTTTAATTTTAAAACAATTTTAAGAATTTTAAAATTATTTTATTCTTCTCACTCATTTTTAAAATATTTTTCACTCAAATTCTTCCGAGACTAAATAATATTTTTAGGAATACTCATTAGTATTTTATCTTTGTGTCTTTTTTTCTCTTAAATTTGCGAAATTTTCCTTATGAATTTGATTAGTTTGACTGATGAATTGACAAATTTAAGATTTGTTGTTAATAGTATTTACCATTTTGTTGAATTGAAATCTACTCTTGTTTAATTATGAATGAGGTGGCAAATTTTAAAATTCATTGGAATAAATGTTATTTATTACTAACTTTCTATATGTGTTTACATTCTCAGTGACATGTGTATATGTGACGTTTATATGTAAGGTCCATTAAATTTAATATATAATTAAATATTTTTGATGAAATATTTAAGTGATTTATAGTAACCTCATTAATTAACTACTTTATGTATCTAATCTAAAAGTATTAAATCTTCTAATATGAATTAACTTTTCAGATTTAGTGTCTCAAATCAAAAATAAAATAAAACAAATAAAGAAAATTTAACGTATAGGAACACAATTTATTTACATCATATATGTGCCCTTTTCAAATCCTTTTGATAATCAAGTATGCTGAGATCCTAGAATTAACTATTGCATTTAAGCTTGAGACTTTAGATCATATTTTTAAATTTTTATCACTCGGCCAACTAATTGGAATTTTCTTTACAACAAAGGATGAGTTGGCAAATTTGAAACATGTTTATATATTTTCAACAAAGAATCATCGAAGAATGTTTATATATTTTCTCTGTATAGAATCATCGATATATTTTCTCTGTTTAGAATCATCGAATTGATATTAATGGATCATTTGACAAAAATTTAAAAGATGAGCAGTAAACTGAGCACTATGCTATACACTTTTTTTTTTATCATATTTTTTTATTTCAACACATATATGGGGGATATCACATTTGAATTCTTTTTTTTTTAATATCATTTTTGCTTATATAGTTTTTTCTTAATATAAAACCAATTGCACACCGTGAACTGAAGATATTTATGGTGTGCGAATAAATTTACCCCTATATATTTTGTGACATTTTATTTTTTCAAATTCTAAAGTTACTCTGGACTCTCTAAACAAAAAAAATAAATTCAACTCTCTGCTTACGATATGTTTTTACAATATTCTTTGTTGTCTATTCACAATGGGTGTAAGCCCATGTCATGTGATGATATGAGATCCACTCTCATTATGAGCAAGCGATAAAAAAACATTGTAAAAATGTAAATAAAAAATCTTTACACTACAAAATTTGCTACACAATGACTTGGTGAAGGCATGATTACAGTTGGTCAATTTGTAAATAATATTTTCAAAATGTAAACCTAACCCACTTGCAAGCAGACTTACCCAACCCTGCAATAGCTTTCTTTGCTTAGCATCTTCACCAACCACAAAAAATATGATAGTGAACTTTTACTATTACCTCCAATGTGACTAAGCACCAACCAACAACTAACAATTCATTGCAAGTTTCTTCGCCCCTCTTATTTTTCCAAGAGTATATATTATAATTTGACTGAATTTTAAGTCTATCACTTAAAAATAAAAAGTTTATTAAATTATTTTTAATTACACAAATTACATTGTCACATCAATCTTACACAAAATTATTTATAAAAAGTAAGATAAAATAACATTTTTCTTCTTATTCTTAACATCTTAGCATGTTGAAGCATTGAGAAATAGATGCTTAGTCCTAGGATTTGTCAAAAGAGAAGGAAAAAAAAATTGAAGGAATATTATTAAAATATATTTTTTTATTTAGTCATTTGCAAAGTAAAAAGGCTATGCGCAGAGAAGACATTTTTGTGCACGTATCATTGTTGTTTATCAAAAGTACAAGTAATTCTGCTCTCACTTTCTTTTCTTTTGCACAAGATCCATAACATAATGGGAGATTTATTAAAAAATTATTTTTTAAGTGTTTATATCTCAATTAGTTTATATGATATTTTTGTATTTTAATAAGTCATATTACTTGAACATTTGATCTGTCAAATTCTAATTCTCATATTTAAAATATTTTATGGACATTTTTACCTTAATAAATATTTTTTGAACGGTTATCAAATTGGTGATGTAGACATTTATATTTTACAATGTAAATTTTCACATTGACGTGTAAATGTTCACATCGACGGTGTAAACATTCACACTGATGGTATGAACATTCACATTGACATGTTAACATTTACACTGATAGGTGAATATTCACATTGACGGTATGAATATTCACATCACGGAACATTCATACTATAAATGTAAATATTATTAGAGGTATTTTGGTAATTATGTCACCCATAAGACTTATTGGAATATAAGAAAATAATGTGAATTAAATGAAATATAAGTAGGTAAAAAAGAGTTTATGAAAAAGTGCCCCTAACATAATATAAGGCTTGGGAAATATAATCCTTTCGGTATACATCCTTTAAAGGCTATGTACAATATGCATCTTATTTTACATTTTTAATACATATTATGTATTTTGTAATAAATATCACATAATTTTTTAATGAGATATTTATCGATAAATCTCATCTCATAAATAAGTACTCCAATTAGTCCTAAATTTTTTCTATTGATCTGTTAAGTCCTATTGGTGGAGAGTTTCTTTACGTGTGGTCCTATTTTTGATTTTGGTATTATTTTGGTAGACAAATATATCCTTTTAATTAATATGATAGGTATGATGTGATACTCTAATATGACAAGTATTAATGTGACACTCAAAAAAAATTAAAAACTCTTTAGTGTATTTTTTTTAAATGTGATAACGTGGCGGATATAATGTGACACTCCAAAACTTTTTACTCAAAAAAAAAAAAAGATTCTTTAGTATACTTTTTCCAAATGTGACAACGTGGCGAGTATAATGTGACACTTCAAAAAAAATAAAAACTCCTTAATATACTTTTCTTAAACGTGACAATGTGACGAGTATGAGTTGACACTCTAAAAAAAATTAAAAAGTTCTTAGTGTATTTTTTCCAAACATGACATGCGACAGTCTAACGTGGCGGGTATGATGTGACACTCTAAAACAAATTAAAAAAACTCTTTAGTGTACTTTTTTTTTCTCAAATGTGATACTTTAACGTGGCGGGTATGATATGACATTAAAAAACTGTTTAGTGTACTTTTTTCAAATATGATACTCTAATGTGGCGGGCAAATGAGTCACTAGACATCCAAAATGACTAAATTAATCACAAGAAAAAAACAAATATAGGATTACATAGATTACAAGTCCAAAATATGGGACTTATTGGTCAAAAATAGAGTTATAACAATTTATAATTAAAAAATAAAGCAACACATTGGTATGGTAATGTTACATATTTTTTTATTGAAACAATTTAGAACTACAAAATATGTAATATTATCACAAAAATATTTAACATTACCATAAAAATTTATAACATTATTTTTTAATCAGAATTCTATCAAAAAATTATATAACATTTGTTATAATAATACATAGTATAAATATAAAAAAAAATACATAACAAAATATATATCATAAACATCATAACAAAGTGTTCCCTAAGAATTATTATTATTATTATTTTGGTGATGTCTAGAAAGATGGCAAACAATGTTCAAATGACAAGGATGTCTATGATTTATGCCAAAAGCAGTTTGAAAAATGGAAACAAAAACATGTGAATTAAAAACTTGTCACTTGACCAAAATTTTAACCTTACTGACAAAAAATTGTGACTTGACCAAAATATTAACCTTAATTCTTCTGCCATTCAATAGAATGTTTATGCGCGTTCTGAACTTATATAATTTTTCTCAATGCATTGAAAAACATTTAAAATCATTATTTTTTTATTTACTAAAGAGCCCTTTCAAATTGGGACTTGGTAACAAGTGCTCTTAAGGCTTAAGGATTAAAATAAAAAAATAGAAAAAGAGCTACTTTTTAAGAAAAATTGTTGATAAATCCATCTTTAGGGTGTATGATATTAGGTCCAAGAATTATTTTGTTTTGGTTATAAGAATGCAATTAATGAAATTTTTTATGAGCTAGTATAATAGTTATAAAAAATAAAAATAAAAATCCGGGTCCTCTTTCTCTGACCAATTTTTGAGGTCCAAAGCGACGCCATTCCCAGCTATGAGCCATAACGGATAGTGTTTAAGTGTGCAACCCCTTAAGGGTTGCACACCATATTGTAGACACCCCATTTTTGACCGCTTTTAAGACTTGAGCGCCTTAGGTTGGTCATCCGATAATGAAAAGTTACGCTGTGCAAACATTCAATTTCCTCAGCAAGAAGCCTCAGTTTTAAGTCTCAAAAGCCTAAATCCTTACACCATTTTTGGACCAAAACAAAAAAATTTTAAGCTTGACCACCCAAAAGCCTGTAGGCCAAGGGTAGTAGAAATTGGTGGTCGGCCGGCCATGTTTCTCGATAAAACAGATATTTGTTGCTAGTTGTCCCCCCATATACATGCACTGCACCAGCTGGCTCAATATAGTTATTTTTGAGATATCAACCAGTTATTTTATATATAAAGAGCCATACCTTACGTTTTTAGATTAGAAAAAATTTCCAAGAGCTCAAATTCTTGAAAATATCTCTCTTTCTCTATCTTGCAACCTATATACACCCTACCTATACTCTCTAAACCAAAATTTTTAGGGCTTCTTGCTGAGGTTCTTAAGCTTAAATTTCAGCACTCGAGGATGAGAATTTGTTGGTTTGTGAATCAAAGTGTTACTCCTCTTCAAGAGGTATAACTTCTAACTTCTTTACACTACTTCTTCCTTATCTTTACTTGCTATTTTTACACTGTTTTTATCCTATTTTTATGGGTTGAAACTTGTGACTTAACGCTATCAAAATGTAATAACCCCGACCTCTAATTAACGTTAATTCATGGTTAAATAAGCCTATTATTGTGTTTATATCTATTTATCGTAGAAATATCTATATATGTTTCTGTTTCTGCTTTGTACTGTGAATTGAACGCTTTATCGGCATCCGATTGCGAAATTGACTTGATTTATGTGTTAGTTGGAATTTTTAGAACATTGTGGTAGGTTCAAGTCGATTCGGAACGATTAAATTAGATTAATTAAGGCCTCTATGATTAGCTTAAACTAAATTAATTAAAGACCACTAAGCAAGCCTATATAAGGCTTCTATACCACTTAAGACACATCTTATCTTCATCCTTATGAGCCCAAAACGTGGGTGAGAGAGAATAAGGAGAATTGAATTCAAGCTCAAGGATTGTAGAAGGTAGAAGACTTTGAAGCTTTTGGCTTGAAAACTCTAACAATTAACCATCTAGAGCACAATTGAGAGGCTAAGGTAAGAATTCAAGCCTTTGGTCGTGTTCTTGAGTTGGTGAATTCATGAATACGAGTGTATTGGGTGGATTATTATGAGAAGTGAGCTAGAATGAAGAAACATAGATCATACCATGCATGCATGTCCATTTGAGCACAAATTGAGTTTGATTTCAAAGAATTCTCTCATGCATGTGTCCATCTTACCTTTATTTTGAGAATTCATCTTGATTAATGTCATTTCATCTCAATTGATCATGTTTAGAAGCTTTGAAGTCAAGATAAAACATGCATGTTATGTTTTTAAAGAATAGAGTTTTGATTTTGTGAAATGACCTTGAATTCATGATGTTTGACTAGTTTAAACACGTTTTCTCAAGTTTTGGGGCCTAAAGGTTGCATTCTAAAGTTTTAAATTCAAGTTTTGGACTTGGGAGTGCAATATGGAAATCCCAGATTCTCAGACTTTCGCAGTGGCAAGATGATCTTACACAAATCACATGACCAAGATTTTTTCTTTGTTAAGTGTTTCCAAGTGTATTTTTGGCATTCTCATTGCATCCTAGGCATTTCTAGACCAAGATTATGATACAATAATGAAAGTATAGGTTAGAAACACACTAAGAATGAAATGAAATGAGTTATGTTCAATCCAAGTGTGTGTTTTAATAACTTAGTAAAGCTATGTTCAATATGAAATACTTTCTGAACATTATGATATGATATGAACTGTTTCTGAATGATACAAAAGGTTATTTTGTGATTACATGAATGATGATCCAATTCTTGAAATGTCTTTGTGGTATCCTTAGCGGAGGCCCTCGCCCAGGGGAATAATACTGTGGCTTATGGTCATGAGGCCCTCGTCCGAGGGAATAATACCTTGGCTAGGCCCTTACCCGGGGGAATAATACCGTGGCCCATGTACGAGATGTGTTACTCGGTACTGGAGGTTCCATTATAGAACTTGATATGCTTGACCAACGTGATATGTTACGCTAAAGGAAGTACCACACATGATTTGAATATGAATATGACTTTGTTTGTAATACGAATACAATCATGACTATGTTTCTGTTTTGATAAGAGATTTGAAATCTAAGTCTATTACGCTCATCATTCATTAAAACCTTTACTTTGTTATTATTCACTAGGCACCAGCTCACTGTAATTATTTATGTATGTAGGTGACCAGGCGCGTGATCAGGCCCAGAATTGAGAGCCTAAGTTTTGTCTTGTCAAGCCATCCATTGTGCCTCCCGGGGAGGTTCGCATGCATAAAAGTCAAGTTTTGAGGACCATGTCAAGGGTTATTTTGTGTATCACACTAAGAACATTTGTGTTTCGTCGTGTTCTGTTTTTCTGTAATCTGGGCTAAGTCCCTTTTATAATGCCTGCACGGCGTTGCCAGAGTTATATGGACGTGACATTACATGTGTATATTTTATAAGGTTTCAAATTTCTGTCCTATGTATGTCTGCACAACTCTATGGACTATGAATACTTTGTATATTTGCTTTTGCAGCCCCTAGTTATATGTTATTCTGTTAAGAGGCCTTTGGTAATCCAAGGGTTACTGGTCGGTTACGATGCTTTGGTTTGGTAGTTTAGGCCTTAGACACCAACCTATTTGAGTTGATAGCCTTTACTTTCATAGCTTTCATATATATGTTCACGCTTTGCATAATCATCTCTACAACCTCTCTCATTTCTTGGTTTTTTCGTTATTTGAGAGTTGTTTCAAGTGAGTGTTGTTCAAAGCTTGAGAAAGAGACCATTCCATGCTTAATGGTTTAATCTCTTCAGAGGTTCATTACCAACGCATTACATCTCTCTCATGCCAAGAACAACTCCTTGTTTGACACTTCTCTCTATTAGTGGACTTAATTCTCATTTTTGGACTAAAATAACTAAAGAATCGAAAGGTAATTAAAAAAAGGACTAATAAAATGGACTAAAAGAGGTAACAAGAGTAATAAAAAAAGGTTTGGGTTCAATCGGACGTTAATTTAACCTATTGAATCTTGAATCATTTTATACTCTTTAGTGATGATAATAGTTCAAGATTCAAGGTCTACCGCTTCCCTTGATCAATTCCATGATAGGGAGGAGGTTTTGTTGGTCTTTTATTGTCATTTATTGAGACTTTGTCTCTCGATGCATAGATCATTATGCAATAAGTTTGCGTCGATTGATGATTTGTGAATTGAGACTACCCCTCTATTGATTTATTTGATGATAAGGAGAGGCAGAAGGGACATAAATACCATGAGACTAAGTGCTTAAGTGATATACCTGTCTGAATACCTATGGATGAAGGCTAATTGCTTAAGTTGGGATGATTTGCTTAAATGTACATATGAGATCACTTTTTCAAGTGGTACATATTCAAACACCTTTCAAAACACACATAAAATCAAAGTGTTCCAACTTTCGCAATTTAGTCTATTTTGTGTGCATCACATAGTAAAGATAGCCTAAATAATCGGAACAAGAGCATATACTATACATGAGAATCACATCATGATTAATAGAGATCGATCTTTGATCGGGTGAGTGAAGTGCTTAATTCATAACATTCCCCTCTCAAACCTAAGTTCCGAGCCAAGACACTTTGGTGATAACGGACACGTGGCCTTTAGCATGAGTCAAGGGTTTCCTAAATTTTTCAAAATATTTAGGTGGCAACTCTAAAATCTGGCAAAGCGGTCAATTTTTGGCATTTTGATTCAAAATCGATTTACAAAAGATTTGCCGGATTTGAACTCATTTGTGTTTATCTATTTCACATTGCACTTGTGAAATCAGATTCAGAATCAGGAGAGTCCGAACTATAGGGCTATTGTATCCAAAAGGAGTATGAAAAGCGAGCTACAGTTTCTGGTGGCTTTACCGAGGAAATTAGAGAACTTGACTCGAACTTCATAATGTGAAATTTTATTTACAGATATATGTTCTTTGCATTGCATTTGCATTGGTACTTTAAGTCACTGTGCTTTTCATCTGCTATTCTTAGACGGTTTGCCTAAAAAGCTTGCCAAAAGGCTAGTCGGTCTTGGGCTTTGCCATGTTGGAAATACAACCCTTGGATCTAGACTGCCGCTGTACCGATTGATCCTTCTTTCACTTCTCGGTGTTAGGTGTGAGAGGTATATTTGGTAGTCTTGCTGAGGTATCCCTTTTTGACCATTTGGCCTAGCTACATATAGTAAAGCCATAGTGACTATTCCGAACTAGGACATGATGCTCACCCATATGCAAGATTCTGTGAAACTACTTGTTTGAAGTAGTGAAACCCTAGTTCATGACAAAACTAGGACAGGGTAACCCTATCCCCTCATAGGGGTGTTTTGGCTCTCTTTTAATTGGTATGTGCTTTATAGTGAAACTCTATAGGAATGCTCATATCAGTGGCAGAGTTGGTATTTGTTTTGGGGCAGAAGTCAGTGTGGAATACAGTCCTATAGTTTTAATCATGTTTGTGTTGATAACATTTTAGTTGAGGTGCTGTCCAGTTTCTGATTACTATTCTCTTTTCTTTATTTCTTTTGCTAGGTAGTTTAAAACCATAGCTTCAGAGGGTTTTGATATCCCCTAAGTACTCTAGACCTCGCATCGGAAGACTTTGCAAGGTCGGAGATCTTATTCGGGGACAGCCCCGTATTTGCCTCACTGACACTGGTTACAAGGCGAAGGAGGATCAGACAAGGTTCACCGGTGTCATTCTTACAACAATCTTCTCTTAGCTCACCTGTATCCAGTCTAGTTTAAGAACAGTCACATATTTTAATGGCGCAGTATCCCTCGGCAAATATGGAGGAATTAATACTTCATCTGCAACAAATAGTTGACACACTACAACATGATGAAGCCTGTCCGGCCGAGGTTATAACTAGGTTACAACAACAACAACAACAGCTGGCTGCAGCCTCTGCATCACATGTACCCACTGCGGTTATTTCTGTGCTCGGTGACACTGCTAATATTACCACTACTCAAGATCCAAAAACTGAGGGTTATTCTGGTTTTCCCAGTCCAACTAAAACCCATCCCAGCATAAGGTTCTAGAGCCCCAGTTTATCAAACCGAGGCACCGTTTGAATTAGAGGTTGATCCAACCACGCTCAAAGTCAACAAATTAGAGAAACTATTCAAAAAAGCGCAAGGGGTCAACTCCATTCTAAATATGGAGGATGGGTACATTGAATCTATGATTACATTAGCAGAGCGGTTTAAGATGCCGCATTGATCACTTTGATGGTTCTGGGGACCTGATGGTTCACTTACGACTATTTTCAGATATCTTGCGGCAAATGGGTTTAATTGGACTGCAAAAGCTATCCCTTTTTGGTCGAACTATGTCAGGTATAACGGCTATCTGGTATGCTAAGTTGAAAGATTCTGTAAAGCAGAATTGGGAGGAATTAGCCGAGTCCTTCATTGCTCAGTATTTTTACAATACGCAAATCGAGGTCACAACTCGTGAACTAGAGGCGACATGTCAAGAGCCAAAGTAAGGTTTCTTTGAGTTTGTGACGAGATGGAGGGCCAAAGCATCAATGATGACCCATCGATCTTCAGAGAAAGACCAGATCAGAATGGTTGTCCGGAACTTGTATGGCAAGCTGCTGCAGAAAATGATTGTTCTCCCCTTATTTACATTCAAAGAACTTTATGAAATGGGGGTTCAAATTGAGGATGCCATGAAGCAGGGGATTATTACTGATGAAAAGGAGCCGACTAAGAGGCCGTTTGTTCATAGTTCCAATGCTACCGAAAGTAGCACAACTACAAGGCCATCAGAAGTAAGTGTTGTCACCACAACCAAAACTGTCAACCGCTTCGCCAACATGGGCCCACAAACATCATCCAACCCTACCCGACCTTTGGGTAGAACTTTTAACCAACTATGCATGACCCTATCCAAAGCCATGCAGGTGCTGATCAAGAAAGAGCACCTAAAACCTTTAGGACCTCGTCCACTTCCCGACCCTCTTCCACCCAAGCATGACCCCACAAAATACTATGCTTTCCACCAGCAACACGGCCATGAAACCAACCGATGCTTCCGCTGGCGTCATGAGATTCAAGATCTCATTGATAACAAGGTCATTGCTCCACCCCAGAAACCAAATATAACCACCAACCCACTCCCTGCCCATAACCAAGTCCCTCCACCCAGAAATCTCCATCTTATCCATACACTGCCCACCTACCAAAATCGATGTTGTTCATTCTTGAGGGCACGAACTTATACGTGATGGACACATCTAATTTACAAACTGAGCCTCGCAGATTAGTGGTGACAACACCTGCAGTAGAAGAGGTTTTGACCTCAGAGAGAGGTGCTGGGCTGTTGCCAGAGTGTCCCAGAGACTCCTCAGAAAGAGAGTATGACCTGAGCCATTACATTGTTCATACTACTCAACTCAAGCTTGAGATGGTTTTACCAACCTCGGTGGACATTAATGTGGTTAGGGAAAATGGCCCAAATCAGGGGTTGGATGATCTGGCAGATCTCGAAGAAGATTTGGACAACCTATAGTTCTTCGACTAACAAGATCAAGGCAGTGTACATATCGATTGGTTCGATTTGAACAGGTCGACTGATAATGCTGGGTGGTTGAGTGATGAGTCAAACAAGGAAGAAGAAACCATGCTTAAACTAGAGGAACAACAAGCCGGAATAGTTGTGGTAGCTGGGAAAGCTGAGGAGAAAGGAAAACTCCCAGAGGGCATATGTACGGGAAAACCAACCCAAGAAGTGGGTGTTGTGAAAACTACAGATACTGAACAAGAAGCTGCGCTGAGGTAGTTTGAAAAAGAGAGAATTGAAGACAGTTAGAAAATCGCAACAGTGTGTCGCTCTAAAAGGGACACTGGTACTGTAAAGATGATTCAAGTGGAGCTGGACAACTGTTTGTTGGCAGCTGATGGTGAGTGGTGAGACGATAGTGATCTGCATTTAGCTTATACTGACGAAGACTTGGGAGACTACATCCCGGATAATACATGGTATTCTGAGGAAATAGGTTATCTTACTAAAAGTGGACGATATTTTAAACCTCCACACCTGGATCAAGCAGAGCCATCAGGAAAGAACCGGGAGGTCGAGAAAGAAAAGGAAAATAAGTTGGAAGATGAGCTAGTTCTGAAACAACTCAATAAGATCCAAGTTAATATCTCCATCTAGGGACTCCTTATGGCTTCACGGGTACACCGATATGCAGTATTGTCGGCAATAGATAAGGTTAAATTATCTATTGATACTATGCCCGAGTAACTTGTGGGCCTGGTCTTCCTAAGTAGCGCCAAGCCAATGCTCACTTCCTCTGACAAAGAGCTGCTACTGGAAAGATCAGCTCACAACAAGCCATTATACATATCCATGGAGTGTAGAAAGAAATGAGTACCAGTGGTGTTAGTAGACACTGGTTCTACTATTAATGTTTGTCCTTCTCGCACTGCCTATGCGATAGGCCTCAAACCAGCAGACTTCGTCCCCACGGCCTAGGTGATACGGGCATATGACAACACAAGCAGAGAAGTCATGGGGACAGTAAAAGTGCGAGTCCAGGTGGGCCCGTCTGAGCATGAGATCGAGTTTCACATACTTGATGTGCCAGCTATCTTTAACCTGCTGTTAGGGAGGCCTTGGTTACATCACATGAAGGCTGTGTCCTCCACTTTCTATCAAATGCTGAAGTACCCTCATAAGGAATGAGTAGCCACCCTTTTTGGGAATTCATCCATCCATCCACCGCCAGAGGTAACTACACCATTGCTAGAGATCAACCATGGCGATGAGGATGTATTTTTCTCAAGATTCACTCTGGCAGAAGCCCGAGTAGTGCAGACAATCCTAGCCACGAACGAAAGCATGTATGTCAGTGCCTAGCCCATCTACTTTATGAACAAGTTACGGCATATTCCAGGAATGGGGCTCGGGAGGAGCGGGCAAAGAGGTTTTGCAGCACTAGCTGAGGTGCCACACAACTTGCATGCCTTTGGGTTTGGCTATGTACCCACCAAAGAGGACTGGAGGAGAAAATAGGAACAAATGAGGAACAGAGCCAAGGCCAAAAGAGCTGGGAAGCACTATGAGCTTGTCTACAAGCCAATCCGGGTGACATTGAATGTAATGACCCCAATATGCGTAGATTCAACTATATCTATTGAAATTGAAGCTAGGTGTAATGGAAAGTTGTTAAAGGTTTGGTGAATGTTTATGGAGGATCTCATGTTTTAATTTTGGACTTGGGGATTTGGATTGAGGTGGTAAAATGATGGTAAAGTAAGATTGAACCAAAGAATTTAATTCGGATGGTTATTTTACGAACAGCTGCCACTCTTTTGCCCTTTTCTTTGTCCACACTTTGAATTTGGATATGAGGTTAGAACCATTGGAAAGCTTATTTCCGGGGCTTCAATTTGGACACAAGAACGACCTAAAACGGAGTCCGGATGGGAGAGTTACACCTATTTGAAGTTTTGGAATCTGTGTTGTGGGTAGGTCCGCTCGAGCGGGGTTTTCGGGACAGCAGCTTTAAAATCGTGATTTTGGATCATTTCTTGATATTTTCTTTTCCCCTCTTCTTTCCTCTTCTTCCTAGTTCGAAACCCTAGCCCCAAACCCTTGAATTCCTTTACTTTGATCATGATCCACCATGGTTTTTGGCATCAAGGAGGGAGAATAAGGGAGGATCAATGTTTTTACCCGATTAGAACTTGGATTTGTAAATGCTCCTTCTCAAGCTCACCCTTTTGCTTGATTATTGAGGTAAGGGTTTAATACTCATCAATATTTACATCTATAGACAGATTTGAGTTATTTCCATTGTTTAATTGTGCAAATTTCATATATTTGAGGTATATAGAAGGAATTATGAGATTTTGGGAATTTCGGGTTTGAACAATGGGGATTTTGGAAGGTTATGGTTGTTTTAAGTATGAAATTGATGATTGAAATGTTGAAGGAATGTATATTGCATGTAGATTTGTTTTGATTAAGTTGTTTTGCAAAGATTGAAGGTTTGATTGTAAAGTTGGAACTCAAATTGGAAATCCAGATTTTTCGAAAATTTGCAACACGCCGAAGCGGCGGAAGTCCCGGCGGGAAAAACCTAAAATTATTGTATGTTTGAATGCTCACGATCCTGGTATTTTTAGAATAACTTCGATAACTTTAAGATGATTATAAATTCATAATGTAATGGCTCAGAAAGAATTTCTTAATGATTTAGGAAGGAAGAGTTAATTTGTAAGTTATGATTTGTGTGCGAGACGCACTCCGGGGGGGAACAGCTCCATTGTAACCTTGTGAGTAGTAGTACTATATCAATATTAATAATGATTGTTATTATTAATATTCTATTTCCCATGGCAATGGAAGGTGGCATCCATTGATATGATTAACTATTCTCAGATTCCGCTATGATTAATGGCTTCGTAAGGTGCTATAATCTATTGAGTAGTACGTTTAAAAACATTATTAACATTTTGTGATCCGAACAAATGGAACAATAACAGCGTGTATCCCCGACTATTTTCTTTATCAAGGGTGGGTTAAGACTAGTATGAGGTAATTATTATGTCCTACAAATAGTATTGTGATGACATCATTTGGGATATATGTTATATGTATTGCTAATGGTTACCATTAGTAAACTAATTACGTTAACTCATGTAAATGGTTAAAAGAATCAGATGCCTCTCCTAACTTGGGATTAATCGGTTTGATGATATCTGAAGTTATTCTCTCTGTGGTTTGTCCCGAGATCTATTGATTTATGGTATGAAACCATGGTATATCGTATTTTAAAAGTGTTTAATTTGAAAAATGTATTTACTTACTACTAACTATTATTTATATTAATTCATGTAAGAAAGTAAATAATATATTTATGTTTTTAATCTCTCGATATTTTTTAAGTATGGAACAAAGGTCATCTCTATGGAACAAAGTGCTGTACGGGACGGAAGTGCTACACTTTGGGAGCCCACTGAAAATCTAATCCAGCCACCTCTTGAATCCATACTATGCGTTCTGTTACCCTCTGTTAGTTTAGTTATTTATCTAGTTCTATTAGTTACATTATTTACTGTTGTTTTAAGTAGTTATTTTATTACTTATTTTATTTTTTTTACCCATGGCCTTTTTTTACATTACGAAAAAGTGGACCTATGGTTGTTTCGGAAATAATCACGGAGTGTAGTTAATCATCTGTATCTGTAGTTATATGTTTAATTTTTCAGGTTAATTATTACATTGTTTATGTACTATTATTCATCCATTTTGTTTGTCTATTTGTAACCATCCGAGAGTTCACTATATTTTTAAGACTTGTGTCTCTCTTGTCACCTTTGATGCGTCCAGGCACCACCTGAAGCCGTGCACTTTGTAAAGTTTTGAGGAGTTTTGATTTATGCTTGGGACGTCTATTTATGGTTGATTGTATATAATTCCTCCTTCATTAATATTTTTATTATTTGTGGGGTTGAGTCAAGGCATATGTGAGTAAATTTTCTACATAATATTTATTTAGTGTGTTATTGAGATCCTGGCATGTTAGAAATAGCTCAATGGATGTTATTCTATGTATTTTATATTATTGAATGCTTCATGGGTCATGCCCAAACTTTTAGGGGCGGGTTTGGGGCGTGACATTGAATAGGCGTTTTGTTAGATAATAAGAGAATTCCCCCTTTTGTGGCTTTCCTGAGCCTTGGGTGAATTCCTCAAAGAAACGTGTCCCTCGATTTGAGATCTTCTTTGACTATCAGCTGCAAGACAGTGATAAAGAAAAGGCTGAACCAAGCACCAATATTGGCCAGAGTACGGAAGATGACTCAGACAATAGTTAGGCTGAAGTAGGGGTAGCATTGGTCGATCTTCTGATAGATCCCGTGACCGACACGGAGAACTTGGGCGATAACTTTACTGTCTATGATTGGAGATGAACAGGGTGTGGATCCCACCAGTGGTATTCTGGATGCATTGAGGGCACCATGCCTCATTTGGCAGGTGGAGAAGGGCTTTCTTTCCAGTTCTAAATCGGATGATGAGCCAGAATTTGATTCCACAAAGTCTATAGAGTCGAGATCAGATTCGAGTCAGTTCGGAGAGTCTGAGTCTGGTATTCCTGGGGGTGGTAACCCGGATGCCAAGGTCCTGTCTAGGTCCTCTTTTGTTTTCTCTTTTGAGTCTGTTGTAACCGAAGAGCCGGAACGTATGAATGAAAACACTGCAGATTCTGTGTACTTCTCTGTGCGGCTAATTCATTGTATTGACCAAGATTTTCAGAATTTTAATGAAAATGAAGAGGAAGAAATTCCTCTAGCTTTGAAAAAATTGATTGATCGAGAGGAGGAAATGCGTGCTAAGCCATGTATTGATGAAATCATTGCAATTAATATGGGTACTAAGAAGGATTCACGCTTGGTCCAAATCAGGTCCACGTTGTCTTCAGAGGAATGCGAGTGTTTAATCACTTTATTAAAAGATTTCAAAGATGTTTTTGCGTAGCCCTATAAAGACATGCCTAGAATTCGATCTTGAGATTGTACAACACCGGATCCTTCTTGGCCTTGAGGTCCAACCAGTGAAACAGAAATTGCACAGAATCTGTCCAGATTAGGCACTGAAAATCAAGGAAGAGGTCACCAAGTAGATTGATATAGGATTCTTGATGGTGTTCGAGTATCTAACTTAGTTAGCCAATATCGTCCCAATTTCGAAGAAGGATGGCAGAATCAGGATTTGCGTCAACTTCGGGATCTAAATAGAGTTAGCCCGAAAAACGACTTCCCATTGCTGCACATTGAAGAATTGGTAGATTTCACTGCTGGCCATGCCTTGCTTTCGTTTATGGATGGGTTTACCGGGTATAGCCAGATTCTGATGGCACTTGAGGATAGGGAGAAACTGCATTCACCACACCATGGGGTACTTACTGCTACCGAGTTATGCCTTTTGGATTAAAGAATGCTGGGGTTACATATCAGAGGGCCGTGACCACTATCTTGCACGACATGATCCACAAAGAAGTTGAGGTGTATATGGACTACATGATTGTCAAGTTTAAAAAATGAGAAGGCCACTACACCGCATTGGAAAAATTCTTCTAACAGATCAGGGAATACAGTCTGAGGTTGAACCCACAAAAATACACCTTTGGGGTGACTGCAGAAAAAAAGTTGGGATTTCTGATCACACAAAGGGAAATTGAAGTAAATCCTTTCAAAATTAAGGCCATCTTAGAAATGCCACCACCAAGGACTGAAAAGGAAGTATGCGGCTTTCTGGGAAAAGTGCAATTCATAAGACGGATTATCTCAAAATTAACCTTGACTTGTGAACCACTGTTTGGTTTGTTGAAGAAAGGAAAGAAGTTCCAATGGGATGATCGATGTCAGTTTGCCTTCGAACAGGTCAAGCAGTACCTCCAAAATCCACTTATGTCGTCCCCGTCAGAGCTGGTGAAGCCTCTGATTCTATATTTGTTAGTAACAGATTCGACTATGGGGTGCATGCTAGCTCAAGAATCTGAAAATAAAATGGAGAAGGTCATTTATTATCTGAGTAAGAAGATGCTGGATTATGAGACTCGCTATACTCCTCTGCAGAATGCTTGTTTAGCTTTAGTATGGGCGACAAGGAAGTTGAGACACTACCTGTTAGTTCACTTCGTAATTTTGGTTTCAAGATTAGATCCCATCAAATATCTTTTTGAGAAACTGACACTTACGGATAGGCTAGCTCATTGGTTGCTTCTTCTCTCTAAGTTTGACCTTAAGTATGTCACGCGCAAATCAATTAAGGGAGAGTGGTAGCGGAATTCTTGGCCGACCACCTAGTGGAAGGTGATGAAGGAATGGAGTACTTGTTCCCAGATGAAGACATTCTGCAGGTAGAAGAGGAAACATGGACAATGTACTTTGACGGTGCATCTAATCAATATGGTTATGGGATATGTGTGTTGTTCATAGCACCCGATGAGTCCCATATACCCTTAGATTTCAAACTCTGAGTCAAAATGTCCAACAACGAAGTAGAATACGAGGCGTGTATTGCAGGTTTGAAAGCTACCCTAGAACTAAGAGCAATAAGGTTGGACGTCATCAGGGACTCGAACTTGGCTGTTTTTTAAGTGAACGAAGACTGGAAATTCAAAGAAGATAAAATGAAGGTTTATTATTAGACCCTGGATATTCTGATTCCAAGGTTTGAAAAACTAACGTCACAGATCTACTAAGAGAGAATAACCGGTTCGCTGATGCACTGGCAACTCTATCTTCCATGGTAGACATCCCGCTTGGAGTTAAGATGCGTCCGATCATTATCGAACATAAATATACGCCGGCTTATGAGACCATTGCCGCGATAGATGAGGTTCAAGACAAAAACCCCTGGTATTACGACATTTGGAATTTTTTGGAAAAATATATGTATCCACCATGGGCAAATGCCAAAGAGAAACGGGGCATACGCCGTTTGACCGTCCAGTTCATCATCTGTAGGGATAAGCTGTACAAGAGAGGTCATCTAGGAATGCACAAACTCTGTGTTGAGGAAGAAGAGTCGAAGCATCTCATGGAGGCTATCCACGGAGGAGAGTGTGGAGCACACATGAATAGTGTGATGCTAGCTAGGAAGATTCTTAGACAAGGCTATTATTGGTCAACTATGGAGGAGGATTGTATTAGTTTCGTTCAGTGATACTACAAGTGTCAAATCCATACCAATCTCATGAACATACCGCCGTCGAAGCTCTATAACATGACTTCGCTATGGACTTTCTCAGTCTGGGAAATTGATATTATCGGCCCAATCTCGCCAAAAGGTTCAAATGGACATGAGTTCATCTTGGTGGCGATTGATTATTTTACTAAGTGGGTAGAAGCTCAGTCTTACTCTGTGTTGAAGGTGTCACATGTGGCCAAGTTTATCAAAAACGATATTATCTGCCAGTATGGCGTTCCGAATGAGATCGTTTCAGATAATGGCTTGCACTTTAAGAAAGAGGTGGTGGATTTGCTTGAGAAATATAACGTGGTTTTTCACAAGTCATCAACATATAGCCCACAGACCAACGGAGCTACTGAGGCCGCTAACAAGAATGTTAAGAACATCCTGCAGAAGATGATGGAGACCTACAAGGACTGGTCGGATAAACTACCTTTTGCACTCTAGGGTTATCAAACATCAATTCGAACATCCACAGGGGTGACCCCTTATTCTCTAGTATATGGGAAGGAAGCTGTTCAGCCGATTGAGATCAAAATACCGTCACTGAGAATTATGGCCAAATGTCAGATAGTGGACACGGATTGGCAGCAGAGAAGATTCGAAGAATTGATGTTGTTTGACGAGAGAAAGTTGAAGGCATTACATCATATCCAGGGGTACCAGTGCAAAATTGCTAGGGCTTCTAACAAAAAAGTCAAATCTAGAAATCTCAAAGAAAAAGATATAGTGCTCAAAGACAACCGAGCTCCCATCCATGACCCTAGGGGCAAGTTCCGACCTAATTGGACTAGTCCTTATATTATCAAATCTATCTGGTCAGGAGGGGCGATTATCCTTATGGACCTAGATGGCCTGGAGTTTTCACAGCCGATCAATATGGACGAGTTGAAGAAATGCTATCCCTGAGAGACTCGTTAGGCCGAAAACCCAAAAGGGCGGCCTAGGCAAAAGTTAGAGCATAGAAAAATTAGAAATAAAGAAAAACTGAGCTCGTAATGTTGAAAACCCGAAAGGGCGGCTTTAGCAAAAGTTAAAGTGAAAAAGGACAGTGTTAATACTCGAGTGAACCCGAACTGAACTACGTAAGGCTTGATTTCCATCTTTGGGATATGTAGGCAACTTCATCCTGAAGTTTGGCCATAACCATCTCCAACTCCACTGTCCTATTCATTTTGTTTGATCAGGCTATCTTTGTCCATCGTCTGTTAGCTAGGTTGTGTTATCTTCATTTGGCAGAAGGGCCAGTTGCAATGGAGAGCAATGATGGTGAATGCAGTTGTGGGCAGTTATGATCTTCTGATTTGGGGTTGTGCATCTTGAGGACTGATTCCATGTGTGTCAGGTAGTGGCCGTTTCTAAAGATTTTTGAAATGTTTTAATGAAGTTGATTTTTCTCAAATTTTTATCTTTTATAACTTAGACACTTTTTGGGACCAAAAGGAAAATTTATAGTGCTTACAACTTTAATTCTATTGATTTCAACACAAGTACATTTTTCAACTCTCTGATTAAATCAAAGTTGCTTTTACATCATAAAACTTGAAAAGAAAAGTCAAAGCAATAAACTAGGGGCATAGATAAGTTTGGTGGTCCTGTGTTCTCTGTTCGTGCTTGCGGAAGTCCTTACAGCCAAAGTTAGCCCAACCTGTGCCTCGCCCTCAAGCCAAGCCAAACACTCACCGAAAATGGCGTAACAGAAACTAGGGGCTAGAAGCTTTCTTGTCCTCCAAGTAGCGAGGTATCGGACCAAGTGTGAAGCATGAACTAGGAATGGAGCAGGGTATTCCATCGCTTCTTCTGGACGGGTCTGATCATGTCTGAATTGGCGTCTAAACCAAAAGGAAAAATAAAACATGCAGTGCGTGAGGCCAATGAACTGTATACCCGATTATCAGGACATGCTATAGCTCATCTCAGCCAAATTAAGCCAGGGGCAACGCTAGGCAATGTCAACTGCAGATCTGGTGCACATTTAGTCGCACCACCATCCCTCTAAAAGAAAGTCTACTAGCCACTGGCGGAAGAAGTTGGCTTGGGCTGAATACTCGAGGCAAGGGTCCACCACTTTCAGCTTATTCATTAGCCACACCTGAGAAGGGATGAAAAATACGAGAGATTAAAGAATAGAGAGATATGCATGGAGAGAAAAAGTAAAGAAAGGGCATTGAGAAAAGAATAGAGAATGAGTGCTGAGCGATGTAAGAAAGCGTAAATAAGAAGGGTGAGAAACAATACCTAAAGAAACAGCGGACTCCTTGCAAACCGAGTAGTCTCTCGCTGATGAAAAGCATTTAAACCCACCAAGTTCTCAGCCAATGCCAAACCAATCCAGCTCTTACTTTCTTTCAGGCATTGGGCCACCTCGATCAACCTAATGCTGAATCCACCGTAACTAGGGGCAAGAAGAAAGAGTACAAGCATACATAAATAGAGGGTATGTTGCTGACGAGGTCGCCAGAGAAGGTTACCTCTGTCCCCAATGTTGGAAAACTGATGAATCAAGTCGGGTATATCTAGCTTCCCGTCATGAGCTAAGGATCGAGCCTCGTACAAAGTGAACCCACACACGCGTTCCAAAGTCTGTGTATTGCCAAAACGGGGTTGGGACATAATCTCCTTGTCACACCAGGACTCCATCAATGCTTGAAATTCTTCAAGGATTGGACACATTTCTTGCGCTCCGAAGTGAAATACATGTGTAACCGGGTTCCAACATCGCACGACAGCATAGAGAAATGGAAAACAAAGTGAAGTACGGCTCAACGGAAAAAGTGTGTTTATGTCAAAACCTCAGAAATTTACCTTTTTCGCGTCGTCAAAAGTAGCTATCCAATACTTGAGCTTCTCGGCAAGGAATATCTCCATTTTCAAAGGAAACAACAGCAAAAATGAAATTCTGTGATGAAATAGCGGAGGTAGACCTTTTATAGAGTATAAGGCTGTGTGAGTATAGGCCAACTGTCAGTCCACTATCCACCACTATCCACCCACAACACCTAGCTGGCCGGCCACATCTCTTGGCTGGCCATCTCCTTTAGTAGCCGTTCGACCACTTTTGTTGGTCTGGCAGTCGGGCAGTTTGGTTTTGTTCCGGTCTTTGTGTTTTGAGATCTTGTTTTGAGTCTTTTGTTTTCAGCGAGTGTAAATAGTTATGTTTAGGTTGTTTTTACTTCTTTTTTTTTTTTCATTTATCAAGTTGTATTTTGTATTTTGGTCTTGTGTTCTATATTTTGGTTGTTTGTCGGTTCAATATCCAATTAAGAACATTATCCAATACAAGCATTTTCAGTTTCAATGCTGTTTCATTTTTGTTTTTACGCAAGTGTGGTGCCATGCTCATGATGCAAAACAAAGCTCTTTTTAGGAAACTGCAGGGTGTTACCCCGATCATAGCTTTTACAAAAGAGGGAATACAAGTTTTTCAAAAGTAAAAGTAAAGACCTATCTAATGCTTTACAAGTGCTAAGCTACCAAAACAAAATAAAATCAGTAAAAGAATGTAAAAATCTGTGCTTGTCGCATCAAGCCTGAGAGGCCCTCTTCATTATTTTCCTTGGAGGGTCTCAGGGGCATTGTATCCATCTGCGTTGCTATCATCAGAAGAATGGGACTCCGAGCTAGAGCAAGTATCACAATCTCCACTCCTTAACTTAAAGCCGGTCTTGGCATCCTCCTCACTCTCTAACCCCGAGTCAGTATCATGGTCCTCGCTCTTAGACTTAGAGTGCCTGCTCACAGCCTCCTCGGTGCCGCTAGTTTCAGTATCATCTCCACTCAAAATCGACTCTGAGGAGAAGGAGGTCTCCTTTGTTTGAGGCTCCCTGCTCTAACCCTGGCACTCCTGCCTCTGCCCCAACCTCGACAATCATCCCGGCTGCGTGCTGGGGTCTGGCTGCCTCTCCTCCCCACCGTTAGAGGAGGTGCCATCGGTGCTGCCGATGCCATCGGTATAGGTGAAATCTAAAAACAAGCATCAAAGTATTAGGTAGAGTGTAGTATATAGTATAAGTATGATGCAAAAGACAGATTCAGCATAAGTGTAGTATGCCAGTACAATGTAATACAGTATCAGAATGCATGCCAGTATGAGTCAATATGAGTATCACATATCAGTGTGAGTACGGCATATCGGTGTAGTGTGGTGCATAACAGTATGGGTAAGCAAAGAAATATAGGAGAAGAAGGGAGGATACCTGGATACCGTAGAGAGCAAGCAGTGTCTCTCTCCTCTGCATCATGTGAACTAGAGAGGCAATTAGGTGGAAGAGACCGTCCGTGTACTCCGTAGGTGCCTGTAAGTGAAGTTGAACAATTAATATCCAAAAAGGAAAAATACGGGATGTAAGCTGTAAAGCGTGGTCCATACCTGTGGTGCGCCCGGAGCCCTGAAATACCCATGCTCCACCTCTGGCCGCTCTATCAGGATCTAATAGGTCGTCTCTCTCGGCTGCCAGTAGGGAATCATGGTAGGAATCACTGGCCAACCGACTGCATGCATAGTAGGAAAGGCCCTTTCAATATTAGCTTCAGCCATATGAGCAGCCTTTCCAGCCAAAGCTGAACCTACAACATCGCCCGTGTGAACTCTGGTCAGGGGCTGCATAAGATGAGTCTGGATGAAGGTTGCGAATCCCCAACCCCTCTGAAGAAATCGGCTTCTAGCGACCCCTCTAAAGAAATCGGTTTCTAGCCTTACTATGAACTGAACTATAGCCTCAACTGGGAGGCTGTCTGCTGTCCTCATGGATACTGAAGGAGGAGCAGGGACGACTAGAGAAGGCAGGCCTAGGGTTTGGCACACGAACCTCTCGCCTAGATACCAGGTCTGGCAGAATGGACTCTCTAGCAAGATCTGATATCGGGAGGTAGCCCAGGATCGGTATACTAGTCTCGTACCCTAGCAGACATCATTGTCCATGGCTGCTATGCGATCTGCAAATGGAGAATGTGTTGTTAGTTACTGTCAGTTGTCAAGGTATGGATCAGAGCAGTAGCAATAGAAACAAAGCAGAAGAGAATATAGGCCGTGAAGTACCTCATGGGCTACCACTATGTCAAAGTATCAGCGATAGTACGCAAAGGACATGTCGTTATGGTGCCTAGGGTGGCATCTACCATCATAACGCCGGGAGTAAGGCACAGCCGGTGCTATCTCATTCCTTGGCACTGGAGCAAGGGCCGGGAAATAGACATAGACCCAAAGCTGTAAAGCAAAGATAATTTGTGAATCAACATGTATGAACAGATATTAAAACAGAAAGTGCAAAGCAGAAGGCACAATGCGTGAACAATGATAAAGACAGAACGTGGAAAGTAGAAAGCACAAAGCATAGGCAGAAATAAAAACAAAAAGTGCAAAGCAGAAAGCATAATAAGCAAGTAGAGATTAAAAGAAAGTGCGGTGTGTACCTCTTAGGCTCTCGAGTAGTCTCCGACCTTGTTCCCCTTCTTACAGGAACCAGAGCTCATGTACCTGTACAAGGTGGCGAGGCCAGCGCCACCCCATTCATAGAACCAGACCCAGGGCAGTGTCACGAGGGCTCTCAGTAGGTACAATATTACGGTGTTTCATCTGTTCGCGAAAAAAATGGTACCGAGGAGATATATCGAAAAGCCCCGCATGTACTGCTCCAGCTTCTCTTGTGTATCCGGCTAGCTCCCATGGAAATGGTTGTAAAACCAACTGTATCAAACCATGACCGGTCTGTTCAGTAGAGTGCGTACCCCAAGTAGGTACATGTAGCCTCCTATCGGCCTATATCCATGTCAAAAGGGATTAAATCACCCCTTACTCTCAAGCCAATGATCATAGAAAAATCGTAGGGAGTCATCATCATCTTCCCGGTGAAGGAGAAATGAAAGAAGTTGGTGGTGTCCTACCATCTTTCCATCAAGGCTCCGAGCAAGTCCCAGCTGGCTAACAGTCGTAGAAGTTTGAAGCAAAAGAGGCTGAAGCTCGCCTTATCAACAAGATCGTGAACTCGAATAGGGAGCTCATGATACCAGTCCCTCGCTGTCACCGCCCCATATCCTCTCCAGGAGCAGCATCACACTGTATTGGCAAAGTAAGAAAACATTAGTTGTGTAACGAGCATCAGTTGTGAAACAGAATGAAATACAGTAATGAAAGGCAGTAATGAAATGGAAAAACAGGTAAAGTGCATGAAAACAAGGTTTGTACCTCGACAGTGTCGTGAGAAAGATGGGAGGTCTGCTTTCTCAACAAAAAATCCTCAAGCATGCCGCCAGCAAAGTTCTCAAACCACAATATCCCACCGGGGGCCATTGCACGGATTCGAGGATGGTAAGTGGCTGGGTCGAATGGTCTCAATCTCAATGGTAGTAGCTCGGGCTCAGGCCCTGGAGAAAAGACCTCATTTGCCTCAAAGTCTGCAGCGATGTCCTCTACCACTCCGTTAGCCTCATCGGCTATGGGCTCCTCGATCTCAGCAATAGGTAAAAGTATTGATACCTCAGGAGGGGCGCCGTCATATGGGATATCATCCGCCATGTGGAAAGTCGGCAAAAGGTAATGAAAAATGAGAAAAATTCAAAAAAAAGAGGGAAAATTCAACAAAAAAAAAAGGTCAACCCTAGGAGAGAGAAAATGAGAGAAAGAGTCAAAACTCCGGAAAATGTGCTAAACTCAAGAAAAACCCGAGGGAAATAAGCCTAAAGTGAAGAAAACCCCAAAAAATCAAAGAAAACAAACTCCAATCGATTCAAAGTGAAGAGGGCCAAAGGTGTTTTGTGAATAAAGTTTATGTCGGGCATTGGGAAACGTGTATAAAGTGCGAATCTAAAGAGAGAGAGAGTGATTTCGGATGTGTGTGTGTGTAAAATGAAGCCCTTGTGTTGTTTTAAAGAGACCCGAGCTGAAATGTCGAGTTTACCCCCGAAATTGCCACGGGTAACTAGTTGGCTGGTTAGTGGCCGGTCGTCCAAGTTTTGTGGTTGGCCAGCCACAAAGCTGGCCCAAAGCTGATTTTGCTGAGGTTTTGCCTATTCTAAGCATGAAAAGTCCTATATTCTTCCTAGGGTGGAAAATTGTAGAAGTTGGGTTTGTTTCGGCCACAAAAAATCCTGATATGTAATTCTGGTGGCGTTGTTTCAAGCCTTGTTGTCACTACAAAATGAGAACGTGTCCCAATTCCAAATTTGAGCAAATTGCATCCTTTTTGAGCATTTTGAGGAATCTCCGAGCAGTAGATCGGAGATCGTTGCAAGGTGTCTTCGAACACCGCTTTCTGTCTGTCTTTTCGCTTCGCATGTTTATTGTATCATATAGAACATGCATTGTACCTTATTTTGCTTATCTATTATGTTGCACTGAACATGCATTATATTATGTTTTGTATCAGTTATATCGCATTATGTTGCATTCATGTGTGTCGTGCTTTTTAATTCTTGTATCCACCATTGTCGCATGAGTGTGATTTGGGCTTTTCCCCTTAACCTTGCTACGCGGAAGTGTAGCTTGGTTTGGTCTTGTACCTCATACACGAAAGTGTAGCTTGGTTTGTTCTTGTACCTCGCTACGCAGAAGTGTAGCTTGGTTTGTTCTTGTACCTCGCTACGCGAAAGTGTGGCTTGGTTTGTTCTTGTCCTCTCTACACAGAAGTGTAGTTAGGATCACCTCTCTACACGGTAGTGTAGTTTGGTTTGTTCTTGTCCTCTCTATGCGGAAGTGTAATTAGGATCACTTCTGTACGCGGTAGTCTAGTTTGGTTATTCTTGTGTCTTCTCTACGCGGAAGTGTAGTTAGGATCACCTTTCTACACGATAGTGTGGCTTGGTTGTTTCTTGTTCCTCTCTACGCAGAAGTGTAGTTAGGTTTTGTTTCCTTTTAACCTCTTTATGTGAAAGTGTAGCTTGGTTTGTTTTGTTCCCCTCTATGCGGAAGTGTAATTAGGATCGTTTCTCACTTCTCTACATGGAAGTGTAGATTGGTTTGATTCCTTAACCTCTCTACGTGGAAGTGTAGGTTGGGCTATTTCTTGTTCCTTTCTATGCGCAGAAGTGTGGGATGGACTATTTCTTATTAATCTTTCTATGTGGAAGTGTAGTTAGGATTATTTCTTGTTAACAATTCTCGTTTATTGATTTCGTTGTTGCATTGCCTTGAATCTCATCTTCATTACTTTCGGGCAGTATGCTCGTTTGTATTCTCGAATGTTGCATTGCATCATATATCATGTCGCATTTTGCCCCTGAACTACGCTGGTTTGATTCCTTGTAAAGGGATACATAGGCAACTTTCCAGTTCAACCAATTTAATTTTATGTTTTGTTTGTTTGCCTAAGTCATACGTTCTTGTCAAAATGGGTCGTCTCTGGGCTTTGACATTCACTCACGTCATTTCATGACATCGAGCTTTGTCAAAGAAGGGCAACTGTAGACACTCCATTTTTCACCGCCCTTAAAACTTGGGCGCCGCAAGTTGGTCACCCAATGATGAAGTGTTACGCTGGACAAACATTCAATTTCCTCAGCAGGAAACCTCGGTTTTGAGTCTCAGAAGCCTAAAACCAGCACCACTTTTGGACCAAAACATAATTTTTTTAAGCCTGACCGCCCAAAAGCCTGCAGCCCAAAAGGTGGCCGGTTAGCGAGAAATTGGTGGCCGGTCGTCAGCCACCTGGCCGGCCGGCTAGTTGGCCATGTTTCCCGATAAAATAGATATTTGTTGCCAGCTGTCCCCCATGTGCATGCACTGCACCAGTTGGCTCAATATAGATATTTCTGAAATATCAACCAGTTGTTCAATATATAGAGAGCCATACCTTATGTTTTCAAGTTAAAAAAAATTCCAAGAGCTCAAATTCTTGAAAATCTCTCTCTCTCTCTCTCTATCTTGCAACCTATATACACCCTACCTATACTCCCTAAACCAAATTTTTAGGGCTTCTTGCTGAGATTCTTAAGCTTAAATTTCAACACTTGAGGATGAGAATTTGTTAGTTTGTGAATTAAAGTGTTACTCATCTTCAAGAGGTATAACTTCTAGCTTCTTTACACTACTTCCTCCTTATGTTTACTTGCTGTTTTTACACTGTTTTTACCTTGTTTTTATGGGTTGAAACTTGTGGTTTAAAGCTATCAAAGGTAGAGGGGTTAACCACCATTCTTTGAACCTTATTTTCCAAGCTTTTGCCCTTGTGTTTCCCATCTTTTTTCTATTATTTTTCAGAGTTTTCTAGAGGCTAAAAACTGGTTTTGAGGTTCAAAAAGTTGAGGGGTTAGCCACCCCTCCTTAGGCTTGATTACTAGCTTCATTTTTCCATTATTGTAGTTCACTTTTTCTAGCTTTTCTATGATAATTCTAGCACTAATTTGGCCATTTTTAGGACTGTTTTTGGGTGTTTATTTTATTTATGCTTTGTATAGTATGCTTGTAGTATTGTAGTCCTCATAGGTTTGGTGGTTTAGGCCTTACACATCAACCTATTTGAGTTGATAGCCTTTACTTTCATAGCTTTCATACGTATGTTCACACTTTGTATAATCACCTCTGCAACCTCCCTCATTTTTTGGTTTTTTCGTTATTTGAGAGTCGTTTCAAGTGAGTGTTGTTCAAAGCTTGAGAAAGAGACCCTTCTATGCTTAATGGTTTAATCTCTTCGGAGGTTCATTACCAAGGCATTACATCTCTCTTATGCCAATAACAACTCCTTATTTGACACTTTTCTCCATTAGTGGACTTAATTCTCATTTTTGGACTAAAATGAGTAAAGAATCGAAAGGTAATTAAAAAAAGGACTAATAAAATGGACTAAAAGAGGTAACAAGAGTAATAAAAAAGGTTTGGGTTCAATCAGACGTTAATTGAACCTATTGAGTCTTGAATCATTTCATACTCTTTAGTAATGATAATGGTTCAAGATTCAAGGTCTACCACTTCCCTTGATCAATTCCATGATAGGGAGGAGGTTTTGTTGGTTTTTCATTGTCATTTATTGAAACTTTATCCCTCGATGCATAGATCATCACGCAATAAGTTTGCGTCGATTGATGATTTGTGAATTGAGACTACCCCTCCGTTGATTTATTTGATGATAAGGAGAGTCAAAAGGGACAAATATCTCCTGAAAATACTCTGTTTGTGCTTAGTTTCTTTTCTGTTGCAATAGGGGAGAGCCCAAAACAGTGGCTAGCTGGCCACCTAACCATTCGACCAACCACGTTTCAAGGCTGACTGGCTGGCCACCTCATTTTAGACTAACAGTGCCATTTTCATAGGAGAACAGAGTAGAGGTTGGGTAAAAAACAGTTCAATTTTCTGACTGCAAAACAAAACAATTCTGGCAGCAAAACAAAGGGATTTTTGGGTGGAAATTCTTGTTCATACATAAATGATTCTACGCTTCCCGTAGCTCATTAATTAAATAGTAGTTTGTTGTACTTAAATTAGTTAATTCCTTTGAACTTGTAATAGCTAATTACTTAGTTAATTAAATTCGTGTTGTAATTAAGTAATTAGATTCATTCAATTTGTAATAATTACTTAGAATTGCTAGTTAAATTTTGGTGTTGTAATAATTAGTTAGAATAACTAGTTAAATTTTGGTGTTGTAATAGTTAGTTAAGTAGGACATTTATTCGGACCCTCTTGCATGAGGGCAAAATTGTAATATTGTGTATGTCTTCCAACCCCAATTCTTTCTCCCTTGTATTTATCTGCTTATAATGATAGCATCATGTTTTTGCATTTTTCATATCATTACAATGCTTACAATTTCTATTTTTGCATGCATAAGGGTTCAGTTCATCATACTAACCAATGTGAAAATTCAAATTCTTATTTGAATACGTGCTGAATTGATTCACATGCCATATTGGTAGCCAAGCTCATTAGTTGCATGTTGTATGCGTTACATTAGTCATTTTGCACCGTTAGGATCGTGCATTTTTTTCTAATTATTTTATTTCTTTTGGCTTGTCTCAGTTGAGTACTAAGTGAGCGTTTTCACTTTAGCATGTTGCATACGTGTGATTATTGTCATATCAAGCATAAATACCATGAGGCTAAGTGCTTAAGTGATATACCTATTTGAATGCCTGTGGATGAAGGCTAATTGCTTAAGTTGGGATGATTTGCTTAAGTGTACATATGAGATTACCTTTTTAAGTGGTATATATTCAAACACCTTTCAAAACATACATAAAATCAAAATGTTCCAACTTTCGCAAATTAGTCTATACTTGTGTACATCACATAGTAAAGATAACCTAAATAATCGGAACAAGAGTATATACTGTACATGAGAATCACATCATGATTATTAAAGGTTGATCTTTGATCGGGTGAGTGGGTTGCTGAATTCATGACCATCCCCTCTCATACCTAAGTTCTCGAGCGAAGATACTTTGGTGATGACGGACATGTGGCCTTTGGCACGAGTCACGGGTTTTCTAAATTTCCTAAAATATTTAGGTGGCGACTTTGAAATCAGGCAAAACAGTCAATTTTTGGCATTTTGATTCAAAATCGATTTTACAAAAGATTTGTCAGATTTGGACTCATTTGTATTTATCTATTTCACATTACACTTGTGAAATCAGATTTAGAATCACGGGAGTCCAAACTATAGGGCTATCATATTCGAAAGGAGTACGAAAAGCGAACTACACATATGCAATCTTATTTATAGCCATTGCATTAAAATAAATTGATCTTGACCATTAAACTGTTTAGTGTTAAAATACGGTTTTCTATTCAACCGGTTACTTACACATTTTTGTGAAAAGTTATGCATTTTTGTGAAAATTTACACATTTTTGTGTTGTTCAAAATATTTAGAAACAAACTTATGTGAATTTTGTGTTAACTTATGCATTTTTATGAGACAACTTATGTGAATTTGTGAAAACTTACACATTTTTGTGAAATCAAAGTTTGATCTAAGGACTTACTCGTATTTGTGTTTACTTACGCATTTTTGTGAAATCACTTATGTTAGTTGTGAAAACTTATGTATTTTTGTGTTGTTCTAAATTTTTGAGAATAAACTTTTGTGTTAAATTACACATTTTTGTGAAATTATTTACATGAGTTTTGAAATTTACGTATTTTTATGAAATCAAAGTTTTCTCCAATGACTTACTCGTATTTGTATTCACTTATGCATTTTTGTGAAATCACTTACGTGATTTGTGAAAACTTATGCATTTTTGTATTGTTTTGAATTTTTGAGAACAAACTTAAGCAAATTTTGTTAACTTACATATTTTTGTGAAATCACTTACGTAAGTTGTGAAAACTTACACATATTTGTGAAATCAAAGTTTTTTTCAATGACTTATTTGTATTTGTGTTCACTTACACATTTTTATGAAATCACTTATATGAGTTGTGAAAACTTACGCATTTTTGTGTTGTTCTAAATTTTTGGGAATAAACTTGCGTAAATTTTGCGTTAACTTATGCATTTTTGTGAAATTACTTACGTGAATTATGAAAACTTATATACTTTTGTGAAATCAAAATTTTCTCTAATGACTTTCTCTTATTTGTGTTCACTTACGCATTTTTGTAAAATCACCTACGTGAGTTATGAAGACTTACGGATTTTTGTGAAATCAAAGTTTTCTGTAATGACTTACTCGTATTTGTGTTTACTTACGCATTTTTGAGAAATTGCTTACGTGACATATGAAAACTTATGTATTTTGTGTTGTTCTAAATTTTTGAGAATAAACTTACACGAATTTTGTGTTAACTTACATATTTTTTGTAAAATTACTTACGTGAATTGTGAAAACCTATGCATTTTTATGAAATCAAAGTTTTTTCCAACGATTTACTCGTATGTATATTCACTTATGCATTTTTGGCCCAATAAATAACGGCCAAATAAAAGTGTTCTCCAAACACTTACTCATATTTGTGCTCATATACATATAGTTTGGAAAATCACTTAGGTAAGCCGTGAAGACTTACGAAATTTTGTGAAATAAAAATGTTCTCCAAACACTTACTCGTATTTGTGTTCACATACGTATTTTTTGAAAAATCACTTAGGTAAGTCGTGAAGACTTATAAAATTTTGTGAAATATAAGTATTCTCCAAAGATTTACTCGTATTTGTAATCACTAACGTATTTTTTGGGAAATCAGTTATGTCAGTTGTGAAAACTTGCGCATTTTTGTGAAATAGAAGTGTTCTCCAAGGAAGTACTCGTATTTGTGATCAATTATGCATTTTTTGGGAAAACACTTACGACAGTTGTGAAAACTTAGACAATTTTGTGTTGTTGAAAATTTTTAGGAACAAACTTACGCGTCATGTTGTGTTAACTTCTTTGAGTTTTGTGACACAACTTACGTGACTTTGTGAAAACTTACGCAATTTTGTGAAATAAAGGTGTTTTCCAATGACTTACTCGTATTTGTGATCAGTTATGCATTTTTTACGTAATTTTCTGAAATAAAAGTATTCTCTAAAAACTTACTCGTATTTGTAATTACTTACGCAATTTTCTTGAAATAAAAGTGTTCTATAAAGACTTACTCGTATTTGTGATCACTCACGTATTTTTTGGGAAATCACTTTCCTCACTTGTGAAAACTTATGCAATTTTGTGAAATAAAAGTGTTATGTAAGGATTTACTCATTTTTATGATCATTTATGCATTTTTTGGTAAATCACTTACATAAGTTGTGAACACTACCGCAATTTTTAGAAATAAAAGTGTTCTCCAGGGGCTTACTCGTATTTGTGATCACTTACGCATTTTTTGGAAATCATTTACATCAATTGTGAAAATTTATGCAATTTTGTGAAATAGAAGACTTCTCCATGGACTTATTCATATTTGTGATTACTTATGCATTTTTGGAGAAATCTGTGACGCCCTAAAAATCAAGAATATCAGAGAATATATTAGCAAATAAATATAGGATTTATCTAAGGTTATAAGAGTAGGAAACGTCACTAATGAGTCATTTGGCTAATAACCAAGTAAGATCTTAGGAAGGTCGGAGGAATCAATATAGCTTCCCTTCAAAGTCCAACCACCTTAGATTGCAAAGCTACCCTTTTGACAGATCTTAATAAGGTATTACCACAAGGACTACATGAGTCGACGAGAAAATAAGGAATAGGTAATACAAAAGATATGCTTAGATATATAATAATTACAAAAATATGTCTTAAATACAACAAGGGATTCATCACTTATAATCTCAAAACACGCTTGCAAACTAATTTCTAATTCTTCTAGGGTAGTCGTACGTACTCAAATGTTTTAGCTTTTCCTTTGGCAAGTCTAATAGTTCTCAATACTTAACATGAAAAACCATGAGTTTTTGAATGTCCAGTAAACACACACACACTTCGTCCTTTTTTCCCAATCCAATATACCATCACAATTATAACAAGTAATGAAGCATGGTATTCAAGCCAATAACAAATGATTACAATGTTAGATGTTAGTAATATAGAAATCCTCTAAAGACATTTTATCCTCCCAATAGCAAGAATTAGACACCGGACTATTCAGAACTCCCATTTTTCCTGCTTTGCAGAACTTACCACGAATGCCTACAATGATTATATATCGCGCAACGCCATCAGTGGACCTCAAAAAGGACAATGAAAAGAAAAAAGTTTTATTATCCTGAATCCAACCTTATCCTTCCAAAAAATGTTTTATCCTTCTGAATGTCCCATCTAGACCCAACTTTATCTCACTAAATCAAACCATCACAAAGAATCAGAATATGTTCGTTCAATTCTAGGGTTCACGCGATAACCGCTTGCGCAAGACTTAACCTTCAGTTAGGGAACACATCCTATCAATCTATACTTAATACATTATCATCTCTTCATTATTCAAGTGATCGAAAACCCAATACCACCCCAATTAAGTTTTCTGTTGAGTTAGATATCTTAAATTAGTTAGAACAACTTATCAAGATAATAATATCTACATAAACATGAGCATCATCAAAGGACTATAATAAGAAACATAACAACAACACAAGAAAATATCATACCAAGACATGAACAAGTGATAAAAAGCACATCCATGGAGTTAGGAACATAAATTCACTAACAAAAGTAAATTTTCAGAGTTGGTGCAATTTAAAGATTGCAATTAAAGAAACACTTTTAGATTTTTCTAAACTTGGTCTTCTTATGATTTTTATAGAATTTTATCTAGTTTTCAGAATATCTTTTAAAAGTTTTATAACTTTCCTAGATATTTAGTTATTTAAAAAATACTCCAGCGCTGTTCAGATTTGTCGACTATTATGAAAAACGGATTTGTGTTCATTTACGCATTTTTGTGAAATCACTTACGTGATTTGTGAAAACTTATGCATTTTGTATTGGTCTAAATTTTTAAAAACTAACTTATGCGGATTGGTGTTCACTTACGCATTTTGTGAAATCACTTATATGATTTTTGAAAATTTACGTATTTTTGTGAAATCAAAGGTTGCGTTTGGTAGAGCTTTAGAATTATGATTTGAGAATAGAGTCGTATTTTGAGTTTGTGAGTTTTGGAATTATGATTTTACTGTGAAAATTTTGTTTGATTATGATTTTTGAAAAGAGTTTTAAATTGAGTTTGAAATTTTTGATGTGACATATGATATCTGATTTAAAAATTTACAACTCATAACCAAACACACAACCCAAAATTCTATTCAAAACTGATAAAAAATTTAAAAAAAATTCCAAAAATATTTTTTATTTAAAATATAAAAATAACAGGTGCCAAAAAAAAAAAACACTGTTTTGGTCAACTGGCCGGACGTCCGGGGGGACATCTGGGAGGATGACCGGGTACATATGTTTTCAAAAGTGGGTGTGGAATCATGTTTGAAAATTGTAACCAAACAACGCACTCAAACCAAGGTGTAAAATTAAGTTTCCAAAACTCTATCAAACACAGCCAAAGTTTTCTTCAACGACTTAATCGTATTTGTGTTCACTTACGCATTTTGGTGAAATCACTTATGTGATTTGTGAAAATTTACGTATTTTGTGTTGGTCTAAATTTTTAGAAACTAACTTACGGAGATTTATGTTCACTTACTCATTTTTGTGAAATTACTTATGTGATTTGTGAAAACTTATGCGTTTTGTATTTCGTATAAATTTTTGGAATTTAACTCACGCGGATTTGTATTCACTTTTGTGAAAACTTACGCATTTTGTATTGTTCTAAATTTATAGGAACAGACTTATGTGAATTTTGTATTCAGTTACACATTTTTGTGAGACAACTTACGTGACTTTGTGAAGAGTTATGCATTTTTGTGAAATCAAAATTTTGTCTAAGAACTTATTCGTATTTGTGTTTACTTTAGTATTTTTGTGAAATCACTTACATAATTTATGAAACTTATGCATTTTGTGTTGTAAGATAATTTTAGAAAACTAACTTACGTAGCTTTTGTGTTAACTTATGCATTTTTGTGAAATCACTTTTTTGAGTTATGAAAACTTACACATTTTTGTAAAATTAAAGTTTTCTTCAACGATTTACTCGTATTTGTGTTCACTTACGCATTTTAGTAAAATCACTTATGTAATTTATGAAACTTATGCATTTTGTGTTGGTCTAAATTTTTGAAAACTAACTTACGTGAATTTCTGTTCACTTTCTCATTTTTGTGAAATCACTTAAGTGATTTGTGAAAACTTACGTATTTGTGTTGGTCTAAATTTTTGGATCTACCTTATGGATTTTTGTGAAATCACTTACATAATTTGTAAAAATTTACGCATTTTGTATTGTTCTAAATTTTTAGGAACAAACTCACGTGAATTTTGTGTTCAGTTGTGCATTTTTATGAGACAACTTACGTGAATTTGTGAAGAGTTATGCATTTTTGTGAAATCAAAGTTTTGTCAAAAGATTTACTTGTATTTGTATTCACTTATGCATTTTTTTGAAATCACTTATGTGATTTGTGAAAATTTACACATTTTGTATTCTATGATAATTTTTGAAAACTAACTTATGCATATTTTGTGTTAACTTACGCATTTTTGTGAAACCACTTACGTGAATTGTAAAAACTTATGCATTTTTGTTAAATCAAAGTTTTCTCACTACAACAAAAACATACTTTAGTGGCACTACACTAGCGGCATAGTTTTGGAAAATGCCACAAAAAATGATATTTAGTGGCACGTTTTTTAAAAATGCCACAAAACGACAAACATAAAAGGCTCTAGTGACATTTCAATGAACAAGTGTCACTAAACTACAACAAAAACATACTTTAGTGGCACTACACTAGTGACATATTTTTAGAAAATACCACAAAAATGATATTTAGTGGCACGTTTTTGAAAAATGCCACAAAACGACAAACATAAAAGGCTCTAGTGATATTTCAATGAACAAGTGTCACAAAACTATAACAAAAACATACTTTAGTGGCACTACACTAATAGCATGTTTTTAGAAAATGTCACAAAAATAAAAATTGGCATTAAATGTTTTAGAAAAATGCCACAGAACCACAAAACATATAAGGCTGTAGTGGTATTCAAATAAAGAAATGTCACATCAATTTTATGGCATTTTATAAAATAATGATACAAAAAATTATGTTCGTGACATTTATCAACAAATGCCACTAAACTTTAGTTGCAATGGCATTTTTTAAAAAATGTCAGGACACTAGGTAGGTGCAAATTACTTTTTATGGCACTTAGGTGAAAAGTGTCATAAACAAATATTTTATAGCGTTTTGAGAAATGCCACTAAGCCAAAAACTTTCCAAGCTTATAATGACATTTTTGAAAAAATAAAAAATGCCAATATATTTTCTAAAATTTTAAAATGCAATAAATGATTAAAAATAAATGAATTAAACTCAATATACACTACAGAAAAAGCATATTCTGACTAAATTTTGGACCAAAATTTGGTCATTTGAAAGTATAACTTTCAAAAACAAAGATTATACTTTCAAATGACCAAAAGCGATTAGTTGCCAAAAGTAAAACTTTTTGGCGACTAAACAATTTTAGTAGCCAAAAGTGTACAATTGGCGACTAAAACTAAGTTTGGTCGCTGATTATACGAGTTTTAGTGACTAAAATATTTTTAGTAGCCCAAAGTAAAGGTTTTTGGCGACTAAAAAAATTTAGTAGCCAAAAGTCTACAATTGGCGACTAAAAATAAGTTTGGTCATTGATTATATGGATTTTACCGACTAAAAAAATTTTAGTAGCCAAAGTAAAGCTTTTTGGTGCCCAAAAAAATTTTAGTAGCCAAAAGTCTACAATTGGCGACTAAAAAATAAGTTTAGTCGCCAAAAGTGGTCATTTTTAGCACGGGAGAACTAAAATCCTAAGGCGGGAATAAAATTTATTGGTGACCAAAATTTTGGTAGCTGAAAGTGCATCTTCGGCGACCAAATTTGATTTTGGTCGACAAAAGTTAAGTTTTTTAGCAACTAAAAAATAATTAGTAGCCAAAAGTATAGAATTGGCGACTAAAAAATATTTTTAGTCGCCAAAAGTGATCTTTTTTTTTTTAATTTTGGTAGTAAATAGTTTATTTTACATAAATTATGTTCAATAAAATAATTATGTTTATACATATTAATATAGATGTATGTACTATATAAATAATATATGTTGCATATATAATCATGTGGTGCTATAGAGGTGTAGTGGGAAGAGTGTGGTGTATAAGGTTTATGGTGTGGGAGGTTGGTGGTTCAAGTCTCCGCAAGAGCGGATCAAATTGTTCTACAACGAATTATCATCACGAATGGCACTTGATAGCGTCACGAATAGTGCCTACCATGACATTAAAGTGTCACTGAAAAGTTTTAGTCTTGATGGTGTAATGACACTTATAAGTGTCACTAACTCTTTTTTTAATGGCTCTTGATAGTGCCACAAATAATATTTACCATGACATTAAAATGTCATTGAAAATTTTTAGGCATGATGGTGCAGTGACACTTGCAAGTATCTACCGTGGCACTCGTATCTACCGTGGCACCGATAGAAGTGGCACTTGTTCAAAATGCCACAAGACCAAAAAATGTCATTAGAAGAATAGTTTTGTGGCACTTTCAAATGTCACTAAACTAAGAAAATGTTGTAGTGTCTCCAACGATTTACTCGTATTTGTGTTCACTTACGAATTTGGGTGAAATCACTTACGTGATTTGTGAAAATTTACGTATTTTGTCTTGGTCCAAAATTTTGAAAACTAACTTACGTTAATTTGTGTTCACTTATGCATTTTTGTGAAATCACTTGCGTGATTTGTGAACACTTAAGCATTTTGTGTTGGTCTAAATTTTTGAAAACTAACTTATGCGAATTTGTGATCACTTTCGCATTTTTGTGAAATCACTTACGCATTTTGTGTTGGTCTAAATTTTTGAAAATTAACTTACACTTATTTGTAGAGATGGCAATTTGAACCCAGCCTAACAGAGACCCGTCCCGATAAGTCAGGTTTTTCTCTAAAATTACTCCCCATAGGGCCATGGCTGGTATTAAAAGATAGATCCTTGATAATTTTCGGGCCGGGGACAATGATATGTGCCCTCAGCCTCGCTCTTGCCCTGATCTACCCCCGAACAGTCCCTATATGTGTGTGTGTGTGTGTGTGTGTGTGTGTGTGTGTGTGTGTGTTTAGCTTTTGGTTTATTATATATATCTATCTCAATCTTCTGAGCTAAGACCTCATATACATATACACATACACACATAGAGTCTTTCTCTCTCTCATTAGATCTAATCCCAACACACCATCTCTCTCTCTCTCTCTCTCTTCTAAAACTGACCCACCTTCAAAGCTTAATCTCATTGTCATTCCACAGTGCGTTATGTTAGCTGGATTGTCGATCTCCCTCGGTTGTCCTCCTCTATTGTCCTCACCGTCGATCTCCCTCTGCAGTCCTCCTCTCCATCATCCTCTTTCTCCGCTATCTTTCTCTCTCTCCTCCCATCACCGCCAATCTCAAAGTGATCGGACGCCGTGAAGAAGACTCCACCGACACCAAACTCGCCTTTGCCGATCTCTTCGCCGCCGTTGTCTGGTTCATCTTTGCCACCGTCTAGTTCATCTCCAGTTACCCATTTGGTTCATCTTTGGTTCTTTCTCTAGTCAGATCTGTGTTTTTTTTAAAACAAATCTAAGGATATACATCTCTGGTTCATCTTAGAGTGATCTATGTTTTTTCTTTCTTTGGCCATTTGTGTGTTGTTGTTGTTGTAGTAGTATATACATATCTCTCTTTCTCTCTTTCTCTCTCTCTCACACTCTGTTTCTTTTATATTTTTTTTGTTTTTTTTATTATTGCTGTTTGTTTAGTATTAGATCATGTGACAGAAGGATGAGTACAACCTCTCTGTGTATGTGAATGTATGTATCTTTGTATATCTATTCTTGCATTCAAGATTGGATTGTATATCTGTGTATATCTATGTATCTTTGTATATCTGTTCTTCTCTCTACCTCAAAAAAAAAAGGGTTGGGAATTTTTCGGGGTCGGGGAAACTCGATCCTCGTTAAGGGGCGGGAGAGTGATGAGTTCTCCCCTAGGGATTGGGGGTAGAGACGAGGAGCTTTTTACATTCGGGGATCGGGGATAGAAAGTGTAATCCCCAACCCCACCCCGTTGCCATTCCTACCTGTTTGTATTCACTTACGTATTTTTATGAAATCACTTATGTGGTTTATGAAAACTTACGCATTTTATATTACTCTAAATTTTTGAAAGCTAACTTATGCGAATTTGTGTTCACTTATGCATTTTTTGTGAAATCACTTACGTGATTTTTGAAACTTATGTATTTTGTGTTGTTCTAAATTTTTGAAAACTTACTTATGCGGATTTGTATTTACATACATATTTTTGTGAAATTACTTACTTGATTTGTGAAAACTTACATATTTTGTGTTAGCCTAAATTTTTTGAAACTAACTTGCGCGAATTTGTGTTCATTTACACATTTTTGTGAAATCTCTTATGTGATTTGTGAAAACTTACACATTTTGTGTTGCTCTAAATTTTTGAAAACTAATTTATGCAAATTTATGTTCACTTACGCATTTTTAGGAAATCACTTACGTGATTTATTAAAATTTACATATTTTGTATTGTTCTAAATTTTTGACAACTAACTTATGCAGATTTGTGTTCACTTACGTATTTTTGTAAAATTACTTACGTGATTTTGGAAAACTTATGCATTTTACGTTGGTCTAAAATTTTGAAAACTAACTTACGTGTATTGGTGTTCACTTACACATTTTTGTGAAATCACTTACATGGTTTCTAAAAACTTACGTATTTTATGTTACTCTAAATTTTTGAAAACTAACTTATGCAGATTTGTGTTCACTTACGCATTTTTTTGTGAAATCACTTATGTAATTTGTGTAATTTATGCATTTTGTATTGTTCTAAATTTTTGAAAACTTACTTACGCGGATTTGTATTAATTACACATTTTTGTTAAATCACTTATTTGATTTGTAAAATTTTACGTATTTTGTGTTGGTCTAAATTTTTGGAGACGAACATGGATTTGTTGTCACTTACGCATTTTATGAAATCTCTTATATAATTTGTGAAAATTTACGTATTTTGTGTTGCTCTAAAGTTTTAGAAATTAACTTATTCGGATTTGTGTTCACTTATGCATTTTTGTGAAATCACTTATGTGATTTGTTAAAATTTACACATTTTGTATTGCTCTAAATTTTTGAAAACTAACTTACGCGGATTTGAGTTCACTTACGCATTTTTGTGAAATCATGTAAGTGATTTGTGAAATTTACGCATTTTGTGTTTGTCTAAACTTTTGGAAACTAACTTACGCATATTTGTATTCACTTACGCATTTTTGTCAAAATCACTTATGTGATTTGTAAAAACTTATGTATTTTGTGTTGTTCTAAATTTTTAAAAACTATCTTACGCGGATTTGTGTTCAGTTACGTATTTTTGTGAAACCACTTGCGTGGTTTGTGAAAATTTACACATTTTTATGTTGTTCTACATTTTTATGAACAAACTTACGCAGATTTGTGTTACCTTACGTAGTTTTGTGAAAATACTTACGTGTATATAATATAATCTATTAGTTTAATAGTATTTTCTAGTAAGTTGACCTGCTTAGCAGGTCAACAATGTATAACTTCTAACACAAATTTGTATAACTATTGATACAAACTTGTATAACCTAAACAAATAAAACGTATAAGGAACCATGTATGCCTTGCGTGTGGTATGCAAGGCATACCTAAGAATCCTCCATAACGTTTTTCTTTTTGCTCATTTGGGTTGCTATTTTTTGTTGTTTATCCATTGACAACTTCAATTTAATAAGGACTAGACTTTTTTATCACAAATAAAGTGGTGCAACATGTTCGTCGCAAAGGTAATTCAGTCGCCCACTGTCTTGCCCATATGGCGATTGAGTTTGAAGATGCTATGATCTGGATGGAGGAAGTTTCCTTTTCTCTAGAGCAGCTTGTGCCTTTTGAGGCAGCCGGTATTTCGATGTAACGTTTTTCTTTCTGGCCTTTATCTATCTAAAAAAGAATGAGGATAAAATGGGCATTTTGTGAGAAAATGTGAACAGTTTAAAAAATTTCACTTATTAACCGGAAAAGAAGAAGAAGCAATAAGATACTTTTTGAGATGTTGATTTTAAAAGCCAGGTGATTTTATTTGCACCCAAATAATATCTTAGTATGCCCAATTAAAATTTTGAAAATTTAGTTCCTATTATACCTTAATGTAAATTTACTAATAAGGATAATACACATTAAACTCTAAAAATAAAATATTATTTTTTTCTCATAGTGTACCCAAACTATGTACTATTTATATTCAACTATTTTCATCTTATTTCCCAATTTTGAATTACTTTTTTTCATCTTCTTCTTCACTCCAAAATTTCAATCCACCCCCACAAAAATTCACAATTATTAACAATATCATTATTTCTTATTGTGTTGTTACTTATAAATAGAAGAAAGTTTGAACAAAATCAAACAACGAATGAAGATAATAATCAAAAGTATTTTTTTTGAAGCAATCTATCAAAGAGGAAGTACGTTTGCACATAACTTCCTGTAGCCTGTTAACCCCCTCCCCAAAAAAAAAAGAGCTAATCTTCATATGTAGTAATATCATCCTAAACTTTGCAAAAAGGGCTAGAAAGAAGAAAGATACAAGTAAAAAAGAGAAGATTAGGTTATGAAGTAAAAAGAAGAACCATAAAGATAAATGGGTTTTGTATGTCTTCCCTCAATTGAAATGATTTGGTGATTGAATTAGGTTTGTGTGAATATAGAGATTATAGATAGACGAAAAAGAAAGAAGTGTTGAACGGATCTTGATTGATTAGATCGGAGAGAGAAATCAGAGGGTTGATTTGTTTATTATTTGAATATATCACAAATTATAATTTTATTTTGAAGGGTAATTCGGGAAAAAATATAGAGTGTATTGAGAGTAAATTAAAATTTTAAATAATTTAATAGAGGATACTAAAAAATTAAACATCTATACTATTATTAAAAGCCAACAAGAACTTTGGTGTCCTAAAGCCTCTCTTAGAAATTTTTTTCCATTTTTCCCAAAATTGCCATAACTTCTTAAATAATTATATTATTTTAACACTAATATCAATATCTATACTATTATTAAAAGCCAACAGGAACTTTTGTGTCCTGAAACCTCTCTTAGAATTTTTTTTTTTCATTTTTCCCAAAATGATCATAACTTCTTAAATAATTATATTACTTTTACACTAATATCAATATATAGTTAAGGGTAACCTGATAAATTCTAACTAACCAATTCCACCACCCCACATTTCCAAATTGCACAACAATTCTATATCATTTTCAACATCTTCGAATTCTGTTTTGAACGATTGAAACCTCGGGAGAGAGAGAGATCAGATTTGGTAAATGAGAGATTGGTAGCAATAGTGCACCAATAAAAACCTAATCGTACTCGAAGAGATACGAAGAAGTTCAATATCCTCAAATTCAACACCATCCAAAGGCAATTCTTCAAGAACAAGGCATTCATCAACAACCCTCTCGAACGATTCTCCATCGACAAATCCAATATAATCCAAATAAAGGCGCTTAAGTTTCGGCAAAAAAAACTGAATCCAGAACATTCAAACCATAGTGCTGGCTCAACAACAAATCCACAAGCGTTGTGGAGTCAAAAAGACCAGGAATTGACACACCCGTGCTCTTCACATTGAAGAACAACGAAAGCCCAGCAATAGATACCCATTCATCAATGTTGGAATAGCCATAGTTGTGATGACACTGGTGATGGAGTTTGTGAATAGTTGGGACGTCTATGAGAGTGACTGTGAACAAATGGTTCACGAAATTGATGAAATTGGAATTGGTGGCGTTGTTGTGGGGATTCAAGAGCAGAGAATCATCAATGTCGATGGTGGGATTGGGGATTGAAGCAAAGATGTTGTTCCATTTGGTGGATAAGATGGTTGTGCCGGCGGCGAATTTGGTGGGAAGTTTGGAGAGGATGTGACAGAGAATCGATTCTGGCAAATTGTTGATTCTGTCTTCGCCATTATTATCGACATTGGCTAGGCTTTCATGGCAAGTTGGTGATAGAGGGTTGTGAAGGTGTTTATGGTGTTTTAGAGCTGTACCCATGGGAGGTTTTGTTTTGGCCCAGAAGTCATGATGAGGTATAATTTTTTTGATGTTTATTCAATTTGATACGATGTTACTGACCAATTTGATATGTTATTTAGGTTGCTTTGTAATGAAATGTAAAATAATTGTTACTGATTAGAAATATTAAAAATAATTGTATAGATTTTTTTATAAATATATTATCATTGTGAGTATATTTTTATTTTATTTGAGATAATGTAGAAGTATATGAGAATGTGTGTATATATATCATATTAAATTCAGAAAAATAAAATAAAATATGCAATTGAATATATAAATTAAAAAAAAAAACAAATTAAATGATGATGTATTAAAATTTTTATCAATTAAATTTTCAAATGAATTTGCACACATATCGCGTATGCCCAGCTGCTAGTACTAATAATTTTTTAGATGCAAATGAAACCACCCGAAAGCCAACATTCCTACTTCCTTGAATGCTCTTTTGAAAAGTTGGGCCCGTTTTACAAACTCTAACCAAAACCTACCCAAAAAAAGTCCTTCCAAAGTTAGGGTCATGCAGGCCAACTGCGAAATTTTTAGCCCAAGGCTAAATGTCAATTTTTATTTTTATTTTTTATAACTAAGTGTTCAGGTTATTTTGTGCACACATTGACCACTAAGTGTGAAATTTATTATATTGTAAAATTTTAGCTATAATAAAGTATAAAAATATTAAAATTTGACAATTTTACTTCTTTTTTATTTTTTTATTTTTCTTCCCTTTTTGGGTACAACCATGTTTCAACAACTATTAATCACTATAAAATACATCTAGCCGTTGATAATGAAATCAAAAGTTTAAAATCTATCAAAAGTTATGTCAAACTTATTTACATGGACTTTTTAGGTAGCTTATTTTTTTGGTTAAAATAATTAAAAAGTCAAAATACTCTCAATCACATTACTCTCTTATTTTTTTATACGTTTTTTTCGTAAAAAATTAATTAAAATAATCAATTCACTCACGAACTTTTAACAATAAACATAGTAGTGTCAAAATTTGAAAATGGTCTCATTAGTTGCTAACATGAGTTTTGCCTACAAATTATTTTTTGATATTTTTAATAAATATTTTAAAACCAAACTAAACAGAGTTTCAAAAGTTATTTGATTAATAAAATCAAAAATAAAAGATACTCCATTTTTATAAAATTTTATTTTTCTAGGGGCAGAAATGATTTTTAAAAAATAAAAAAAATATCATTTTCAGTGTTTATTTTGTCAAATTAATTTCAAGGTAGTTTATGAAAACCAAACCAATCAGCTGATAAGGACACAAAAATGTAAAAACAACGAGTTAAAGTCTGTTTGGTATCATTTAAATTTGCAAAAAATTGTAAACACAAAAAAATTAATTTTACTTATTTATTATTTTAGCAAACACAAAAAAAATTAATTTTACTTATTTAATTTTTTTTTTATCGTTTCTTTTTCTTTCTCCTGCCAATTTCAACCACCACCCACTAGTCACCATTAGTACTGTTCACCATTGCTAGAGCAACCACTTCACCAATCACCCAGAGCCATTACTTCTCTTGACTATCAGCCATCTCCCACCGATGGTAATCAACCTCGGTCGCTATTTCTTATTAAAAATTAGCTTTGGCCATTATCTCCTACCGTTAACAGCCATTATCGGTCACCACTCCTCAAGGTTGGCAACCACATCCGACCACTACCAATCATCTCCCATCAGTGTCAACTACTTGTTGGGATCGGAGATCCCGCCCAAGACCTTATAGAAATCATACCAAGCAGAAAAACACACCCACACATAAGGAGACACCAATATTTAACGTGGTTCGGCCTCAATGTCTACGTCCACGGGAGAGTAGCCTTTTTTCACTATACCAATTTGGAGATTACAGAGAGATTACAGAGGAGGAGCTCACACTCTCCTCACTCACCCACTCTCCCGTCTCCCTCGCTCACACCGAGGAAGACGGTCTCTCCGTCTCACATCTCACACTCTCTGATATGTTGCTCTTTCTTGGCTCTCTTCTCTCTCATTTTCTTCCTCCTTGCTTCAACTATTTATACACATGTTGACAAGAAGAAGAAGGCAGCTGGAGGGTGACTGGGTTCAACCACCCTATCATTTGGTGGGTGCTCCATTTAACCACCCCACTCTCTAGTGGGTTAGTGGGTTCAACAACCACACTCACTCTTAGTGGATTCTCCACACTTGGGTGATGTCTAACAAATCACCCCCTCAGTCCATGTGAGGTGATCCACTGCACACACTGCTACTAATCTTGTCACGCCCAGATTCACCATAGTCTGCATCTCCTCACTGAGACGCTGCATCCCCTGAAAGCTAGAGATAATACACCAGAAATATAAGAGGAGGAGGGAATCCTACATCCTCAACTCAACTTACACTACTCTTTGATTTGGAGAGAGCCTCTACTCCCATCTCCCCAGATCTCTTCCACGCTTCTGTCTCGGATGTCTTCACTTGCTATGCTTGAACTTGCGTAACCAAGATATCTGACACCCTCTGATTGGATGTGCTGCACCCCCTGCTGGGATGCCCTTAACTGTCATGCAACTCCTTGCATGATGAACACGGGAGCAACTAGAAAACTTTAGAGTTTGACACATCAACATTCTCAATTTTCCTTGCTCGGAGCTTATTTCTGAACAACCAGCCTTTGCTTTCTGCACTTCAGAGCAACTTCCTAGCGTTTCCACATACGCTCGTTGTCTGTGCTGCAATCACTGATGTTTGATTCTATCTTACTTGAATGTCCGTACTGATGTTTGACAGTTAGCCCTTCTGCCAAGACAACTCCCACCGGTCTGTACAAGTTACCACTATGCAACCCTGTGCATAGTGCTCCCGTAACCACGGTCTCCTGCGTCGAGCTACTTTGAGAGATCCGCATCAACTCTATCCTCCGCTGCCATGGAAATAAAGAAACCACCATAGAGAAATAAGACTTGCCACTCTTGGCACGCACTCTTGCGTTTTACTTGTCTCAATTTCTCTGTCTGGCAATTCCTGTGAACTTTCAACAACCAGATGTTGCACACTCTTCTGCGCCTCAGATGATACTCTCTGCATCACTTGCACTATCTGACGTCTGCATTTGTGCTCCTGCGCTTAGTATGCTCCTTTGCAACTATTGTTCTACAGGTCCACGTATCACCAAGATTACTCAGATATCTGATAGCTCCAATGACCACGGATTTCCCTGAGCCTGAACTGGTTGCCAAATCATCTATCCGTCGATGAATGGTCTTCTCTTTTGATTGAACCAAATCCTCCGATGACGTCAACAACCAGGAAAGTTCCCAGGAAAGACTGGTGGGGTCGCACCCGGTCCCACTTAAGAACAAGTCTCCTTAGACACTGTCTTTTTGACAGAACTTTCCTAGACATTGTTGATCTTGAGATAATCATACCTGCAATCCTCTAATCGCCCCTAACCAATCCTGATCTCCCTCGATCTGCCATTTCATCAAGCCTGATCTCCTCTGGTCTTCAATAATCTATCTCGAGTTGTATCTGGTTGTCCAATCTGGTTAGAATCTGTCCATTCTAACCTCTTTAGTGAATCCGCAGCGTTCCACAATATCCAGCAACCTCCCTTCGAGTATTAAAGATAACAAACTCCCATGTTTGACACTCTTTCAAAACCGTTCAGAATTTCACTATTCTGACCTCGCGGTTGCGTCCGGAGCGGTTTATTTAGCTAGGACCAACCTTCGCTGCACTTTCGGGGATCTCACTGAAAAATATCCCCGAAAGTTGGGCCACACCACAATTTTCTAAAAATTCTGGGCCAAATTGCAATTTTCAGAAGTTCAGGGAATATTAGTGTACCACAGAATATTAATATTCCGGCTGCCGATCTGCGTCGTCCTTAATCTGCCTTCTTTTATAGAAACTCGGTCTCAAAATCGGCCGAAATGCGGATGTGTGCGAATACTCCAAATAGTTGGAAACCATTATTTGATCACCAAAAACGGACTCCAAATGGCTTAGATCTAGCCAAAACATTTTGTACGCCTCAGATCTGCGGCTGCACCATAGCCGCGAAGCATTGGATCCTTTCTCCTACGGTTGTACCATTGTCGCCCAACACAGGATCTCTCCCTGCCTCTAGTTGACCGGTCAACCCATTGCTGACGTGGCAGATGACGTGGCGGCCACGTGGGAGTCCCTGACTGGCCACGGTGCCACGTGGCATTGACGTGGCACGCCACGTGTCGATGACGTGGCAGACACGGGCCTACCTTTGCTGACGTGTCCTGCCACGCGTCCTGCGCGTGCCTAGCACGCGTGTGATGCACACGCCCTCCCCTCAGTCGCCTTCTTCCTAATGGGCGTGGGGCGCGTGAACCCACGCCACGGCCGCTTTACGCGTGGCGTCTTGGCGGCGATTGGGCCTCACGCGCCACCTTCTAGGAGCACGTGAGGGCGCGTCCGGTCTCCGATTGGGCTCTGCTTTGCATTTCTGTGATCCTTTCGTCGAGCCCTTGCTCCTGGTATGCTCAAAACTCGATTTCGAGCAATTCGATTTCTGGGCAGATTCGGATTTTGCACTGTTTTGGTTCCGAAATGCCACCGACGAGGCTTTGATACCACTTGTTGAGATCGGGGATCCTGCCCAAGACCTTATAGAAATCATACCAAGCAGAAAAACAGACCCACACATAAGGAGACACCAATATTTAACGTGGTTCGGCCTTAATGCCTACGTCCACAGGAGAGTAGCCGATTTTCACTATACCAATTTGGAGATTACAGAAAGATTACAGAGGAGGAGCTCACACTCTCCTCACTCACTTACTCTCCTGTCTCCCTCGCTCACACCGAGGGAGACGGTCTCTCCGTCTCACATCTCACACTCTCTGATATGTTGCTCTTCCTTGGCTCTCTTCTCTCTCATTTTCTTCCTCCTTGCTTCAACTATTTATACACATGTTGAGAAGAAGAAGAAGACAGCTGGTGGGTGAGTGGGTTCAACCACCCCACCATTTGGTGGGTGCTCCATTTAACCACCCCACTCTTTAGTGGGTTAGTGGGTTCAACAACCACACTCACTCTTAGTGGATTCTCCACACTTGGGTGATGTCTAACACTACTTTGGTTCACCACCCCTTGCAACTGTCAGCCACTTCTGTCACAACAACTACCTTTGAACATAATTTTCAACGGTCGATGATTATCTTCTACCAGTCACTTCTTTTACTTGTTTTCAAAAATAAAATTTTTAAACATATATACCAAACATGTTTTTTATTTTCTTTTACGGAAAAATAAACATTAGGATTATTTACACAATGACTCTCTAAATTATTGAGAAATATTACTTTGACTCCCTACATTATAAAAGCGTACAAATGATTACCATAAACTATTGAGACGTATTACTTTATTTCTTAAATTATAAAAACGTACAAATGAATTTCTTAAATTATAAAAAGGTACAAATTAAACTCCTTAACGAAAAGAGTTAAAATGAAACACAACTATAGTTTATGGAGGTCTATTTGTATGTTTTTATAATTTAAGAGCAAACTGAGACTTCTCAATAGTTTAAGGAGTTCGTTTGTATTCTTAATTTAAAAATATATATTAAAGTAATACTTTTCAATAATTTAAAAGATCTCTATATAAATAACCCTAAACATAAACCTATTTAGTATTTTTTGTAAGTTAAAATAGTAAACTAGGCCTTGTTTGGGAAACAAATAAATCTTGTTTTATTTAAATTTTTTTATTTTTTTTTTTGATCAACATCAATCAACATCTCCTCTCTTTTTTTTTCACGCAAAAAAAAAAAAAAAAAAAAAAAATCATTAACTTTTCACTAAATATTACCCAACACCACTTTATAATTATTTTATTTTTCTGTTTTTATTTAGCTGTTTTCTGTTTTTATAATAAAACTATAACTAACAGCCTTGGCAAAAGCGAGTTATCTGCCTCTTCTGCCACATAGACACGTGGTCGCTTCAAGAGTCCCCCAGCCCCTACAGAGAAAATTTAGCAACCAAGATAGAGAGAGAGAGAGAGAGGCAAACCCAGTTTGGTTCTCACTCCTCACTCGACTCTCAAATTCTGAATCAGCAGGGTTCTGGTTCTGCTCCAAATTAGGTTTAGGGTTTTGAAATTGAATGTAGGATATGAATTTGTAAGGAATTTTTTAAGTAGAAGAAAAATGAAAGGGATGGTTCTTCAAACACCTTCCACAATTTCAAGAGGAAAGCTTCCATTGTTGGCTTTGGTACCTTGCTATACCATAATTTCCAGAAGAGCCATCTCAACTTCCCCTTCATGTAAGTTCTCCAATATTCTCCAATCTGTTATTCTTCTTTGACTTTCCCAGATATCAAAAAAGATAGGAAAGAATGCGAATTCAATGACCCATGAAAATTTTTAACTCTCTTAGTTGTGAATTTAATCCCCTTTAGGTGGGTCTTCAAGGAAATTAACAAAAATTAAATGATTTGAGCGTTTGAGCTACTCAAGTATTGAGCATCAGTTTAGTTTGAGTTAGTTTACTTGTTAAACAGTAGTAGACTACATTAACTTGTTCTTGGTGTTTCAGAGTTTTTGATCACTGTTTTTGATTGCTCAATGTGGATGAGTTTTTGTTGGATTTGAATTATCTGGGTAGAGATGAGTTTGGAGGAACTACTAAAATTATGAGGGTGATTTTTTTGAATGACTGTGTGTCTGGGCCAGCGTGTTTGCACCTCGATTAATCCCAGCCTGAAGTTAATGACCGAGCAAACCTTCAGTGGTCCCTTGGAGTGACTCGAACTCGAGACCTTGGATTTAGTCCTCAAGTCTTTGCCACTGGCCAACCCCTTGGGGTTTATAAGGGTGATATAGGACGAGTGTGGTGATCTCTCTTCTAGTAGTAATGAGCCCAAAACAAATGTATAGCAGCGGAAAAGTAGGGTATTGAAGCAAATTTTCATTGTTTTTCAAATGCCGGATGGGAGGTAAAATGAAGGGTTTGTGTGGAGTAATAAAAGGATAAAGGTTTGGGATTGAAGAGAAAGGATTTATAGGACTATTCGCAGACTGTTCTAGGTGCTGTGAACAGTATCTGTGTTGATTTTGGATTCTTTTGCAAGTAGGGTGTGAGAATTAAGGAACTGTGATGCTGGGGAATATGGTTTAGTGGGATGTCTTTACTCGTATCAAGATTGACACTAATATCCAGGTGCACAGGAAGCATCCAATTCATTTCTAAAATTGCCTTGTATGAGAAGGAGCTTTAATTGTATTAAATTTTCCGTATGTTTGTTTTATTAATAGTTCAAAACTATCAATTCATACAGCAGGACCAAGCTAACTCTGATGAGGTGTTGATATATTCAGTTGGGTGATGATTTCTTCATGTACTGAAGCTGTTACTAGAAAAGAGCTTGATCTAATTTTGTGACACCTGTGCATTGAGATATTTACCTTTCATAGACATTTAATTTCATCCTCTTGGCATTTGTAGTTGTACATTATCATTAAATATGACTCACAGAGCGACAAATACTTATTTGCTGACTTATGTTTAGTAAGATGTAGAGAACTATCAAGGTTGAAATCTGTGTGCGACACTATCAGAGCACAGGCATCTAATGTCGGTGTCGGATCTGCGGGCTATGGAAGGAGGGAGGAAAATGACAACCAAAAAATCTTTGTCAATGATACACAAAGTGACAGTTCATCTAAAATGTAAGTTGTATCTTGTCAAATGAACTTGTGATGTGCTATTATTGTGAATGTTATTATTTTTTTGAGTTTTGATTGTGAATGAGATTGTGCGATGTGTGGAACTCAGACTTGTATTGGTGGTAGGCAAGTTATATAAATTATGTATCATACAAATTATGGGAAGCTACAATGTATCATCTGCTTGCATGACAAGGAAGTAGGGAACTGTAATTATCTTGTTTTATAGTTAAAAGTGACTCTCCCAGTATCTCTTTATTCTCCTCTCATAGAAACTAAGAAACATTACAGAAACATGGCAATACTAGACATATAAACAAAATATACTTGGGCCCTTTTATGCCTGTAAATTACTTGAGCATAAATCATCCATAGAGCAACAGATAATATTTGTCCTAGCAAGAACCTAAAACAATTAGTTCAGTCAAAGTTTTTGTTCTGAGTTACTTTGGATGAGGTTAAAGTTCTAATTGATGGCAGAGTATGGAACTATCTTCATTTTTTTTCGTGCTTGATTTTTAGGATCCTTAACAGTTAGGATCATGTTTTTCACTTGTGTTTTTCTTGTTGAATAATTATGTCGTGTAAATTATTGCATTATAAATAGCCAATTGACTGTAGTGAGCATCCTTGATTGAATGCAAACTGATCTATGCATCTTTTATGATTTGACAGTGGGAAACCTCCTAATCGAATTCCATACCTTCTCTCTTTGGCCTCTGTGCTATTTGGATGTGCTTTTGTATATTCATTGATTGCCTTTGTGAAAGGAGGACCTTCAGCAGTTTTAGCAGCAATTGCGAAGTCAGGCTTCACTGCTGCATTCTCATTGATATTTGTGTCTGAAATTGGTGACAAGGTAACTATAACAGAAAGAAGAGTAAACGTTTATTGTCTTTTTTTATTTTTATTTATTTTTTAAATATAAGCCATTCTCAAAGTCAAGCTCCCTTTAGAGCTGAATTAAAGACCGTAACCCCATAATAAAAAAGATGGTTGATTGAATCACCACCCTTCTTGCAAATGTAGCACCAATTGATATGAACTTCCCTCATAATCAAGTTATCAATAGTGAAAATCTTACCACGCACGACCAACCACAAAAAAAGGCACCTTTGTTGGAGCCTTAGTTCCCCAAACCCCTTTCCTAGGAATGGAAGATTCATGCTTAACCTCTCAAGGCTTCATGAAAAGCCTTCACCTCAAAACTTTCATATTTCCATCTTGTCTACCGTACATTCCCCACCAATGTAGGGAATAGATACAAGTGCCCGAGAAGATCCACCAATTCCCCCACAACCTGATCATTCAGCTCCCTTTTGAAAGAAAGATTTCAAACGACTTGATTACCTTCTTTTCTAAGGTAATCACTGATAGAAGCCTCCATGCCTCTCCACACCACAATTGCCTCCAAAACCGCAATTTCAAAAAATCATTCCACCTTGCTCAGATCCTTTCCATAGCCCCTTAAGGACTCGTTTGGGAACAGGCTAATTTAGTAACTTTTTGGCTATTTGGCTAAAATATGAGCTAAAAAAAACTAGTATGTTTGTGATGACTTTTTGACTTTTTACGAAAAGATGTGCAAAAAGTAGAGAGAAAAGAGAATCTTTGACTTTTTGGTATGGGTTGTTGGCTTTTTGACTAATTTAATAACTTTTTGGCTTTTTGGCTAAAAATGATGGTTCCCAAACGAGGCCTAATATGAGACATGGAAACCTCCACAGTGAACCGATCTCCCCACATAAATCCATATTTTGTCTTGACCACACTTTTCCAAAATCTGTCTCTCTTGCAAACATAGCTCCAAAGCCACTTTTCCAAAGGAGCTTGATTGAAAATGACAAGTCTCTGAATCCCCAAACCCCTCCTCCTCAACGGATATTTAAAATCCTCCCCTATATCACCCAACAATAACTCTCCTTGCAACTTTTCAAGCCTCTTAACAACTACGACATGAATATTGAACAAGGATACACTAGACCATCACTAGTAGTATCTGTGGATGTAGGTTTACTCTTTTTCACTTTATCATTTGTTCCAGTCAGGTTTAGGATCTAATCTTTCTAGATATCTAGTTCGGAGGCTAGAGAAGGACAACTGCTTAGGAAGACTATTATTTTTGTACCTACTTATTCCTTATGACCATGTTCTCTAAATTTTTAAACTAATATTAGCCTTTACTCCTTTTTCATTTTATAGAAGATGATATGAACGTTGGTATCCCCAAATACGGAGAAGGCTTGTGTAGAATGCCTATATTATACTCACGACACACACACACACACAAATCTTTTGTACTCAATTATTCTTTTTATTGTTCTGTTCATAACACCAATCCTACTGCTCAATTTGAATGATCAGATGTAATTTTGCCGACTTTCAAGTTTTAGAAAGCATCTTTTAGTATTTTCTTATTGAAATGATAGTATAAGTAATGCTTCCTCTTTATTAACAGACATTTTTCATTGCTGCACTCTTGGCCATGCAGTATGAGAAAGGGCTGGTATGTATCATATCCTGACAATTTTCTTTATATATTACTCTGTGTGTGTGTGCGCACGCGCGTTGTGAACGTTTATTGTGGACTGTTAAATTATCTTTGGAACTCACTCCTTCAATTGAGAGTTTCTTTTGTTTACTTTGTGTGTGTGTGTATGTATGTATCGATGTATATATGTGAAAGTTAGCAGATAATTTTCCCTAGAATGGAAACCCAAACAATAAAAGATGAAACCTGGTGCCTATATGGGGGCTTCTATTTGCACACACCCATTCTCCTCTTTACACATCTTTTTTAATAAATAATTGGTTCGGAAGTAGAATTCTGAAAATAAACAATTGGTTCGGAAGTAGCATTCCGAAAATAAACAACTTGTTCGGAAGTAGAGTTCCGAATTTTTTTCATTTTTTCGACATTGAGCTTCCGAATGTGTTTATTTAATGTCCATAATAATAATTTTACTAGAAAATAAAATTATCATAAAAATAATTTTTATTAAGTGTGTAAAGAGAGCAATGGAGATGTGCAAAGAAGCTCTACATAAGTCATTTTTAAGACTAAAGGCTTGTTTGGCATGTACTAAATAAGCCAAAAAGTCAAAAAGTCACTATCTTATTTAAGTCACATCATCTTATTTAAATCACATCACCTCTCTAACACATCACATCAAACTCAACCCAAACCCAACCCAAACCCACCAATTAGTCAAAAAGTACACTTTTTTAGGACATCCCAAACCAACCCTAAATTACCCCTAATACATTTTTGAATTTTTTTTAAAAAAATGCAATTTTATTTCATCTTGCCTTCCTTTTCTTCATCTAGCTTTGCCAACACCACACACATGGCCACCTACCTGCCAATCCTCAGTCACCATCCTCCGCCCCCTGAACCCCAGCACAGACACCAGAGCTACCATGGCGGCAGCTCACCCCCCTGAACACCACCTCTAATCAACACAAACTAGAACCCACAAACCAAAACTACACTCCCCTCCCCTGTACAGTGCACTGGCCACTCCCCCACCTGTGGAAGCCACCAATAGTTATCTATGCTTCCTAGATTGATTATTTACACATAAAATTACTTATCTTGGCTAAGGTACCAAATCTGCAAGTGACTTTGGTAAAGGGTGAGGAAGTGTGTGGAGGTGGGGCAGTGAGCTGATGGGGGGAAGTTGGAATGGGGTGAGCATTGGGCACTTTGGGGGTGGCGGTGGGGAAGTGATGGTGATAAGGGAGGGAGGTGGACTCATAAGCTTACGGGTGATATACATATAACACGTATATATATGAGTTTAGAGGAAGAAGATGAGGGTATCTGGGTAATTTTACTGGTATCATTAATGGAAGTTGGAAGTTAACTGTGCACTTTGGTTCACAGACCATAAGGGGGCTATTGCTTATTTCCAAATGACAAGGGATCAGCCGGACATGAGCCAAACCACAATGGGCTAAAATGAAATTTGCCCCCAACTTCTCAGGGTCAAAACTTAGTCTCTCCCTATGGAAGACAGAAGAGAAAAGATTGAGACAGTTGAGACCAATACAGTAGGAGACACGACCGATGACCGATTGCATGTTTAATTCCTTTAAATAGTTTCGATTCCAGATTCGCTGCTAACAAGGGAAATAATACAGCTTCAATACTTCAGTTGATTCACTACTGATACAGTTGACAACAAAACTCGCTAAACTACAGATATCGAATATTGAACAGAAGGCTTGATTAAGTTGTCTTATCGAGACTTGTTAAAGCCCCCTCCTTATCTTCTCTCGTTAACAAGCTTTCTTTCTACAGATAAGTGCCAATAGATCGACGAAACTCTAGGTTTACCATCAGACAGATCTTTCACAGTAGAGATCCGTTACAGTTTCTTGATTAAAGCGAGAACAACAATTCATTCTAAACCGCTGTTCGTATGTGTACCGATTTCAAAATGCTTTCTCACAAGAAAAGAATAGGGTACTCTATTAGGGGATAGTCTTATATAGTTCTTTACTCTATGCTAATAAAAGAAGTTAGTAGACTAGCTGAGCTCTTCTTATAACTCTAATGCTTGTGAGTAAGTAACTCTCTGGATAGCCCCGTCCTTTAGAGGAAGGAAAGCAAGCCCCTTCTACTCTAAAGCAAAGCTATTGGATTCAAGCTAGGAAGCAAATGGATAGGGACATTGGTTGGAAGTTGGAAGTTAACTGTGCACTTTGGTTCACAGACCATAACCATAAGGGGCTATTGCTTATTTCCAAATGACAAGGGGTCATCTGGACATGAGCCAAGCCACAATGGGCTAAAATGAAATCTGCCCCCAACTTCTCAGGGTCAAAACTTAGAAAAAATAATTGTCATTCTGTAACTACAATTATTCTAAACATTCCCCGTAGAGATATATCTACCTGCCTATCAAGCATACACTTTATTTTGATCAGCTGCTTATCTAGCATACACTTGAAGTCATGTTTGGGATGACTCTTGTCCATTCTTCATTTACAAAAATGTTCCAATTCTTTGTATACACTACTTTTATTAAGGGGCTTCCTGCATTTCTGAACATTATATTGTTTGCATTAATCTTTTGATACTGGAATTTAAAGTAATGATGTTTGTATAGCATATGTTTTTTAATAACGGACGCATAAGAAGGCAATTTAAATGTTTTACTTGGAAAATTAGTTTTCCTTACAAGCTGCTGGATCCTTGACTAGGTTCTTCTGGGGTCCATGGGTGCTCTTTCACTTATGACAGTCTTGTCGGTCATAATAGGACGGATATTTCATTCGGTGCCTGCGCAGTTTCAGACAAGTAAGTCATAATTTTAGCACACTATTTGGAAAAAAAATGTTTTGATGCTTGATAACAACTTAAAGTGAATGGCAATGTGACCAAATATCCTACTAAAGATTTAAGACTAATGCTATATTATGCTATATTTTGTTTTTCTTGCTTCCAAAGAAATACATCATACGAACCCAATGTTTTGACTAACAGTTTTGTTGAGATATGTTGATTGATAAACTAATTGAACTCAAGCTAGACAAAGTTTTATCACAATTGTCTCAGATTGGATGCACTAGTCTTTGTTTGTTGGCAATGTCAAGGACTCCGCCATTGTTAGATAATAGCTTGCCATCCCCATTGTAGCGTACTCAACTAGCATCATTTTGTCTTTGCTCTTCATTCTTGTAGCACATTAATCTTGAATTGTACACCCTTTGCTTGCCATTCTTTTTTCTAATCATTTTCTACAATATGACTAATCCAATTCAACTCTTAACCAATATTTTGTGTTACATGAACTTTTTGGGTCTTGGATGCCTGTTGAATCGCGTGATATACATTGTTGGGCCCATTTTGTAAAAACTTAGGCTGCGTTTGGTGCAGCTTTGAAAACTTAATTCCACCGCTACATTTGCATGCATTGTTTGGATAGAGTTTTGGAATTGTGATTCCACCACACATTTCAAACCATATTTCTCTTTCCTGTTTGGCTACTCTCTCTCTTTTGTGTTCTCCATTCTAAAAAGCAGAGGATTTTTGAATTTTGGATGTACCCAGTCATCCTCTTGGACATCCCCTCGGATGTCTAGCCGGTTGACCTGAACAGTGTTTATTTTTTATTTTTTATTTTTTGTGGCACTTGTTATTTTTATATTTTAAATAAAAATATATTTTGGAGATATTTTTGAATTTTTTATGAGCTTTGAATAGAATTTTGGGATGTGTGTTTGGTTATGAGTTGTAAATTTTTGAATCAAATATCATACGTCACATCACCCAATTCAAACTCAATTCAAAACTCATAACCAAACAAATTTTTCACACTCAAATCATAATTCTGAAACTCACAAACTCAAAATGTAGCTTTATTATCAAATCATAATTCTACAACTCTACCAAACGCAACCTTAAGCTTTTGAGACAATTGGTAAGTTAACAGGATATTAGAGCTTAGGTTGGGAAAGGTCTTGGATTCTCAAGTCTCTCCTTTTGCCTTTGGTTAATATTTGCATTCTTTCTTCTCTCTTTGGTACAATGTTTTAAAAACCGGACCGGTTAGCAAACTGAAAAAGGGATCTTTGTGGAGAGGTCACCAGTTCAACCATTGGGTCGAATCAGAATCAAACCGTGATGTCATAATTATTTTATAAATATATTAAAATAAGACTTAATAATAATATAAGAATTAAAATACATTTATTTAAATTTTAAGATACATATATAATTAATTATGTATGATGTTTGAAAAAAATCTAATAAAGATATATATATATATATATATATATTTATCAAATTTAAACAAAAGCCGAAGTTGGCATAGTCGTTATATTATCATACGACTCTCAATATGGTTGTATTTTAGGACATATATATTTACATAAACATATAGTTCAAGTGCAAAAGTATGAAAAACTTAGATTAGGGTTAAAGAGAAAGAGGGAAGAACAAAGTGAAGATGCAGAACTTTATTGAACGCATGTGTTATTCTCATATAATAAACCTAAACCATCAAAAATATTTATACTAAATACAATATAACCAAATGATTGTAATACGCTTAACACAAATAAATAACATAGACATAGACATTCTAACACTCCCTTTCAAGCTGGAGCATAGAGATTGAACATGCTCAGCTTGGCAGAGAGACACTGAAATGAAGAACGAGCAAGGGCTTGGTGAGTATATCACCCAATTGATCATCAAAGCAAACATATGGTGTCACAAGTTGTTTACGCAACAAATCCCAAATAAAATGGCAGTCAACTTCAATATGCTTTGTACATTCATAAAGCACGGGGTTATTAGTAATGAAAATAGTAGCTTGATTATCATAGTACATGTTCATAGGAGTAGGAACATGAATACCAAAATCCTGTAGAAGTGAAGAAATAACATCGCGGAGGGGGTATGAGCCATGGCACGGTGCTCGGCCTCAGCACTCAAATGAGCAACAGCGGGTTGTTTCTTGCTACACCAGGTAACAAGATTACCCCCCAACAAAGGTGTAATATCCAAATGTAAAACGACGGTTAGTCCGACTACCGGCCCAATCAGCATCACTAAAACCAATGACAGTCAAGGGAGAAGGACGATAAAATAAACCTTGACCAGGAGCACGTTTAAGATGACGCCAGATACAACACACAACATCAAAATGGGATTGACGGGGAGCATGCATAAATTGGTTAACAACACTCACGGTATAGTAATATTAGGCGAGTGACGTAAGATAAATCAACTTCCCAACTAAGCGACAATACAGCCAATATCGAAACAACTCTCCATTCTCACCATAAGTTTGATCGAGGAGTTAATAGGAGTATCATTAGGGCGAGTGCCAAGGAGACTAGTCTCGAAAAGAAGATCAAGAACATACTTGCATTACGAAGAAATAAATCTTGAGAGGTGAGCAATCTCAATTCCAAGAAGATATAAGTAGATGACCCAAGTCTTAAAGTGTGTACCCAAATAAAGTTGCAAATTAGCAATATCGGTGGAGTCACTGCCAGAGATGATGATGTCGTCCACATAGACAATGAGAATAATAACCCTAGTAGATGAGTTGCGAACAAAAACAGAGTGATCAGAAGTGGAACGATGAGAAACCCATATGCAAGCAATAACTCTTGAGCGATCAAACCAAGCATAAGGAGATTGCTTGAGACTATATAAAGCCTTTCGTAACCGACAAACCAGATGCTCACTACCAGGGATAATATTGTAAGATTTTTGAATAAGAATTTGTATATTCAATTGTCTTTTTGATACAAGAATACATCGGTATATATAATAATCCCAACCCTAGAACTGAAAAACGAAGCAAAAATATATGCTCAATCCCTAATATATACAGAATATATATACTATCATATATACGTAAAACCTAAGATTCTCACACACCTGCTCAAACTCAAGGTGTTTTAGCAGAAAACAAAGAGTTTGCCAAGAAGAAATTGAAACCGAGCAGTGGTGTGAGTCTTGGTAAAGAATTCAGCAAGTTACAGAGTCGAAGAGATGAAAGGAAGCGAGATAGAGTCAAACTGCAGATGTTGACAGACAAAGTGACAATCAATCTCAATGTGCTTCGTCTGCTCATGGAAGAAGCGTGTTATGGGCAATGAGTAGCATTGCAGTTGTCACAGTAGAAGGAGGTCGGAGAAGACTAAGAGACACCCAAATCAGATAAGACATAACGAAGCTAAACAATCTTAGTAGTAGCATGAGTCATAGCATGGTACTTAGCTTCAGCAGTAGAGCGAGCAACAATAGTTTGTTTATTACTTTTTCAAGAGATCAAATAATCGCCAAGAAACATACAAAAACCAAATGTGGACTTGCAATTAGTAACATCACCAGCCCAATCAGAATCAGCATAGGCCACCAAGTCTAGAGAGGAGGTAAAGGACAATAGTAAATCTTGAAATATAGTATCTTGAAGATAGCAAAGAATCTGAACCAATGTAGCCTAATGTGTATAGCGAGGAGCAGAAACAAACTGGCTAATCACATTAACAGGATAGGTAAGGTTAGGCCGAGTAACCGTTAGATAGACTGAGCAATTCACAAGTTTTCGATATAAAGTAGGATCATCCAAAAGAATACTATCAGTAGTGTTGAGTTTCACGTTAAGCTCAATGGGGGTATCAGAAATCTTAGTATCAGTAAGATTGACACGATGAATAACCTCATTGGCATACTTGGCCTGAGACAGAAAGTATCCTTAGGAGAAGAAGTTACCTCAATACCAAAAAAATACCGCAATGGTCCCAAATCCTTCATTTCAAAGGTACGGAAGAGATGTTGCTTGACCATAGAGATAACAAAAGAGTTCGAGTTAGTTATGATCATATCATTCACATACAATAATAAGGCAACAAAATTAGCAGATATGAGAAGGAGAAACAAAGTAGAGTCATGAGCACGAGGATGAAATCCAAGCTCAATAACAGCTGTTTGAAAACGATCATATCAAGCACGAGGAGATTGCTTCAAATCACATAGAACGCGCCGAAGATGACAAACTTGTCTAGAGCGAATGAGGAAGAATTTGGGGGAGGACACATATAAACCTCCTCAGTGAGATGGCCATTAAGAAAAGTATTTTTAACATCCATCTGATAAAGAGGCCAATGACGAACAGCAACGACAAAGATCAAAGTACAGACAGTAGTCATCTTGGCAACAGGGGCAAATGTCTCCTCATAGTCAATATCATACTCCTGTGAAAAACCTTTCGCAACCAGGTGTAGCTCGGCTTTTTGGCGCTCCTTTCGGAAGAATAACATAGCCTTTACAGTTCGGACTTCACTTGTGTGTTGGTTCTGATTCTGATTTCACAAGTGTAATGTGAAACAGTGAAAACACAAAAAGAGTCCAAATCCGGAAATTTCTTTTAGAAAATCGATGTTTGAATCAAATGCCAAAAAATGGACTGCTTTGTCGATATCGAGTCGCCACCTAAATATTTATTTTGAAAAATTTAGGAAATCCATGACTCGTGCCAAAGGCCATTAGTCTCGTTATCAAAGTGTCTTGGTTAGAGAACTTAGGTATGAGAGGGAAGGTCAATAATTGAACACCCCACTCACCCGATCAAAGATCGGCCTCTACTAATCATGATGTGGTTTTTATGTACAATATATGCTCTTGTTCTGATTATTTAACATACCTTTCCATTTATTTATCTTTTCTCCTGGTTGTGCAAAAGTGATATTTATGTCCACTAAGTCCAAAAATGCAATAAAGAGAAACAAGTATCAACAACGAGAAAATTTTCTTCAGGGAAAATTACAAAGGAAGAGTCAAACTTATTTACAAGCGATAAGGGATTCCAAATCAAACTCAAGATGTGCAATAATGACTAGTCAAACTCAAAAGAGTGATAATGACTTAGAAAAATCCAAACTTGAGTGATAATGACTTGAAATCCAAACTTGATAATAAGTGATAATGACATTTTCATTGGTGATTTCCAAGGGTCAATTAGTCCCTTAAAAGTAAACACACTGATGAATAAAAAGAAATGAAAAATAAAAGATTGTGCTTTAGTATAAGAACATGTATATATTATAAAATATATAATTTATATCAAAATACTAAACATATAATATACTAATATAATTTTATATAAAATACTAAACATATAATATAATATATAATTTATACCAATTTATATAAAAACACCAAAAATATGAACAAACACATAAAATTATACAAAATTACAAAAATACTAAACTAATGAAATATTTAGTATTTTAAAATAATTTGGCCATAATGGTGAAGGTTGGGATTAAAGTTCAAATTCCATCTCTTTTACTGAGGATTCTGTGAGAAACACATTCTAATTGTCATCATCGGGTAATTAAAAGAAAGTGCTCAAGTCTTAGGGCCGGTCAAAATGGGGTGTCTCTGATTTGCCCTCTTTGTGAGCTTCGAAGTCATTTCATGACGTGAGTGAATGTCAAAGCTCAAAGACGACCCTTTTGACAAGGCTGTAAGACTTGGGCAAACAAATAAATGTGTAAATGCAAGTGGTTGAACCAGAAGGTTGCCTACGTATCCCGTTTGCAAGGAATCAAACCTGCGTAGTTCAGGGGCAAGATGCAGAATGATATTTAAAACATAACTTATGATCGTGCAATGAAATGCAAAACATAATTTATGATCATGCAATGAAATGCAATCAAGACAATGATGTGACATTGAATGAAAGCATAAATGTTGGATGTAGTGAATGCGAGATCCAAATGCTTCGTCATGAGGAGGAAAGTGAACTTGAGATCCAAGCGCGTCTTATCTGAGAGGAGTATGTGAACTTGAGATCAAGTCGTCTTCTGCGAGAGGTATGTGAACTTGAGATCCAAACGCGTCTTCACGAAGAGAGTATGTGAACTTGAGATCCAAAGCGTTTCACATAAGAGAGTATTTGAGATCCAAGCGTGTGCGTAAATGCGAGAGGAGTATTTGAGATCCAAACGCATCTTCTGTGAGAGGGTATTTGAGATCAAGCAGCGTCGTTATCTGTGAGAGGTATTTGAGATCCAAAGGCGTGTATTACGTGAGAGGGTATTTGAGATCCAAAGCGCGTCTTATCGAGAGGAGTATTTGAGATCAAGCGGCGTCGTCTGTGAGGTATTGAGATCAAGCGTGTCTATCATGCGAGAGGTATTTGAGATCAAGCGAATGTCATCCGCGAGAGGTATTTGAGATCAAGCGCTTCTTCTGAGAGGTATTTGAGATCAAGCGCGTATTCTGTGAAAGGGTATTGAGATCAAGCGTGTCTTCGTGAGAGGAGTATTTGAGATCCAAGCGCGTCTGTCATATCTGAGAGAGTATTTGAGATCAAGCAGCGTATTCTGTGAAGGAGTATTTGAGATCCAAGCGGCGTCTGTCATAAGCGAGAGTATTTGAGATCCAAACCGTCTTGCGAGAGGTATTTGAGATCCAAACGCGTCTAGCGAGAGGAGGAAGATGCTTTCCAAACGCGTCTTACGTGAGAGGAGGAAGATGCTTTCCAAACGCGTCTTATGCGAGAGGAGGAAGATGCTTTCGAAACGCGTCTTAAGCGAGAGGAAGTGGCGTGGTGTAAACAGACAGGCGCACTTGCTGTTTTTAACCGATTTGCAATCCAAACGCGTCTTATGCGAGAGGAAAGGGGGAAGGTTTTAACTAGGTAAACATCAAATCTAACACGATTCACATGAAAGGAGCGAAGGTAAATTTGAAGTCCAAACGCGTCTCATGCAAATGAAAGGAGGTATGGTAGAATGATTTCTTGCTGACAAGGGGTAATCTCTACATGTAGAAGTCACAGATGCCCTTTTTCTTCCTGATCATATTCATAACTTTCCCTATTCTTCAACGGGGTGACAGACTAGGTTGGTTCAGTATCCAGAATTGAGGCGCATACATGCTTCCTTAACCTATGGGGCTGCCATACAGATTTCAAGCCAGGGATACACCCCTGGGTATTTAAACCAGACTTTAGTCTTGGAAATTCCAAACCTTTTGCGTTCTAGGCATCGCCATTCGAACTCTAGTTTCCACCGTCGCAGTTGGTTTCCTAGGAACTCATTGCGAACACAGGCAGGTGGTTATACCAGACCACTTGAAGTCGTTTGGGCACGACAAACACTAGAGGAATTGCACCTCTAGAGGATTTAAGGTCTCTTAGACCATTCCTAGACCATTGAAGTCGTTCGGACACGACAAACACCAAAGGAATTGCACATTTAGAGGATTTAAGGTCTCCTAAACCCAAAAAAGAACACCAGGCGCACTTGCTGTTTTTAACCTATTGAATGGCCATGGATGCCACTTTACTTCATGATCATATTTACAACTTTCCCTATTCTCCAACGGGGTGACAGACTAGGTTGGTTCAGTATCCAGAATTGAGGCGCATACACGCTATCTCAACCTATATGGCTGCCATACAGATTTCAAGCCGGGGATATACCTTTGGGTATTTAAACCAGACTTTAGTCTTGGAAATTCCAAACCTTTTGCGTTCTAGGCATTGCCATTCGAACTCTAGTTTCTACCGTTGCAGTTGATCTCATAGGAACTCATTGCAAACACAGGCAGGATAATACACAGATATTTACATATAAATGCACACAGATATTTACTTCAATAAAATAAGTTTCGTTTTTGCATATCAATGGCGTGACTGATATATCACTTTGAGTTTGAAAACATTTTGTTTGATTGAATTTGAGAGATTGAATTTTGAACTCTGAATTGAATATTGATTCTATACTGACCTGAATCAAAGAATGACTTAACGAAAAAAGAACGAAGCAAAATGATCCAAACACACTTATATACACTGACTAGTATAAATATCTTGGTGGTATGAAAGGAACACACTTATATACCTTGGTAGTATGAATACTGATTGGTTTGAATACGCAATTTGGTATGAATACACTTATATACACTAAATAGTTGACTCGGCGGTGGAGAAGATAGAATCTCTAACTCGACTATGCCCCTAGTTCATTGCCTTGACTCCTTTTTTTTATTTTTTGTAAAAATGTTTTGATCAACATGAGAGTTAGATTAGCATACTTATTCCATTTTCTGTTTTGAAATCATGTAAGCTAAGTTGTGATCTTGAAATTTTTCCTTTTAAAATCCAAGAATAGTGCGGTTTTGCAAAATGGAACAATTTTCAAGAAAAATTAGTCAGTTTCATTCAAATTAATCAAAATCTATTTTTGCAAATGGCCACTACTCAACTAACATGGAATCAACCATTAGGGTGCATAGCCCCAAGCTGGATAATCAATGGTGATAACCGGACCAAGCTGATCCAAACTGAATGAATGGCCCAGGCCAGGAATGAGGCCGAACCAAGTTGAATCGAACCAACTGAACTGAGCAGATCGAAGATACACCAATCAAATACGAATAGGACAACCAAGTCGACTAAAGATATACCAATCAAACATGAACGAAATGAATGAGTTAACAAAAATTGTTGGGGCCGAACTTTAAGATGAAGCTACCTACGTATCCTTAAGATAGGAATCATGCCATCGTAGTTCCGGCCAAGGTTCACTCGGGTATTGACACTATCCTTTTGTGCTCTAACTTTTGCTAAAGCCGCCCTTTCGGGTTTTCAACCTTGTGAGCTTTTCATTTTTTTTTTTCATTTTTACTTTTTGTTTTCATCATTTTTTAATTTTTTGTTTTTCTGCTCTAACTTTTGCCTAGGTTGTCCTTCCGGGTTTTCCGTCCAGCGAGCCTCTCAAGGGTTTCAGTTTAGCTTGTCCATGTTGATTGGGTGTGAGACCTCTAGGCCGTCAAAATCTATAATAATGGCTTGCTACACTTGACGAGAGATATGATGATGTAGGGACTAGGTTAGCTGGGTTTGCATTTGCCCGTAGTGTAGTGGATAGCAACTCAATTGTCCTTATTCTCTCAAATTACAGGTTTTGCCTTTTTTTTTTTTTAGCCTTCATTGGGAAACAATCCGGTTTGCCTCTTTGATCACATTCAACCTTTTGCCCCTAATTCAAGAAATTTGTTTCAAATCTAAAATCACATTATTGCAGTAGTCAAGGTTGATTCAATCTAACTCATATCAACCTTCTTGCCCCTAGTTCAAGGGTTGTTTCGATTTGAATCACAACATTGCCCCTAGTTCAAAGGTGATTCAATCTACATCATATCCGACCTTCTTGTCCTAGTTAGAGGATGTTTCTAATCTACATCACAGCCCTCGTAGTTACGGCTAAGGTTCACTCGAGTATTGACACTTTCCTTTTATGCTCTAACTTTTGCTAAGGCCGTTCTTTCGGTTTTCAACCTTCGAGCTTTTCATTTTTATTTTTCTTTTTTTTGTGCTCTAACTTTTGCTTGGGTCGCCCTTCCGGGTTTTCAGCCCAATGAGCCTCTCAAGGGTGGTACCTTATTGCCCCTAGTTTAAGGGCTATTTCCATTTCGGCTATGCAAGCCTCACACTTTTGGTTGATCACTTCGAATCATGGTTTGAAAGCTAAGGAGCTAAGGAGGTCGGAGCTCAAGTCAAGAGGGATCCGATGTTGTATAATCAATTCCAGACATGTTTTCGTAGGACCACGCAAAAACAGTTTTTGAAATCTTTTCACAAAGTGACTAATCACGCGTACTCTTATGAAGACAATATAGAACCAATCTGGACCAAGCTAGGATCCTTTTCAGTACTCACATTAACAGAAATGATTTTATTCATCAAAGGCTTTGCACATCTCTCTTTCTTTCAGTTGATTAAAATTTGCAAATCCCGAGGAAATTCTTTCTTTTTGTTTTTATCAAAGTTTTGGAAAAAATTTTGAAAAACTTTGGTCAATGCGATGATTTAAAGGCATAGAAAAGTAAGTGATGCGGCATTTTGTTATTTTTTATTATTTTTTTATTATTTTGTTTATTGAAAGAGATTATGACTCAGCAATGACAACAGACTTTTGACAACAGAAAAAGAAAATGACAAAGAAGACTTAGACAAAGGCGAAATGTCTAGGTTAGCACTATCGAAATCAGAGACTCGACTCTGGAATGACTCGAGTGCGATCAACTCTACAAACTTGGTGGAATCAAACTTGACTCAATACTCAATTTAGAATTCAGAATAAAACCATTTTCAATTTGCTAGTCAAAGTGTAGGCCAGCCACAACATTCAACATAAAGCCCGTATAATCAACAGGTGGTCATTTCCCAATTACAGGAATGGTCGGAAATCCCACAAGTTTTATTTATTTACAGGTGGACTTTGTGGGATATCGGAGTTTTCTTTTTTTTTTTTGATTTTATGTTTTTGTTTTTGTTTTGTTTTGGTTTTTTTTTTTTTTTTGAAGTAATGGTGCTAAATTGGACAGCCTGAACCACTTATTTGAATTTGAGAACCCCTGTATAAATCCAATACATTGCACATGGCGGAAAGAGAACAAACACCCTAAAGAGGATAGGGTTATCCGTCCTAGCTTGAAATGATCTAGGATTTCACTATTCAAACAAGTGGTATAATACATCCTAGAAATGGGAGAGCATCTGTCTTATATTGGAGCAGTCACTAGGCGTACTATATGCATTAGGTCAAATAGTCACAAAGGGTACCTCGGCAAGATTACATAATATACCTCTCACCTAACAGAAGTGAAAGGAGGATCAAGCATGCAATGATAATCCAGATCCAAGGGTTGTGTTCCCAACTTAACAGAGCCCATGACCGGTCAGCCTTTTGGCAAGCTTTGTAGGCAAGCCTCCGGCAAACTGTCCAAGAATAACAGATAGCAAACACAGGGACTTAGGCGTACCAATGCAAATGCAATGCAAAGAACATATAAATGTAGATAAAAATTCACATCATGAAGTTTGAGTCAAGTTCTCTAATTCCCTAGCAGAGTCGCCAGAAACTGTAGCTCGGCTTTTCGCGCTCCCTTTCGGAAGAATGAAATAGCCCTTACAGTTCGGACTCCACTTGTGTGTTGGTTCTGATTCTGATTTCACAAGTGCAATGTGAAACAGTGAAAACACAAAAAGAGTTCAAATCCGGCAATTTCTTTTGGAAAATTGATGTTTGAATCAAATGCCAAAAAATGGACTGCCGTGCCAAATATCAGAGTTGCCACCTAAATATTTATTTTGAAAAATTTAGGAAACCCATGACTCGTGCCAAAGGCCATTAGTTCGTCGTTACCAAAGTGTCTTGATTCGGAAACTTAGATATGAGAGGGGAAGGTCAATAATTGAACACCCCACTCACCCGATCAAAGATCGGCCTCTACTAATCATGATGTGATTTTTATGTACAATATATGCTCTTGTTCTGATTATTTAACATACAGACTAATTTCACGAAAAGTTGAAAGCGTTTGATTAGTGTTTATTTTGAAAAAAAAATGTTTTGAATATATATCACTAAAAATGGTGATCTCATATATACATGAATCAAAATATTCCAATTCAAATGATTAGCCTTCATCCACAAGCATTCAAACAGGTATATTAAATAAGCAGTTAGGCTCATGATAGTATGTTTGATATGGCGACAATCACACTTATGCAATAAGCTAAAGCATAAAAACTTACCTTATGTAAAAGCGAGTAAAAAAAAGTAAATAGTTAGAAAAAATGCATGATCTTAATTAATGCGATATGGCTAATGCAACACATACAACGTGTAAGTAATAAGCTCGGCTATTAACATGGCATGTGAGTCAATTCAAGGCATGTGATAGAACATGTATTCAAGCAAAGAGTTTGGATTAGACATTTGAATAATATGATGAGCCGAATTTTTATGCATGCAAAACGAATGGCTGCAAGTCATGGAAATGCTAATTTGAAAATATGATGTCCCCAACCTAACCATCATAAGCAGTGAAATAAAAGGGAGAAAGAATAGGGGTTGGAAGACATACAACTTATTACATATTTGTCCTCGCGAAGGAGGGTCCGAACGTCCAAATGTCCGAATAAATAATTATTACAAAACCGAATGAATAATAAATGAAAGGGGCTGTCTAATTTATTACAAGAATTGATGTAAGGCAAGCCTTGACACAATAAACTCGGTATAACGTCCGACCGAATTCAATTAATCATATTGGTTCTTGTAGACAATTTAATGTATTATTGATTTATATAGAATGTATACAATGACTCTCCTATATATAGGAGAGGAAGAGCAATATACTAACACACTCACCTACCACACTATACACTCACGTACCACACTAATACTCACCTAACACACTTTAGTGTGGTAGGTAGATGTGAGTGTGTTGTGGTAGGTAGATGTGAGTGTGTTAGGTGAGTATTAGTGTGGTAGGTGAGTGTATAGTGTGGTAGGTGAGTGTGTTAGTATATTGTTCTTCCTCTCCTATATATAGGAGAGTCATTGTATACATTCTATATAAATCAATAATACATTAAATTGTCTACATGGTATCAGAGCGGGTTTAGCACCTAGTATTTTTCGCTTCACCGGCGGGCTGCAACCTCGCCTTGGCCGCCCGCCGGACCTCAACCTACTTCACTTGGTTTCTTTTCTTCAAACACCGGTTCCTCAGCCGGTTTAGCATCCGTTAGCTTTGCCTCTTGGCAACTTGGTTCTCAACAACTTCCTTAATCTTGGCTTCCCTTTAGAGCTTGACAAAAATTCTTGGCTCTCTGTTGTTCTTTGCCACCTCAGTTAGTTTTTGATCAATAGCTCTGGGGCGGTGGTCTTGCCCTTTGCCTCTTTAGCTGAGCCTTGCTCAGCTTCGATTGTTTCAATTTACGGCAATCCGATTGTTGCGGTGTAACCAAAACCTCTCTGTTGTATCACTCCATCCTTACTCAGTCTTTGGAAGCCACCCAAGTATGGGGACTTTGAAGCGCAAAGGCATTGGATGGAGATCACCCTTAATCTTCTAGCTAGTGACTGGTACCGGAATAGCACCTCCAATAATTTGAGCTATTGGGGACTTGACTACCCTCCCCTTACTGCCTACCAGAGTTATGTTCATGGTCTTTTCCTTAGAACCTTCCATCCAGATTCTGTTTCGCTTTATGATTCTCGTGGCCATGAGTCCTATTTTGGAAAGCTGCTCATGAGGTGGACAGTTTTGTCCTCGGATGTGCTGATGTTCTTTCCCGCAGTTTTGTATTTTGTTGTCGTGTACTACTCTGGTAGCCACAGTGGATGTAAAAGTGATGTGGCATGGCATATTGCAATGATTTTGCTCAACCCATATACGTCTTGATTGATCACGGTCATTTTTGATACAATTGCATTAAGCTTAGGCCTTCTTTGTTGGAGGCTGCTGCGTATCCTCTCTAACAAAGACCTATTGGGTTACATCTGTTACATCTTGCTCTCAATCACAAAGCAGATGAGTGCCTATTTTGCGCTTCAATTTTGATCATCTTTTGGGTAAATGCGAGGCATCAGACTCCACTTCTGGAGGTGACAAAACTAGGCTTGGTGGTTATAGGTACATTTGCCCTTGTTTGGTGGCCATATCTACAGTCAGTGGATGCATTTTTGCAGGTTCTCTCCCGTCTAGCCCCATTTGAAAGGGGTATTTATGAGGATTATGTGGCTAACTTTTGGTGCACCTCATTACTTATAAAGTGGAAAAAGATTGCTCAGTACTATCTCTGAAGCTTCTCGGTTTTGGGGCAACTATTTACACTGTCTGCCGTCTATGATTCAACAAATCGGGCTCCAAGCAACCAAGGCTTCTGTATGGGTTGCTCGATAGCTCTCTCATTCTATTTATTCCCATACCAAGTGCATGAGAAATCTATTCTGCTGCCGCTTATACCTGTTAGCCTTTTGGCCGGGGACAAGCTTTTTCTTTTCAAGTGGATGATGCATCGGGATTTGGATTTGGGGGGCCATTTGGCTTTGATTTCTTCTCGAAATTGGAATACTCGAGAAAAAAAATGGGTCATCCAAAAAGAAAGCAATTGCGAATGTCACCAACCTTATTTTATTCATCTTGGGGATCAAACCCGATCACCATTTTACACTTCTCACCCATAACCACCCTGAACAATCGGCCTCACTTCTTCGCCTTTTAAATTTGTTCTCTTCTTCTTGCCTTTGTCTTGGCGTCCCTTCTTAGAGTCTTTGCCTCGTGTTTCCCCACGCCAAACACGTTCACTTCTCGTTGCTCCTCAAGCTGTCACATATGGCGAACCTCCAAATCTCGAGCATCACGGTGGCCTTAAACCCGGTTCCTTGTTTTACGCCTTGACACACATATCTACCTTTCGGGCATCTGTATACATCTTATTTGGAAGCGAGCTAGTTGAACTTTTTGCTGCACCTCATTTGTTCTACTCTGGCCGGTCACGGGTTGTTGACGCCGTCATTGTCTCGACACATGACTTGAGTATAATGATTGGCCTCAATATTAGATTGGCGACCATTATCTGCTCAATGACAACATTGGAAAGTTCAGCGGCGTAAAACCGGGCGCTTGGTCGAGGGCACTTAGTTGAGGTTCAAGAACAAGCTGCCGACTATCTCTCTTGTGGCCTTGTTGAGGTTGGGAAAGAGAGTGAGACCACGGAGACGAAGAGGCTATGTTACAGGTAGGTGAGCGGAAGAAGAGGCCATATTCGGGGTTGGTTGTAGAGTGTTTGAAGATAACGACTCTCGAGAGAGCAGCGAGTTTTTAGAGGTTTTCGGTGGTTTGTTATGCATCGTGACCTCGCCTTGGTTTAAATAGGCAAGGAAGACATCGTATCACGCCTTTCAACGCCAGACGACAAATCGGCGCACCTTTTGATGGCTCGACTTTTGATGGTTTGTCGTACGTCTTTGATGGCATGCCTTTTGATGTACGCCTTTTGATAAGATTAGGAACGCCTTTTGAGGGTGCGACTTTTGTAGGTCGACAAGACTACGTAAAGCGTCCCCAACTTTGATTAGGTTAGCTTCTATAAGGGTCAGACAAGACTCATAAATGTCCCGACATTGATTAGGTTAGCTCCTATATGGGTCAAACAAGACTCATGTAAGCTGTCCGACATTGATTAGGTTAGCTCTTATATGGGTTCGACAAGACTCGATAAAGCTGTTGACATTGATTTGATTCTACTACAGCGGTTCGACCACCATATAGTGTCTTCTACAACGATCGACATGACTCAATGCTATTTTCTCTAGCGGTCCAACATGACCCGTAAGCTTTTCTATGACCTAAATAGCTATTTTCTATGACCCATAAACTATCTTCTACAGCGGTCCGATATGACCCCATAAAGCTTCTACATCGGTCTACCATAACCATACGGTCTTCTACAACGGTCTGACACGACCATACAGTCTCCTATCCACTTTTATTTTATTTGTCAGATTATTTTTCCTGTTTTGTTACTTTCTCTCCAAACTCAAGTTGGTTAGTACCTATCCTCCTTGAGTTTGAGGGGGGCTGTTAGTGTGGTAGGTAGATGTGAGTGTGTTGTGGTAGGTAGATGTGAGTGTGTTAGGTGAGTATTAGTGTGGTAGGTGAGTGTATAGTGTGGTAGGTGAGTGTGTTAGTATATTGCTCTTCCTCTCCTATATATAGGAGAGTCATTGTATACATTCTATATAAATCAATAATACATCATGTAGAATGTATACAATGACTCTCCTATATAGAATATATAATGACTCTCTATATATAGGAGAGGAAAAGAGCTACCTACCACAACTCACTCACATCTACCTACCACACTGATTCTTTATATAGGTTGTAATCAATTTTAACCAATTTTATTAGCTTTTTTATTACCTTTCCATTTATTTATCTTTTCTCTGTTTGTGCAAAAGTGATATTTCGTCCACTAAGTCCAAAAATGGAATAAAGAGAAACAAGTATCAACTTGACGAGAAAATTTTCTTGAAATTACAAAGGAAGAGTCAAACTTATTTACAAGCGATAAGGATTCCAAGTCAAACTCAAGATGTGTGTAATAAGGACTAGTCAAACTCAAAAGAGTGATAATGACTTAGAAAAACTCAAACTTGAGTGGTAATGACTTGAAATCCAAACTTGATAATAAGTGATAATGATATTTTCCTTGGTGATTTCCAAAGGTCAATTAGTCCCTTAAAAGTAAACCTGCTTGATTAATAAAGAAATGAAAAATAAAAGATTAAACTTTAGTATAAGAATATGTATACATTTGGGGTAGTGAACCTCTAAAGAATTTAAACCGTTAAGTATAGAACCTTTTATGCTTTTGGTAGTAAATCCCCAAAGAGATTAAATCAGTAAGCATAGAACGTTGTATACTTTTAGTAATGAACCTCTTAAGCATAAAACGTTTTATGCCGTTGGTAATGAATCTCCAAAGAGATTAAATCATTAAGCATAGAACGTTTTATACCTTTGGTAATGAACATCCTAAGTATAAAACGTTTTATGCCTTTAGTAGTGAATCTCCAAAGAGATTAAACCATTAAGCATAGAGCGTTTTATACTTTCGATAATGAACCTCTGAAGAGATTAAGCCATTAAGCATGGAAGAGTTCCTTTCTTATATTTGAACCATAATCTTAATTTTTCACAACTTTTTAATCGAAATAAGCAAAGAATGGAGGGAGGTTGCAGAGATGATTATGCGAAATTGATTAATTGGTTAGTACAAACAAACTTGATATTTAAAACATAAATCATTGAAATAAATTAAATGACCCTAAATAGCATATAATAGTGCTGAAATTAAGCTCTGACGAGTAAAATTAAATAATAGGAGGTACTATTCACCCGGAGGTTCTATTCGTAAATCGTCGGTTACTATTCACTATGGAGGTTAATATTCATCCGTGGGTAGATTAATTTATAAAATTAAAATGAAATTAATTTATTAAATAACTTAACTAATTAATTGCCTAATTAATTAATTCTCAGTTCTAACTCATTAATGACCACGAAGTAATTGATTCTATACTTCTACGAATTAAGTAATTAACTACACTAATTAATTGACTCTATAATTCTCACGGAATTAAGTAATTAACTACATTAATTAATTAATTAAATTCTAAGTAACTAAACTATTTAATTACAAAACTATGCTAATTAATTAATCAGATTAATTAATTAAATTCTAATTAACTGAACTAATTAGCTATTTAATTACACTAATTAATTAATTCTAAATTTCTAATGACTTAATTAATTCACTACACTAATTAATTAATTAAATTCTAATTAATTTATTACAAAAACTACACTAATTAATTAACACGATTAATTAATTAAATTCTAATTAACTAAACTAATTAATTACAATTTTAATTAATTATAAAATTCAATTTAAACTAACTAATTAATTATACTAAGTAATTAATTACAACATTACTGCTAACTAATTAATTATATTAATCAATTATATTAATTAGTTAATTATAACATCTAATGAACTAACTAATTAATTATGCTAATTAGTTTTAAAAAAAAACCTTCTAATTAATTAATGAAATTCGAATTACCTAAATTACAACAGTTTATATACAAAATTTAAATTACCACAGATATGAGGGTGGTGCAGCCATCCCATTAAATCGATAAAAAAAAAAAAGTTATGAAAAAAGTAAATGAAGTATTTAAACAAATTATATCACATTTTTAAATTAAATGAAAATTCTGGCTTTTACATTTTAGGAAATGATGAATTTTACGAGTCACAAACTTTCTTTTGATTACTCTCAAGTCGGTGGAATGTGTTCTCAATTCTCGGTCAAAATTTGAAATTGCAGCTTTAGTGGTTGTTTTTTACATGGTGTATTGATGAAATGGAAATAAAAATATCAAAGAAAATATTTTATTTTCTCTCTCTTTTTTTTTTCTTTCTCCCCAGACTTCCCTTGCTTTTTTTCTTCCCTTCTCCCTAGACTTTCCTTTCTCCTTTTTTCTTTTGTCCTCTCCCTCCAGACTCCTCCTTCTTGATTGCCTTATAATAATAATAATAATAATAATAATAATATGTACGCTCAGTTGATGTTGGCATGCCGACATATATATAATATAATTATAATAAAAAAATAAATTGATGTCGGTATCACGGACATCAATAGAAAGTCTACATATCTATATATATTATTATTATATTATATAAAATATATAATTTATACCAAAATACTAAACATATAATATAATAATATTAAACACATAAAATAATATATAATTTATACCAATTTATATAAAAATACCAAAAATATGAACAAACACATAAAATTATACAAAATTACAAAAATACTAAATGAATGAAATATTTAGTATTTTAAAATAATTAGTCATAATGGTGAAGGTTGGGATTAAGTTCAAATTCCGTCTCTTTTACTAAGGATTTTGAGAGAAACACATTCTAATTGTCATCAACGGGTAATCAAAAGAAAGTACCCAAGTCTTAGGGCCGGTCAAAATGGGGTGTCTACACCAGGCGAGCTTTGTAGCGCTCGAGAGAACCATTAAAATGAGTCTTTACTTTATAGACCCATTTACAACCAACTAGATTCTTGCTAGTGGGCAAAGGAACCAGCTCCCAAGTAATAGTCTTCTGCAAGGCAGATAACTCATCCTCCATAGCTCGAATCCAATTAGGATCCTGACAAGCCTTCTTGTAAGATTGGGATTCTAAAAAAGAGTGAATAATAGACAAAAAGGGATGGTATGATGGAGAAAAACATATTTTAGCAAAACTAAGTTTGACTAGGCCTCGTTTGGGAACAGGCTAATTTAGTAACTTTTTGGCTATTTGGCTAAAATAGTCACTCAAAAAAACTAGTATGTTTGGGATGACTTTTTGGCTTTTTACGAAAAGATGTGCAAAAAGTAGAAAAGAATCTTTGACTTTTTGGTATGGGTTGTTGGCTTTTGGCTAATTTAGTAACTTTTTGGCTTTGGCTAAAATGATGCTTCCCAACGAGGCCTAATGGCTAGCAAGATCGAGTCGTCCCAGGGAGGAGGATTGGTAGTAGAGGTAGAGACAACCGGTGGAGGAGAGTTTTGCGGCGAATAGACTAACAAAGGAGGAGGAGATGGTGATGGGCGGGAGGGAAGGAGAAGAAGGAGGAGAAGAGAAACAAACTCATGGGAATCGGTGGAGAGACTTCGACAAGAGGGGTGGTAGAGGAACATGCTCATGGAAAATAGTAGAGATGTGCTCATTTGGAGGGATCTCGAGGAAATAAATCAATGTGAATCAAATTCTCTTTAGAAAGCTGGAGGCGGTGATAAGAGGAAGCTAAAAAGTAAAACAGACGTTTGAGAAAGGTAACATGGTGGGAGACATAAAAGCAAGAAGAAACAAGGTCATAACAACGATAGCTTTGCAGGTAAGACTATAGCCTAGAAAGACACATAGAATAGATCGGGCACTAAGTTTGGTCCGATCTTTACGAGAAGAAGGACAAAATAAGTAGACCTAAAAACCTTGAGGAGGAGTAATTTTTGGGAGGTTGGGAGCAGAGCCTCATAAGGAGAACAACCCGAGTATGAGAGTAGGCATCGATTTAGAAAAGCGATAGTGAGGGCGCTTCACTAGCAAGCTCGAATAGAGAAGGAGAGACCTAATTGTCTCAAGGAGATGGCCGGTGTTTACGCTTAGGCGACCATTTTGGTTAGGTGTATTAGTAAAAAGTTTGGTGAATGGTACCCAAATTGGCCAAATACTCACAGAACTTCGGTTTAAAATATTCCTCACCAATCGGTAGTAACAATTTAATGGTAGCTCCAAACTTTGTAGTGATCATAGTGAAAGATACGATATATTTTTGATAAAAGTCGGTTATGAGTCATAAGATAAACCCAAGTATAAGCTGTGCAATCATCAACAAAGACCGCGTAATATATAGAACCGCTTTAGTGAAACGAGAGGGTCCCCGGACATTAGTATACACAAGAGGAAAAGGATAAGCGAAATAGAAGTACTTTTATTAAATGGTAAAGCTGTCATTTTGGCAAGTTTACACTCGACATTCATCGATTTGACTAGAAAAAACTTTGCAACAATCTAATTGAGTTAAAAATAGTAGCGATCAATAGACAAATATCCTAAGCGAGAATGCCATAAATAAAATTGACTCATTGAGAATCTAAGCTGAAATGAGGAAAGTGCAATTGGGGATGTAGATAGAGGAGATTTAAGCTTTCTATCACATAAAGATTTCAACTCTGGCTGGTCCTAATCTATTTTTGGACACTGATCTTGTACTAGCAGAGATAGAAGAGGAAAAGATGACATCAAAACGAAGTATCAAGTTGATTGATAGATAATAAAGTGACCAGATAGTTGAGAAACATAAAGAGCAGAGGAATACTAATAGCGAGATATGGCGAGGGTAAAATAGACCCAATAGATAAAAGCGACATACTAGACCCGTTAAGCGGTGATAGCGGTAATAGGAGAGGGGGGGATGTAGTTTTAGAGTAAGGAAGGAGTCATATGATGAGAAGTACTAGAGTCAAAAGTTAGATGGAAGAAGAGATGCTTGAAAACCCGAGCAAACTGAATGAAGAGGTAAGAAGCGAGCTAGATGAGCTGGTGAGAGGTGGACAAGAGATGCTAAAGTTGAGCAATCTGAGCACTCAAGGAACTCAGTCAAGATCTAGAGCAGGCGGATGCAATATAAAAGTAGGAGGTCGAAAAGTACTTAGGCGGGACCCATGGCCCAGTGCGAGATGGTGAGAAGATAGCGTGGTGACATCCCTTCTTGGGATAATGGGACTTCAATGACTCCTCGATGGCGGGAAGCACACTCATCTAGACCTAATGGCCCCATCTTGGGCTTCACATTGGCTGGCCCGGTGAGGAGGTGGGGTCGATAACAAAGGCGGCAATAGGAGTCAAGGAGGCGAGTCTCACTATTTGTCTTAAGGCGGGTTTCCTCGAAGAGGAACTCATGAACAATAGCATCCGCGGAGGAAGAGGAGATCGATTGAAGGATGCCACCACAAATAGCTTTATCTTGAGGAGAGAGGTTAAGAAGCGCATTAAATGACCTTGCTCTCGAAACTTCGACATAAGCGTCTAGTACCTTAAGGCTAGGTGGTTCTATGAGAGCCAAGCGATCTGAAGACTTGTTATCTCAATATAGAAATCTGAATAGTCTAATCACATTGGCGAACACTTTGTATAGCTATTTCCAACTCATATAAGCTTGGCAAAGTTGGATTGGCGATAAACATCGATAAATAATCCCCAGCTTCTTGGCAATACTATATTTGGAAAACATCATTCCAATACGGTCATCTGAGAATTATGAAATTAGGTCAAAACTTGGGCATTATCACAATCCCAAGTATCATAGGAAGTCAAATATCCTTCCTTTTGGGTTCAATGGATGAGAGCAGAACTAGAACCTGACTCTATTTTTCTAACAAGAAGAAAATTCTTCATAACACCGACCCAATAGGCATAATTATCACCAGTGAGTTTGCATTTGATGGCTTGGATTTTGAGTGTCGACATTGTAATATATGGGGTTAAAATAGAATATTTAGAAATTTACGTGAAGCGGTGACATATCAAGAGATATGGAGCTTCAAGCGAATATATAATAAAACACAATAACGGTTTAACCAAGTCACGGACCCACGAATCCGGAGAGAACTAGAGAAGACCAAGACAATCGCGAGTCGAGAGGAGAAAAGATGTCATGACTTCGAGCTTTGCAAACTAGAGGCAATCACAAAACTAGGGTTCGCGATTTGAGACCAACTAGATACAAAAAGATCGTGTAGAGAATCTTGAACGAGACAAGGAGAAATCGCGATGCTAGAGAGAAAAACGAGATCGTGATCGTGATCGTGATTGTGATTTTAGAGGAGGCTGAAAGCCTGAGCGGATGAGGAGCTTGAGAAGATCTGAGATGCACTTGTGACTTTGATCGAGGCGAATGCCTTGAGAGAGTCATGCTCGAGACAACTTCTAGGGTTTGGGCTCGAGAAGCTCCGATACCATGTAAAATTTCAGAATAATAATCTGTATATTCAATTATCTTTTTGATACAAGAATACATCGGTATATATAACAATTAAAACCCTAAAAGCTGAAAAACAAAAATATATGCTCGATCCCTAATATATACAAAATATATATACTACATAACTAATATTCTCACAAAATATAGTAAGAGGTTGATCCATATAGACCTCGGTGAGGCATACGTGAAGAAAGGATTTTTTATATCAAGCATGATATAAAGGCAGATTGACTAATAACAACGAGAGGTAGAATCCCGTAGAATAGAATTAAAGGCAAGACCCCACGAGGGAGAAAGGTCTCTAGATAATCAATGTCGTAGGTTTTGAAGTGTAACCTTTGGCCAAATGGGATTTAAAGTAATTCCAGCAGTACCACCATCGAAGGTATAAATCAACTTCGATAGCGATGGGTTTCGGAGGTAGAGGTGTAAGGATTATAGCATTCATGCAGTTTTTTGATGAAGAGCACTTTCGTCTCCTCATCCATGTGATATGTTTCCAACTTCGATATGGACGCATAGCTTACTAATAAGAAGAGGAATAGAAAGACAAAGGCAGACTACATGCAAAGGAGTGAAAGCTAGGGGAAGATGAGCATAAGAAGCAAAATTTGAAATAGGATCTTGAAAGTACAAATACTTTTACCTTGGCAAGCTTGTCTGATAGATAAATCATCGTGGATGGTTGCAGATAGAGGGCGAGGAACCTCTGGATGAAGAAGATGAAGCGGTCGAGCCACGAGAAACCCCTTGTGACGAGCTTTGGGATTGATTGATACCTTGTAGAGATGGCCGAGGAGATAGCGGAGAAAGAATCTAAACCAATAGAAGGGACTGAGGAACAAAGACCTTTGGAAGTGTAGGGAGTGAAAAAGATGGCTCGCTTCTCACGGCGAGAGATAGAATCATCCGACGACAAGCGGTGACGGATGAGGGGAGGAGGTGGACTCAAAAAAGATAACATCGGCACTAACGAAGAGCGGAGACTCGGGGATAATGCTAGCGATAATCTTTTTGTGTATGCAAAATAACTTAAAAACACATTTGCGAGCCTGAGGAGATAAACTTATCGACCGGATCAAGGATATGAACAAAGGGCACACCTGACCAAACACATGAGGAAAGAGAAATGGGGAATTTATAATTAGGAATTATAAGTGAGAGAAGGGTGATTGGTTTGTAAAAATAGCAAGGGCATTCGGTTAATAAAGAGAGCGAGGTATGGCAGCAACATCAAACCTAAAAGCATTTTGAGAACATGCATAGCTTAAACATTAAGGTCCAAGCAACATCTAACAAATGGCGGTGTTTTTGTACGACAATACCATTTTACCCTTGAATGGACGTATAGAAACAACTAGTTTAATGTATAATACCATTACAAAATTATTCACAACAAAGCGCATATATTCATAAAAGCATTATCGAGGGCAAAATATCTTAATATGTTTAATTAGTGGCTAAAAAGTTCGTCATTATAAAACTTAAGGCATTATTTGGGGCAAGTCGGTTATTCCTTCAGTAGTAAAAACAACCAAGTCATCCTAGAATAATCATCCACAAAAATAATAAGATAAAAAAAAAAACCATTAATAGTAAGGGTGTGAGAAAGGACCTGCATATATCTATATGGACTACATCAAAAATAACAGACACTTTACAACTAATATACTATGACTAGAAAAGGAACTACGGTGATGCTTATGGTGACATGCTGCTTCACATTCAAGTTTGAACATAGAACTTAAACTAAAGGAATAACCTTCAGCAAAGCAGCCCAGGATGGATGGTGAGATGGAAATGCCATTGTAAGGAACAAGTGGCACTCAAAAGCAGTGGGAACTAAGTCTGAGGAAATAGCGATGTCGAAATATAAGGCATCATTCTCATACCCACGAACCAATCATCTTCTTGGTCAGGAGGTCTATAAAACACATGAAGGGAGAAAAGTTCAAAACAATTTAGAGCTTGATTTGATAAAGCTAACGAAGCAAAATTAAAAAGGAAGGAGTTAACATAGAACTAGAGGTAAAAAGAGAGATAAAGTGGGTGAAGAATTACTTACTGACCGTGCTTAATTAGAAGAGCTATCAGCGAGTATAGTATATTTGTGCTTGAGATAGAAGAGAATGAAAAAAGAAATTACAGAAATATGAGAACTAACTCTGAGATCTAGAAGCCCAAGTTGGGGAAGTTGAGCCATACATGCAATATTACGAGCTAGCGATGGGGATGAAGGGCTAAATACGAAGAATTGGCTATCTCGGTAAACTTATAAATCTTTTAGTGGTGAGGGCATTATGAGATTAATTTGGGAATCACACGAACTAGAGGAAAATAAGTTGATTGAGACGGGAGCATCCATAGCTTTGATTCCACATGATCGGGTTTGCAACTACCTTAACACAAGGGTTGAGTGACCCACGGAGACCCTGATAGTGCACTTCCAATCACCACGGGATGGGAATCAGTGCCCGCGACACCACCACTGAGATCTATAGAATAATATACCCACGAGAACCCGTTAATCGGTAGATCCACTTAGAACTCAGGTATCATAAAGCTACCCCGGTAGGCCCATGGTTACCAGCACACTTTTGATAAATCAAAAGCGAAGTAGACAAAATTAAGGGGAACCAAATGTGGAAGAACCTTATCGATGAAGAAACGCGCCTGACGAGAATAGGCATTATCCCGGTAGAAGGTAGAAGTCTCACGGTGATAATCTAATCACAAACCCAGTAGTCGAGAATCTAAGCCTAAAAGCAAGGATGTCATCTTAAACTCCTCTCAATATTTCTTTTATTAAGTCAAATCAGTAGTAAAGGTTGGTCTTGCAATAATTGATCCCATGGTCTTAGGCCACTCTGTAATATTCAGAAGAGGGAGGCCAGATTGTCGGGTAGCAAAAATCTTAACTGATACAACTCATAAACACAAAGAAACGACATTACTTTGATTGGAAAATGAA